>VYXC01000687.1:691136-716912 GCA_013397175.1 Platysteira castanea
GCGGAGGGCGCAGGTGTGGGAGCGCACCCTGGGGCGGGGGTCGTGGGTGGGGAGCAGCCCCTCGGCAGTGACCACGGCTCCTGCTGTCATGGGTTGGGAGCTTGAGGTCTGCCAGCCAAAAAGGTGACAGCAACAGGGAAGCAAGAGCTCGTTCCCTGGCTCGTGTCTACCTCGGGTGTCTGTTCCCATGCTTGGGAAACCTAGGTGGGAATCCTACCGTGTTTTCAGAAGTCTTCTTGCGAGCAAATAGGGTAAGGAATATGGAAGTCGTGTTTTACTCCTGTGCACGCTTAACCCTTCGTTTAGAAACTTGTGTGGAATGCAATTGCAGCACTCACCTGAAAGTTGCCACTCCACGGCTCCTTTCTACTTGCCGCTCGGAGTTTTGGTACCTGAACAAAACCACCAATATTTTGGGGTTGTTGCCCGGGGTAACCGCTGCTAATTCACGCTCGCAGCGGGCTGAGCATCAGCGCGGCACTGGGGACAGGCACAGGCGCGGCCGAGGGGCCCGAGCAGCGCCTACAGCCGCTCATTTGTTGCCCGACCCCGCGGTCCTAGCACCTGCCCCGCAGGGAGGGACCCGCGTGTCCCCGGGCGCCAGGGGCGGCCAGGCCGGCAGCTCCCGCGGGACACAGCGCTCCCATCCATCCTCCCCGCGCCCCTCCAGCCCCGCACCGCCGCGCTGGATAAGTCATGAGGGGCCCCGCAGCGGGCTCGGCAGCGGTACCTGCCGCCGGGCTGAGCCGAGGCGGCAGCGGTGCGGGCCGACCGCCGCCACCGGGCTGCACGACGACTCGCTGCTGCCACCTCTCGCTTGGCGTTCTCGCAGCTTTCCCTGATTCTCCTGCGAGCAGGAGCTTCATCTGGCTGAAGTTCCGTTTCTCCTTACCGACGGATGGTTGCGTTGGCTACCCCTCCCTTAGTCTCACGGGAAGACCGGAGGCTACGTCTTCCCGGCGCCAGAACACCTTGTTTTCGGCCTGAGGTCGCTTTATTTTTGAGAGAGGGGGGTTTATTTCCATATTTATTGGACCGTATAGATGACTGGTATATGTCCCTTCCCTGGGTTACGAGAAAGTGGCCCATCCACCTGTGACAAAATCAGTAAGTTACAAATGAGGGTGATTCAGCCTGGCAGCACACCTCAATGCCAATCCAGACTTTGCCCAACTACTAGGACTAGCGGGAAAGCACCTCTTGGTGCTCAAAACTAGCATAAACCCCAAACCTCATTGTCAGCATCTATTATGGCATGTCTCAAAGCCTACTGAGTTGCAGCTAGAGGAGCGCTTGCTGGTGGCAGAACATAGTGGCCAATCCAGTCTTGACTCAAGCAGAGAAGCAACCAACTAGCCCATTGTCAGAACATTGGTTGGACCAAAAGTTTGTTTTCTCTGCTAAGTGCAAGATCCTGGGTTTGTGATTCCCAACCTGAGGCAGGTATCTAATTCTGAACTGAAAGTAGTATGTCACCCAGTAGTTACCTAGAGTCACTATCTTACAGTTAAACTTAAAGATGTACTTGATAATAAAATTACTGGGTGTCACAGTATCATAGATACACCATAGCATCATGCGATCCACCTTCTGTAGCCCAGCCTCCTTTTCAGAGCTGAAAGGTCTTTCTGTCAATAAAAGTAAAGGAGATCAGAAGACTAGAAGTAGGCTGTGTCGTCCTGCCATTCCCCCTCAAATATTCCCATGTAATAGGAACATTTCATGGCCCTGGGGATTGTACACATCTGATCTAATCATAGGATGAGCAGCGTGTGCCAGTGAAGAATGTGCCTAAGACATCTGAGTTTCCCCACACTGCAGAGATTACCCAGCTGGTTTTACTGATCTGAGTAGTTAGTCTGGAAGCTGTTGTAAGCCTGGAAGTTAAATATAGCAGCAATGAAGGTATATAATAATGTAGACCCTCTGTAGGGAAAGGGAAGCCTAGAGGAAGAAGGGTTTTGGAAGAATCTGGAAGGTGTCTGAAATCTGGGGTTTTTTTCTCAAGGTTTGCTCCTTCCACATCACCATTTTGCATGGCAGGGATTTCATCTTAACATATCAACAAGATTCAAAAAGCTTCTCCTTTTCCTGTCACTTTCCTCCCCTGATTCTCCCTGCATCACTTTTTAATGTTCCCTGATGCCAGGTGAGATCAGAGAGGGCCCGGGACCAAACTGTGCTTATGGATATGGAGAAACAGAACAAGGGAATTAAATCAGTTTCAATATGGCTTTTTAGTGCTGTTCCTGCTGTCACAGAGGAAGGGTAAAAGACAGCAGTGAGGGGTAAGAAAAGCAGTGGAATCAACTTCTGGAAGAAGTTGCCCCATCTACAGTAGATACCGTCTGCCGACTTCATTCTCAGTGACTAAATCTCTTCTTCTGACAAGCCAAAAGCATATGTAGGTGGAAGCTGTTCACTTTTTTGGTCATTCCCAGACTTCTCAGATGTAGACAGTCTGTTTTCTCAGGCTTCTCAAGTCTGTACCTAGGAATGGTGTATCTATCATAATCTTTGGTTAACTTCCCTGAGGGTTTGTTCGAGTTGAGTTTTTTGATTTTTTTCTTGAAAAATATGGAAAAAGAAAAGGAAATTACCATATCAAGGCAAATATTTTCTAGCACAGGAACTGTAAAAGCATCTTTGCCATTTATATTTGTCTGTTAGATATACAAAGGTTTTTGAGGCCTCCAATTTCTACTTGGTCAAAGTAACGACAAGTAAAAGTTTTAGAAAACAGTAAAAAAGAAGTAGCAACATGAATAAAGTTAAATGCAGTGGTAGAATTTTCAGATAATTAGTCCTCCAAATGACCATATTATAAAAAACAAATAGTAATAACAAATTGTTCAAGCTTAGGCGCAAGGGTTACATCTTAAAATAGCGGTTGCCAGCAATACTTTTCCCATCCTGCTAACTAAATATATATCTTTTTCTTTGTGAAGAATTTAATCATGAGGTAAAGGGTGAAGCTAGCATTGGAGGAATGCAAGGAAAAGTCCATTAGTCAATAGTTAGATAAGTCATCTAAAATATAGGATACCTAGACACTAGTTGTGTCTGCGTGTTCTGTCTCAACATAAACCATATTTAATTTTTCTTTGAACCTTCTTGGAACAGGGTTTGGAAGCTTGAAGTTTTGGACAGAAAGGAAAACATTAATTTGATGTTTTGACTTTCTTTAAGATTATGTTTACATTTAAGTGTGTTCTTCATATGAAGATTGTTGAGATCCTCTGTCATGGTCCAGGTCCAGAAACTTCCTTTGTCATGCTGAAGTCAGAGGGAATTTTCCATACTAAAAACGTAACTGAAGTAAAACTAGCTATGTGTAATATTTTCATGTTTCAGACAATCTTAACAATGAAATTGGCAAAACTTGGTTTTGCCCTTTTTAATAAACCGAAAAATCAGCCAAGCATGACTAGCTTTTCAAGTTTAGAGCAATATTTCAAAGAAGTTACTGCAATTACTGTCTTATCCCTTTCTAAGAATTATTTCAAGGTGAAATTATTAAAAGAAATTGACAACATCCATTGAAATACATTTCAGATCAGAAAGAGCATGTTTCTTGAGATACACAGAACGGTGTCTTAATGAAACGAAGCTGATAATGAGTTTAAGTAATTGGTCGAAATTTCTTCTCTCTTATTTGACATGGATGTCATCTTTAAAGAGTCAAGTCATCATTGAATTATAGTAATACTATATCTGTTTTCCATTTCTCCTAAGTTGTTGCACAATATTATATAACAACGAAGTACCTGTAAATCCTGGGATGAGAATGATTTTCTATGCCACAATAATGACATGACAAGAGAAGGTTTGCATGATTGTATTTGCATAAGCTTGTGTTCTGATCTCATGAAAATATTTTTTTAGCAGAAATCTCCTAAAGAAATATAAGGTATTTTCTATTCTGAGGCACAGCTGGCTTTGACTTGTCTGATTATGAGTAAATTATTGTTGAAGTGCTAAGCTTGACTGGCAATAGGAAGATACAATTGAATTTGTAGTACCTGCAGATTTTGTAAATGAATCTGTATTTGCATTGGGAGAGTTGTTTTTTATGTACTGAAGACAGATCCCTAGGACCTGACTGAGATTTTCTTATTCCCAGCTTCATCCACTGGTGACCAGAGAGGCAGTTATGAAAAAAATCTCCCTGAAATAGCTGGATTAAAATATGATTTGGACCTACTTTGCTTTAAAAAATCTTTGTAATAATTATTTTTTAGCTAATAGCTGCCATTATTTTCCTAAGAAGTTTGGCATTTTAAGCATGTCAGATTTTCACATGAAATTATACAGAAGGCTAAAAATTCAATTGAATTCAATTGTCTGTGTCAGTCACAAACAATCAGAACTCCTGCTCAAGGTACAGTAATGGAACTGCATTTTTTAATAACAAAAATTTATCTAAGCGTTCCTGATTAATGAGCTAGTTGGAATTTTACTTACTTCAAGGAAAAACGTAGTGAAAATACTAAGAGAGTAACAGAGAATGTAGCTTCTTGTTCCTATCAATTAAACACATCTGATTTAAGGAGGGGTTGGGGTTTTCAGTTTGTGGGGTTTTTGTTGTGTTTTTGAGATATCGTCCTTTGGAAGATGGAAGGCCAGAAGTTGAAATAAAATTAATATAGTGTAAAAATCATTATTTTCAGCATCCAGTGAAACAAAGTTTGCTGTTATAAATTCATATATCCTGTACATGCATAGGCTATACAAAGAGCTGAATGTTCTGAAATAATTTGTAAACCCTAACCGCATGAAAGAAAGTAGTTTCACTCCGTCTTTGCACCACCCAGTATTACTAGCAGTACAATGTCAACTCAGCTGCAAATTACAATCTATGGATTGGATATCTATGGATGTTCAAAACATGTTTATCCCTATTATTGTCAACTGAAATACCAAGCCATTCTCAGGATGCATGTCTTAATACATTTACAGCTATAAAAGCATTTAGGATTAAGGTATAACATTTACAAAACTGTATTGTATCTTTTGGATTCTTTTTCCTCTTCACTGTACTTGTTTATTGAATAAATCCATCTCAGCGAAAAAGACCATCCTGCAAAACACCAAGTAGAAATCCTGCCATGGATTCAGAAAATGATGCTATTTGAATAAAAGTTAATGAAACCTTGTTGAACTGATTTTCCTTTTATTTAATCCAGTTAAGTCTGAGTTTTACTTTGTATCTTTCCACAGTGTAAAAGACTGTCAGAGTTCAAGGAACCAGTAGATTAATTATCTAGTTAGACCTCGTATTGCGTAAGACTGAGATATTACCTACCCTGAAGGCAAAATTAATGACTTGGCATTATGGAATTATGAAATGCTGGGTCATTTTCTAATCTATGCTCTATTATATTTAGTCAGTATTAGGAAAGATGAAGCTAGTTTTACTTGGCTGTTTTACTCCGTGAACATCATGCTCCAAAAGTCACACACTTTTACCTTTTCCAACCGGCACAGTTTTGATTTTCTGGAGAGTCTTGGTGTGTTTTTCCAGTGCTCTGGACAGCTTCTCATCTGACAGCTTTTCAGAACCTTACTCTCAGTTTCATTTGATCCACTAACAACTCTTGTGGAAACACAAACCTCTGAAGCTCCATGGGCATACAACTGTTAGCAAGGAAAACTTGCAAGGTTTCTTTTCTTGTGTGGCACGTCCATGAAAGTCTACAGAGAGACACATGGTAATATTCCCCATGTCTGGAGTTTCTTGGGTATGTCGCTGGTGCATTCAAAGCATTTCCCCCACCAGTGGCACCAAGGATGAAGTCACAGATGGGGGCTGTCTGGAGACCACTGTTGGCAATGCAGACACAAATTCCCCCAGCATATCCTGTACATACTGAGGCCCAAAATACTTAATTCCCTTTGGTTTCTCAGCAGAACTCTTCTGCACTTCATAGTTGTGAAGGAGATTGCTTTACACTTTGACCTGATAATTCCCTCTGCCGGGCCTCAGTCACAGAATGTTAAGGTTGGACTATGTCAAATCATCTGATTCGTGCCTACTAGCCAGTTTTACCACTTTTTGCTACAGGCTATCTTGCATAATTGGTTGTCTCTGGTCCTATACATGACTTTTACTAGAAAGACATGCATTTGTTATCATCCCATGGAGTTTTCAGTAGCAAGCTTACTTCTACAAACTAAGTTGTCTAGAAAGAATAATTTTCAGCAACAAAGGAGGACCAGTTGCTGCAACCTAAGAGTTGAAAGGCTGACTGTGCAATGGATGAGTACAATACTGAATTTTTCCTCTGAAAGTTTATAACATCATGATTTTCTGTCTGGGAGATTAGATTTTCATAATGATGTTTTAAAAATGGGAATAGTGAAAAAGTCAGTGAGACAACATTTAAACAATTATAAATTGTTCGGCTTGGTACCTTTCTTAAAGGCTGTTGCTGTCCCCTATTCTTTGTGATAGTTTTCAGCACACCTTTTAAGTGCATCGAGCAATGTGGTGCACAAGGGGCAGGATGTGTTTTCCCCTCATTTCCTGTTCTACTCCTGCTCTTTCAATCTCAGGGTAGCAGATTTTGAAGGAAAACTTGAGTTTCTTACCCTATATTTTTCAGCAGAAAAACTAACTGCTTATTTTCTTGTAATCCTGTTATGTAAATCTCTGTATTACTGCACACCTGACCTCTCTTGTGATATTTTTAACTTAGTGGAAAACAGAAAGATATGTTTTATCAGCACCACCTGCTAAAATTAAAAAGGAAAAGATAACTGTGTTTGGTATTCTCTTACCTTTTATGAAAGAAGAAAAAAATGGAAGTAATAAGCTGTAAAGTAGTACCAAATTTAAAGAGGGAAATAAGATGTTTGTAAATCCTAATGTCAAGTTTTTATTATTACTGTTATTATTTATCAAGTACCTATTAAAAATGCATTTTTATATATTTATGTAGTCAGTCATTTTTTCTGAATTTGGAATTTCCACAACTTCTGCTGTGGCTATACTCTATGAAAACAACTATAGCTGTTCAAAAGCAACATAGTCAGTCCCAGCATCAGTCCTTTTGGAGACACATTGAAAGTATGCTATGACAGCTCTGATGAACTCAACAGCAAGAATCCTTTTAAAAGGGTAAAGTCTTTTAACTGAGTTACAAAAAATCTTTGACATTTCCCATGTCAACTCTGTCCCTAAAGTAAGTTACTATTGTCACATACAGCATTCAGATGGCAGATCTTCTCTTTTTTCACTCTAGGATATCAATTTAGAAATTTGTATTAGATTCAGTGAACTTCGGTTATGTTTATGTTATTTTGTGATGCCTGTGGCATTTTTCAGCTGTTATAAAGCAGCAGAGAATAGTACTGTGGTTTTGGAAGTTTGAACATACTCTGTAGAAAAATACAGGTGAGCAACTATCCATCTTTGGATTTTTTTTCCTGTTGCTTATTCCAATGAGTGATTGACAATGTAGTTGCCAATTTAACCCAATACTGCATCAAACAATTGTGTGACATGGAGTAGGCTTTGCTCTTCATACCCTTAGCATGAATTTTATGGATAGACTGTACTTTCAATTCATCGAGGTAGCTATTTCTTGTAAAATCTATTAAGCCACAAAACAAAATGCAAGGGATGTCAATATGCAGCCATGTTTTTTAGTAGTACATAGTGGCTAACACCCCTACTTTTCAAAAGCTACAGATTTTGTTTTCATACACAGAGCTCAAAAGAAAGAAGAATCATAGTCACAGAATGTTAAGGGTTGGAAGATACCTTAAAGATCATCTAGTCCCAACCCTCTTGCCATGGGCAAGGACACCTTCCAGTAGACCAGGTTGCTCAAGGCCTTATCCAGCCTGGTCTTGAACACTTCCAGGGATGGTGCATCCACAGTTTCTCTAGCCAACATGTTCCAGTACCTCACCCTCACAGAAAAGAATCTTCCTAATATCTAGCCGAAATTTCCCCTTTCAGTTTGTACTCATTACTCCATGCATCTTTATAGAATGTATTGTGTTTTTATGATGATGAGCATTAATTTCAACAGTATGTAAATTTTATCCTTCACTTAGGTTTCATGTGTAGAAGTCAGGTATTACAGTGGAGAAAAATCTTTGTTCCGTAAAGGATATTGCATCAGCAGTTGTTTAGTGACTTGCTTGTCAGATATATATTACATTGGTCTGTATAAGAAATGTGATCTGGAATTTTTACAGATCTAACAACAATCTCAGGATTGTCACAGTGATAGGGACAGCAGATCATTAGTGTGTTTAATATATATATGAGGTGGTCATTAGAGCAGATGACTGAGGGTCAGGATAGTCTGTTACAGATCTTCACTGAGACAGGATACATCTGTAGCTTCCATACAACTGGTTTCTACGGTTTCACTTATTGGATGGGGATATCAAACTTGTTAGACTAGACTGAAGTTTTGGGATGTGGAACAACATATTAGCAAGACAGAAAAACTCCCCGAATATAGGCAGTGTACTCCAGAATGGGCAAGTACAAAGAGCCACCACAACACAAACTGCTGTGAAAGGCAGACTGCCCTGACTCTGGCTGTTTGACAGGCTTCTCTTGTCCCACCAGTTTGACAGGTGGTCTCAGTTTTTCACTCTTATGAGTAATTGGCAAATAAGTATGACGTTACTCCTGGAAGAGGTGAAGTTGCCCACTAGATGCTGCAGATTAATATATTTTTTTATGAAGAATGACCCAAACTAGGTACTCCTGACCATTATAGTAACAGTCCTGACTACTCTTTCAGACAGGCAGTGGGTGTTCATCAGGCTTCCAGAGCAAGGGGGAAGGCTTTTTCATTTATTATATCAAAGGTGCCTCCTTTGCTCTTGATTTCTTGTCTCTACAGATCTATAATCACCTGATTTCACTTCAACTTTATTGTCTACCTCAGCCAACTGTGCCAACCTCTGTTTTTAATCCCCTAACATCCTATAGTAAGTTTCATCCATTGCCTTAAAGCCCCTTAAAGATTCTGAAAACATTTGTTTCTTTCTGAGAGACCTGTGACACTCTTTTTCCCCCTCTGCACCCCTTCTTATCAGTTATAAAAAGCTGATGGAACCTCTCCAAGGCCCTGAGTGATTTGTTCAGTTGTGTTCTCTCATTCTGTGAGCTGGGAGATCTCGTCATAGATATCATCCCTGTTATCTCTTTTTCCTGAGGGTCTGTGTATCTAGGTGGGGTTTATTACTTTTTCTGTGTCCTCTCTTTTTTATTTAACAATATTCTCAAGATATGTCCTTACATTACAAATGTCATATATCCTTTCTATTTCACACAGCTTTTACCTTCCACCTATCCTTAGAGTACTTATCAATATTAACACAATGTTTGAGCAACTAGAGCTCATCTTCTTAGGAGAACTGATCTAGATGAAAAAATCAAATCAGTTCTTTTTGTTTGATTCATTTATTAAGAGGATTCTGAAGATAACATCACCTGGTGCTCTTTCAAGTAATAAAATGTGCGTTTTGCAGACTCTGAAGAGAGCAACAGCTACATAAAATTACTTTGATTTTTACAAAGTATTTTACTGGTAGAAGAAATGCACTGGTATTAAAAGAAAAACACCCCTGGTAACAACAAATAACTAGCCACTTGGATTATATAATAATTTAACGTGAAGACTCAAAGCAAGTCCAGTCCTGTGGGCTTTTAAAATACCCTATAATCTTCAGATATTTTAGTGCTGCTTTGACTGCTTTTTTGCAACAGCAGCTGAGACAGTCTGCATATTCTGCACAGAACTCCCAGTATTCAGCAAAAACTGGTAAGCCAAAATATTTTATCTGAGCACTCTGCTTTTCCCATGGTATCTTCTTGAGCTCTTTCCAGGTAATTTCTCTGCTGTAGTGCCTTATGTGAGAACTTGCTCATGCGACTTCATTTCACACGATGTTCTTTAACTCTGAATTCAGAAATTATTGAAAAAGCTCAGTTTTCAATAATTATTTTCTCCTACAGAAAGAAAATACTTGAAGAACACAAACTATTATGTGAAGAAAAAAATCCCAAAGGAACTGGAAAAATTTGTCTCAATTTTGATTGATTAAAAATTTCTGACCAGTTGTAGACAGCCTGTCAAGATACTCGATGTACCTCGACCCCTTCCCTGAGGCAGCTTACCACTTTTGTTGTGTCTCCAAGTGACACAAGCCAGACCTGTACTCACCTTAAGGTGTTTAGATTTTTGAATGAGACATGAGTTTGATGGACTTTAATCAAGAGCTCTAGACAGTAAAAGAGAGGGGAGGTGGGATTTAAAGCCAATTTGGCCTTTTCAAGAATTACACCAGGAAAGCATCCTACATCCTAGATATAGGAAAATACATGGATGAATAAAAGTGCTTTCTGAATGACATGGCATAGGCTGTTACAGCCTACAAACCTTTAAAACTCCTGTGTAAAGAATTGATATTGCATATTGCATAGTATAACACAAAAAAGAACATCTTCCTTGAAACTGGTGATGATTTTATTCATTGCAGATTCCTAAGAATTCACAGATTGAGGTAATTTTCCTCTAAATTCTACCCTCACACGCTAATACAGCCAACTAATCTAGAGGTCAAATATCCACCAGGTCTACTGCAGATACATTTTGAAAACTTCAGAGAAGGAATGATTGCTTCTGGAGACAATAATAAAGAAGAATGATTGTCTACGTAACTATTATTTTCTGGCATTGCTTACCTATATAGTGGATCTCATCCTATTCTGAAGTGTATCTGTAACCATTAAGTACTCCAAATTAGATCTTACCTTACCTTAAATATTCAGTGTACATAGCTGATATTAAATTTTCTCCTTTCTTCTTGGCATACGGAGAACAGGACGAGGTAACAGGTGCACAGTGTGGACACATGGATGGCTTAAAACTGTGTTGTCTTTCAAAAATGGTCCTCTGAGAGTAACTATTTCATGTTTACATAGTTTATTTCTTCCCTTAGGACTGACTTCTAACAGGTTGCTTTTCACCTTTAACTTACACAACTGCACAATTCATTTTTCCACCATTTAAAAATTTTTTTTTTTGAATTGTGGCATCATTTCTGCAATTTATCAAAGTACTTTTGAATTCTAATTTATGTCTCAACATTCTTGCAGTCTCACCTGATTTTCCATCATCTGTGTGTTTAATAAACTTGTTTTTACTTTAGCATCAAAATCATTATTGACAAGATTTAAGTAAAAACAGATTTTAAGTAGACCTCTTCCACTGTGGGCAGGAATTCATTGATAGATACCCTTCTGATTACAGGTTTCCAACAAGATTTACACCCACGCTGTAGCAGATTTTATCCAGATAGTCCTGTAATAAATTTTGTCTACATCATGTTTCCCTAACCTGCTTATAGAGTATCATGTAGGACACCATTAAAAGTTTTTATTATTCTTGTGATATGAAATGTATATCTATGTTCCTGTGTTTTCATTCTATCCACAAGTTTCATCATCCCACTGCAGGATAAAATTATATTGGTTTGACACATTTAAATTTTTTGCAAATTCACATTATCTGCTATTAATCCTGTAGTCTTTCAGTCTCTTCTCTACTTGGAAATGGTTTAGTTACTTCATCATCAAGGTTACTCAGGGTCCACAACGAAGCTGAAAAATCTGCAAAATCCCCAGCTCACTTCTCTTTACAGTTCTTAGAGTTAGCCTGCATTTAGGCCACCTCTTGTGCCTGTAAATTTTCAAAAATAACTGCTAATGAATGTCTTCATTTCAGCCATTTTGATAAGTATTTTATAATTAAATTTATTGGGGCCAGCTGATTTCCAAACAGTTATTTCACCTAAATGTATTCACACCTCTTTTCCCCTTTTTCTAAGCTGAGATCTTATCCCATTGGTGTGAAGTAATCAACTGTGAAAGCCAGTGATAATCGATGGGGAATGTTGGAAAGGCAAGTTTCAAAAAGGGCACGAAATGCATGAGTTTTCTTCACTGCTGGGTAGTGAGCAGGGATTTTTTCCTACTCTTCTGCTGGCAAGCTGTGCATACGTTATGGCGATATGCCTTGTCAGTCTCACGGGGTTTATACTTCGGTCTTTCGTTTCCATATGCTCACCTATGTTATTTTGTGTTAGTCTTTAGGAACCTGATTTTGTCTTCACTTCCTGGATTCTTCTTTTGCTTGAAGTAAGTGAAGAAGTCATTAGTTACATCAACTGCTTCTTATACTTCCTCTTCACTGCACTACAAAATTGTGTGAAAGTATAACTACGGCTTAAAAGTCATGTATAACATGACATTCTTCAGCAGAGGTGATGCCTACACAGAAGTGAATGTGGATACAAATCAACAGAAGGAGATATATAGCTAATACAGAGCGAATTAGCTTTTTTAAAATCAGATGTCTATTTAATTTACATAGCATGCAGAGGCATTGGAATTGTAGTTTATCAATTAAATATTTTAAGATTAATATTATAACCTTGTGTAGGAGAGTATTAATGCCTTTTTTGTTTCTCACCTGTTTTTATAAAGCCTGTTCTATAACCCTACAAGTCTGTTTTGCAAACAGTGCTAATACCAGTCAATTATACTAGCTGGCATTTGACAAGACCTACAAACACCTAACAAATTACCAACTGAGTCACTACATGAGCAGGAATTTACAGCTATGAACAATGCTACCATTTCTATTTGTAAGTGTTTCTGACTGTTTTTGTTTTGATTACTTACACACACATGCACATAAGCAGGACTCATCAGCTCGTTTCAGCCTCGCAGTTGACTCAGTGTGGCAGCTGATGCATCTACAGCAGATCAGCTGTTCTTTTGTTAAAAGCTGTCACTACAGCCTGTAAGAATTATTATAATTAACATTGCAAAATTCAGTATTTCTGGACAAGGGTGGGTCCTCTTATACTGAAAACATTAAATAACATCACTGTTTACATAAAGTGACATCTGACAAGGCACAGTATCTTGGTCCTTCTTAATTAATAATATTAATTATATATATAATACAGAGTATATTATATAATATTAGGAATGTTTTCTATTAATTCTGGAGAAAATATGACCTCTCACTCTGCAAAGATAAATGGTGTAACAAATAATATGAAAATAAATTAAAGATCTTACGTTTGTGCTGTCATACAGGCAATCAATGAACAAAGGAATGTCTGCATTACATGCCTCAGACTGTGAAATACTGCCACTTTTTTTTTTGAGAAGAAGGGGTTTTAGGGTGCATTTGACCTCCCATTCTTTTTTTGTGATGTCATCAGAAGAGAGAATTCAAACCTCCATGTCCTGAGATCCACAGAGAAACTTCCATAGCATTATAGCCCCTGCTTGTAGCCAAAAATTTCTTTTACTGTATCTTTAGACTCAAGACCTTTTATAGGTTTCTTTTTCTATTGGATTCACCTCTGATGTGCTTGATTCAAGAGGTGCAGTTGCTCTTATGCAGAGAAATTTTTTACCATTTCAGGAGAACATGCCATTGCACAAAACAGCTCTCTATCACACTCCTGCTCCCACTTAATGAAGACTTTCCCATGCTGAGAAGAACACAAAGAACCATGATAATACTGAGGGTTGAATATGTATTTCAAATTCACAGACCTTATCTTCACAGAGTGTAATACTCCCACAGGTATTGACTGAGGGGAAAATGAGCCAGGCTTAAGTTCTAGTCTTTCTTACTCACATGCTCAAAGAATATGCAGGGGAAGCTAGTCACTAGCTAGTCCCTGCTCTGCTTTTGGGAGGCAGAGCAGAGACGGTGCTCCAGGATGCTGCTTGTAGCACCTACATTGCCTGCTACTGTCAGAAGTTATCGCTATCACAAGGCAGAGGAAAAGGGTGAGCCAAGGAAGGCTGTAAATGGCCGTCTGTTGACCACTTCTGTCCTACTGGTGATGAAGGAAGCCATGAGAAGGGCTCAAAAAGGCAACACTGAGCACCCCAGGAAAACTGGGGAATGCCCAGCACTTTAAACAATCCCCACCTCCAGGAGACCCGGACCAAACATGTCACATCAGTGCTCCGGCTGTAACTGGAAGAAGGTAAATGAGCTATGAGTGGGCATCAGAAGGGCTGGGATGGAAATATTGGCAACACATGCTCTGGACATAGTCATATGGTGAGGAGTATGCAGCCAACACAAGAGCTGCTCTCACCCTTGCTGTAAGGCCTTTTCCCCTCTTCTCTGCCTAATTTTTGATGTAGTGGCAAGAGTTGGCTCTGATTACATTAGAACAGATATTTTTGTATTGCAAGATACACTCAGGTATCATTTTGGACACCATTTGGCAGCTCCTAGAAAACAAATAAATGTTTTCAACCTAGACACAAAAATGAAGCATTATTTTCAAAGGCAAAAAGTGCTGAAAGGTTTTTCATTTTGTTTGAAAACCATCTTATCAGAATGTGCCAGTGGTTAATTTTCCTAACATTTTATGTGTGTAACACGAAGGGACAATAAAACATTGGGAAAGGTAAAAACAATCAGAGATTGTAGACCATATGGTGAGGGCAGATCTTGAAGAACAATAAAGTCATCATCCTCTGGCCTTTAATGTTCATTTGTTTTCCTGGTTGTTTGTAATGTGCCCTGTGGCAGCATTATAAATCTTTTTCCTGTGTAATAACTATTACTACTTCTTTTCCTGCAATTACAAAAGGTGTTTTATTTTTAACAGCCATTCCAGACAACACAGATCCTATCTAATGTATATCTGGAGCAATAAAAAGATTGAGTGTATAAGTGTCTCATATAGTGTGATACATAAAATCAAACATTAATAAAGGCTTTTGACAACCTCCATCTGTTTGATCTTCACACTTCTCCCTCTGCTTTTTTAAGAGATAAAGTTTTGAAGTATTTCAGCATTTCCTCTAACTCATCTAGTCTGCCAATTTTTTTTCAGCAACTTCTCAGTTGCTTGGTCCTATGACCAAATCAGAGAACAGTGTTTTTGTTGGGGTCATAGGTACTACTTTTGTGTCTCTGGAAAACACACAGAAAATATCTTGGAGCACTTCTGAACCTGAGGATGAGTTGCTGCAAAGCATTGACTGTAGGGTCACAGAAAGTGTGACTACATGTACTGAGATGTAGGAGTAAAAAATACTGAGAAACTCTTGAACAGAATATCCAGTTCTAAAGCCCCACTTGAGCTGAAAATAGAATTACCATTTGTCTGTTGCAAGCATAAAGTCTCAGGGCAAGTTTTCTTGATGCAATTTGTTGAATGTCCATGTCAGTAGCTAAAGCATGGGAATTGCAGATCTTGATCACAAGAATTCTCTTATCACAAGAACTCTCTTATCACAAGTGCAACCTTCTTTAACACCAGTTAGATCCAGAAAGTTAAAAGTAGGTACCTAAATTGGTAGTTCTGTTTCTATACTTAGACCCTCTGACAGTGCAACTATATATTATACTGCTGTCCTGGAGTTCAAGCTAAAATCAAAATTTCCCAGATTTCAGAAAACCCACCACCAAAAATAAAAAAACTGAACAATAACATCACCCCAAAACCAGGAAGTATGACTCCATAGGCTAAAAATGAGCGGGCTCTTGTCTTCCACATATGACTTGCTGCTTTCCTGTAAGTGCAAACATTAGGCTACAGTTTCATGCTCTCAGTGAGTTTAATGTAGGTGAAATAGATCTAAAACTCCTATATGAGAAAAAAATTAAAACTATATATTCTGATATGTGAAGAATATATATATTCTGATGTGAGACTCCTATATGAGAAAAAAATTAAAACTATATATTTTGATATGTGAGGAAATAGTCTTACAATTAAACACAAGAATTTTCATATAAACCCGTGAAATCCTTGAAAAGATTCAACCCTTACCCTGTATTTAGTTTTGTTTAATACAAGTAATTATTTCCTTTCATTTGCTAAAAATGGTATTAATCTTCTATTTTGAAAGATGATAAAAAAATGAAAAACTGATGATCAAAATTTGTACATATCACGCTATGAGAAACCATTTAGTGATATTATAATGATCTTAGCCTAATTCAAACTTTTATTCTACATGAAGACGTATTCTCAAGTCCCACAGAGATGAAAAATCACTTAAATGATTGTTCTTTGCTGTGCTTTCATAGGTGACGCCATATAAGCCACAAAGAAAATTTTCTTATCAATTTTAATTTTTCATTGGTCTTAATTATAACATATGCAAGCAAGGAGAAATGTGTTTTAGGGAGAAAAAATAGAGGACAATATAATATAAGAAAGTAGTTCTATCTGTAGAATAATGTATTAAGAATTCCTTTTCATATAATCAAATCATTTCCTATATTTTCACAATGTAGCACAGAACTTCTTAAGAGCATCAAAACCAAGTAGGACCAAAACAAACATCTGTCGGCTATTTATGAATAAAGATCAAGCAGACAGTCTTATATTTGCTCATTTCCTTAAGAAAGAATTGCTTCACTGAAACTTTAGCCTATGGTTGTATCAACAACTTAACAAAATATTTACCAGCGGACTATGAGTTGATGTCAGTGCAGTAATCACATTTTGCTAAAATAGAAGCTATGAGTATTTCTGTAATTTCAAAAAGGACCCCCACTAAAGACTCAAGAAATAAAAACAAAAAAAAAAGTAAGTGTCTAACAGAATGTTTCTCTCACCACACCAATGAGCTTAACACTGATTCAAAAACAAATAGACAGTACAACCAGTTAACCTATTCTCATTTCCTAGATTGGAAAAATGTCATTGCAGTTCTATTACAATTATGTCCTTTAGAAAATTCCTGAGGAACTTTCTTGCTGAAGTATCTCTGAGGTAATCTTTTTCTGAATCAATCCAGAAGGAAATGACCAAGGAGTTCTCACAGGACTTTTACTACATCACAGATGTCTCAAATAGCTTTAAGGAGGTTTTCAAGAGCTGGTTGGACAAAGCCCAAAGCAGCCTGATCTGTATTGAACATTGACTGTACTTT
The DNA here is from genome assembly GCA_013397175.1 of Platysteira castanea. Classification (NCBI taxonomy): domain Eukaryota; kingdom Metazoa; phylum Chordata; class Aves; order Passeriformes; genus Platysteira; species Platysteira castanea. Next base: position 708,106 of record VYXC01000687.1, read on the forward strand.
AAGAAGGGAGTGGGGAATAAGTGATCTCCCAAGGTCTTTTCCTAACTGCCTAAACCTCTCAGTGACCTCAGTGTGATTTTTAAAATGTCTATTTATGACAAAAAGGTAAGCTAAAGTGTGATAATTATTCCATTGCTTATGAATCAAAATTACTTTTAGGAGCCTGCAGCATTATCCACTTTTATCAGCATAGTTTAAAAAGTGACTTCCAGACCAGATGTGGTGTTGCGAGTGATTGCTGGACACCAAGAGAAGAGTGAGTAACAATTGCTCAAAGAAATCAATGCCACTTAAACATCCAAATACCTCCATATGTATTTGATCTATCCTTCCTCTATATAGCAGACTGTCTCTTTTTATTTTAAAGATGTACTCAAATGTCTTTTGTTCTCATGTGATGTTTCCATATATGCTGCTAGGTCAAATTTCATTTTCATGTTGTAATGAATTTCATTTCAATGTTCATAATATGATCCTGAAAATCTTTCATTTTTTAATGACTGTAAAGAAATTGGATTATTGTCACTCTACCTTAGAAACTGCATTATGTTACATTTCCTTTAAGTTCTAGATCTGCATATCTTCTATATCTGCTAGGACAAAAATTTTACAGTAAAATCATGGTTGAAAAAAAGTGAAACCATATGTTCTCATAATACAGACAAAAATATTGTTCGAACTCAGATTTTTCTTCTTTTCATGCACAATTTTGATTGCAATGTGAGAAAATGCAGGTTCTGGAGGGCACGGTGGAGGAAGGGGGAACTTAAAATTCAGGGGTATTTAATGAGATAATGTGATAAACCATCAGATAATATTCTGCTGTTGAAGTTCCCATCCTTTTTCCATATGTAGACTGGGGTTGATGAAAGTGTATGTTTTACTTGTGGAGTAAGTCATGTGTGCTAGCACTTCTATTGAGCCACAAGTAATTCTCGTGCATCATAATAAGATCATTTCTCCACAAGACAATGAAACTTCATATGCACTTGGTCCATCATCCACTTGGATATTGCTCCCTAAAAGAAGAGATAGGGAAATACCATCTTGCATTGTCTGGACAGGCTCTTCAGTGAAAGTAAATGCATGTGACAACACACCAAAGGATCTATACTTCTATTATCCCTGACAATTTTGCCATCATGCTTTAGTGTAGGGCTCACAAGTGGACTTGACTGTCCAAACCATCTTTATTGTTATCTATTTCCTTCTCGTCTCTGTGGATCTCATATTCCATGACTCATAGGAAAGACTTCGTGCCCATATTCTTCCTCCCAGACCTTTCCCAACAGATGGCACAGGATAACACTGGTTGTTTTCTTTAGCCTTCTTCAGACTAAGCAAAAAGCCTCTCCCAATCCTTTTCTCCCATTTTCTCATAATCACTAATTCCAGGATTTGTCAGAGGGTCTCATTCGTACTACCATTCCCAAGAGTCCTTAGAATATGAGTACTCCTGACTTATGTGAAATTATTTGTAAAAGGACCAGCACGAACAGATGTGTGAGCTTTTGTGCATGCATACACATGTCTATGTGTCAGAGGTATAAAGAAAGGGGAGTTCCCATTCTTATGGGACCAGCAGCACTTCAAAGTTCTTGAAAATGGAGAAAACTGAAACATCGACAAGTTTCCTGAGCACAAATAAAAACATCCCCCTTTTTTTTTAATGAATGCTACTTTTTGGGTAGAATCCCTGTCTGCAAAAAGATAATAATCTCCTGCTAAATGCTAACCTCTTTCTTGTCTTTAAAACAAAAACAGAGACTAAGAATAAAACCAGTGACTATCACAGAAGATTTTTTTCTTTGTACATGGTTTCTTTCTGCTCCTTCTGTACTTTTTTTCAGATTCAGATGGTCTTTGTAGCACAATCTGAATTGTGTTACAAAAAACTGTATAAATCCCCTCTGTGTTTAAGCAGTTGGTTGCTGCTTCACCTTTTTCCTTACACGTGATATTTTGTCCATTATAATATCCATTTCAGCCAGATGGCTATAAGTCTGAGGGTCCCTATCCATGAATGTATGTTTAGTTACAGCACCACCATATGAGTGCACGGCTGAATCAATGATCAGAATTCTTATGGAGAATCAATATGTTGTTTAATTTGATCTGAGATACCACCTTAGCTTCCATTTATGTAAACCACAAAGGTCTCGGGAGATTACTTTGCACAACTATTTTTTTCAGAATATAATGAAAAATTAATTCGAATTGGCAAATATTGTTGGGAAGAAAAATCTGTAGAATTTTATATATAGAAGATAATACTGTCAATAAACTTCAGATATGAGTGCGTCTGGTCATTCTGAAAAATGATTTTTCTTTATTTTCACTCTACTCAGTTCATTTGACTCCACCATAACTTGCAAGTGTAGTGTACAGAAGAAAAATAGATTTAAAATAAAAAAGTCAGAACTAATATAAAGCATTTAGTAAGGAGTTTAGTTATTTAAAGAAGATCATACATTTTGAGCATTAGAGGCTAAAAAGGAATAGGGAATAATTTCAGTGGGAAAACTTTCACAATGATTTAAAAACATGAAGAACTGAACAATTCACGTCTGGTTAGTACTTGCATTTTACAGTAGCACATACTTCCAGAAATATGAAACCAAATCACCTGAGTTTCAGAATACAAATATACTAGTAACTAAATATATTGTAGTTCCAGTTGGTAAGGAAATAATTTATATCCAGATTTGGGAAGGTTCAATAACCAGTAAATATCAGTGCTACTTCACTGTGATGAACAACCAGCCAATGGAACTCCCTTCAACCATATAGGAAGCTGTCACAAGGCAGATATCTTTATTTAAATACTTGTTCACTCAGGATTTAAATAGCTATGTCATATAAGGAGGAGATAAGCCATAAATTCCTACAGAAAAGAGAACCCTGTATTAATATAAACCAGTATGTGGCGTTATACTGGTTGATGTAAAAATTACTCAGTGATGCATCTGACTCAAAACTCTTAAACTTTACCTGCTGAAATATAATTAAAGTCTTGAGTTGAGTCATATGCCCTAGAATGAATTCTGTCTAAAATGAAACATAATAAATATTTGAATGAGGTAAGAAATAGGACTGTGGCAAGACTGTGGGAAGTGCATGATAGTGCAAAAGGAAGGTGAAATAACCTGAATCATGTAGGCAGTAGGGAACATGTCTAAGTAACAGCAAGTTGTAAATAATTCATGGAGAAATTACCTAAGTGTTAACAAGATCATATGATTTCAGGATAATTTCATCTTGGGTTGTGTTGGTGCTGCTGTCCCACTACATATGAAAAAAGAGGCATTTTTCATATTCTGTGATAATTTTTCACACTGAAAAATTGGACATTTCCTTTAACCCACAGAAATTATTGTTCAGACATGATCAGGAAGACCCTTAGTGGTTTGCACTACTCATACAAAAGTAGATAGACACATAGTCCTCCAGAAGCTTCCCCACCTGTTTATCAAATTAAACTATATTTTAAGCTATCATAGGGTTATTTAAGAGAGCTTGTATTTCAATTACATTCTCCATCAGTAGTCATAGGGGAAGCATAGTGTCTGTGGTTCACTTACAGCAAAATGTGGCTATTCTGAGCAGCATTCATTAGTCAGCAGCAACTGTATTCTGCCAAGGAAAACAAGGGCAAAAAATTTTCTGGGAATGGATGAATGTAGATTGGACAACAGCTGATGCAGTGTGGACAGTGTTTTTGTGTCTCTGGTCTGATGTCCTCTTATTCTTCAAGCCAGGTCTCAGCTCCTCAGACCTTCTGCCACAACCCATGAAAGGCAGTTTATTTGATGGTATGATCAAGCACATATGGAGTCACTCTGGATTGCTCAGTTGTACTTCAGCTTCAGAGCAACTGCCTTTATTCAAATAGGATAAAAAAGCATAGTGAACTATCAATATTCATATGGCTACTCCATTGTAATGGTGTGTCAGACAGTAAATGGGTTTTAGGCAGAAGTATTTGTATTTATTTACTGTTCCACGGAATCTAGAAAATACATGTTAAAATAAGAAATAATAATTTTTAAAAAATCAAATCTGATTACAAAAGTAGAAGCTATGGCCAAAGTTCCCTAAAGGCCATTTTTAATGCAAGAATCTAGCAGTTAAAGTCTAATTTGTTGTTGTAGGGACATATTTCATAGGGAAAACAAGGTTACTTCTGATTTTCGGTTCTTTGAAAGATGGCAGTTTTCCTATTATATTTTTAAAGAAAACAAACACAAAAAGGGGAAAGTGATATCTAGTAACAGAAGAGAACTATGATTTTCTCTTCTTTCTTTTCCCTTTTCTTAGTGATTTTTAGTGTCTAAGGCTGGAGCTCAATCACTGTAAGTTCTATCACCAAATTAGTTCCCTTGAATCCTGGGAAGATAACAGAGAAGGAAGGCTTCACATTAATCAGAAAGGGGATTTTGCTAACTTTATAATGAGCTAATCTGGAAACACCCTTAGGGAGATGAGTTCAGGGATCAAAATCAAAAGCTGAAGTCTCCGGAGTGAAAAAAACAGTTATTTGCCTTCCTGATGGTTGGATTTTGTGTCCACCTGTTCCTTTCAAACTGCCTCTTTAAAGACCACTAAAAAGGCAGTGATTAAGGGCAGATGTTGAACAGACTGTGTTTCCAACACACCAGTTTGGGTTCTTTAATTTCTATGCTGCTTTTTTTCTGGCTATAGATGGTTTCAGTGCAGTCCTTTTATCATATCCACAGAAAGATATAATTTGTTCTTGGATAATTTTTTTTCTCTGTTTTCTCTCTCTTTGGTAACTTTTACCCTTCAGTTTATGATATTAACAGCTATCAAAACATTTTATAAACTTTCATTGACTTTGCAACCCTTCAGCTCACAGCCGGAATAGACCTCATGAGCTGCAGTTATTACAGTCGGCAGAAATAGATCCATTATTTTCTCAGTGTAAAGCTGATTCAAAACTACAGTTAACAAAATTGAAAAAAATGAAAATATTCGCTGCTACATCCCTGGGCTTGACATTTCTAAATAATCTTAGTGTTTCCCTTGTCATTTCCACCGTCGCTCAAAGATCCAGGCTCTGGCAAGTTTCTCATGAAATTGCTCCGTTATGCAGGAGACTACGTAGAGTGAATAAGGGTCAAACCTGGACCAAAAGAAGTTTCTAATATAAAGTAAATATAGATGGTTATCTTTGTGATATTGCATAAATACAAAACTTAATATTATATCTCATGGACACAAGCTGTGTTTGCTGATGACTAAACTCTTGAGTTAGAAGTAAGGCTTTGGTGAAACTCTGGAGTAGTGCCTGACAGTGGAATTTTGCTGAGGCTTAGCAAGGTAATGCCCTCATCTCTTTTTGAAACAGAGCTGATGCAGTAACCTGGTCATCGTGTTGCTTCCCTAAGGAACCCTAGAGAATTACCAAGTTGTTTAAGAGTGGTTGTTGCAGATGGTGTGAGAATCAGTCCAGATACAAAAGAGAGCAAACTCCACTATTGCTTCTCTAGTACTTGATCTTGAACTCTAGAAAGGAAAAACTTGTAGAAAAGTCACTTTGAAAACTCAGCAGGAGGCTTGCCTGACTAAAGCCTGCACTCTTAGGCCTGTAATTGCATAAATGTTAATTAAATAAGACAACTAATGAGAACTGACTGACAGGAGCTAAGCAGAAGTAAAGAGCTGCTGCTTTTTGGGACTCTGCCACATGTAGTCTTCATCCCATTCCAGCAGCAGCTTCCCATATTTCCCTCTCTTCTCTACTGAATGCAGGCTCAAACCAATAACTCACAATTCCTCCCTGTCTGGCTTGGCTAATTCCCAAGATAAACAAGTCTTTTTGTTCCCTGAGGAGCAAGCTTAGCTGTGCTGGAGAAATAAAAAGGGAATCAGGTAAGAGGCAGGGTGACAAGGACAAGGAGAAAGGAGACTTTTTCCATCAGAGCAGATGAAGAAGAAAATGGGAGTGGATAGGGGCAGTAATGGCCCCAAATGATGCCAAAGAGACTGTAAGAGAAAACTGAAAGTGAGATATTGGGAAATACAAGGGCCTTCTACAAATACCACAAGTCTGTTTGAGTTTTTGCTAGTGGGGACTGCTGTTAAAGAACTTACAGTTCTAAATCCAAAGCAGAATTAGAGAATGGAAAAATGAATCACCTTATACAGAATAAGAAAGGTGGATGTAAGGTGAAAAAAAAGGATTCTGACAGAAACAAAGAAAAATAAACAAACTGCTGTTGTTGAGGTCAAATATTCCCACTGTAATGGCCCAGCCATAACTGAACTACATGTTAAAAGGAACAGAGGCACTGAAATAATATATTAGTCAATTTTGGTAAAGGACTGCAAAAAATTAGTACCACTGCAACAATATAAAAATATTCTAGAGATACTAAGAATTTAAATCTGTAGTTCTTTATAATACAAATGCTACAAGTATTTCTATTTCTGTGAGTACCAGATCTTTAATTTGCTAGATATGGATAACACAAAAAATTATTGTGAAGAATAACAATGTCATTTCTGTTTGCAAAACCTAAAAGAGTTTGTCATTCAGGAGTTATACAATGCCAAGAAATAAAGCTATTCTGGAAAGCTGGTAAGTGCTAAGTACACAAACCAGTGTCTTGGACTTGTTCAGAGTAAATCAAAAGGAAGTGTAAAAAACCCAGGCTACTAAATAATGCTTTCTAGTTCAAAATCATGGATCTGAGCTTTACAAAAGAATTCAGAGGTCAGACTGAGAGGATTCATGTATCCATGACTCTGGAAGGATGTGAAGGAAACATTTACAGTACTTGGAGTTTGTTGAAAGCACAAGGGAAATTCTGTAAGGGAGAATCCTAGGTTTAGTTGAATACCTAGGCAGCTGAAACAAGACGCTAATAAAAAACCAGAAACTGGAAGTGTTGATCATCAAAGAATCTTATCAGGAAGATCAGAAAGTTAAGAAAGAAGATATTTAAGCAAAGTCGAGCTCATCCTGATCAGTAATGAAGGGGTAAAAACAACTACAGGAGTGGCAAAGTTAAATCAGTATTCTGCTTCTCTTTGCAGAAAATGGGACATCGTTGTTGAGTACGTAGCAGGGGTAAGATGGCTATGAGAAGGATGGTATGGAAGTGGAAACTGAGACATAGGAAATGCTAGGAGAAATTAAGGAGGTCAGATCCCTCTCATGGGTACCTAATCAGTGTATGGCGTGGCCTACTTGTTAGGATAGCTTATCTCCAATTTTTAGATTTCCAAGTACAGAAACATAGGAAAGTGAGTCTAGTAGAAATGATTTTTACTAAAAACTCAATGTTTTAAGGTGTCAAAAATAGTTCTTGAAGCAGTAACTTTTCAAAAGGAAGGAGTTGTCTAGGCAGCTGCAGATAGATGACTTTGACCTCTACTGTGTGCAAGACTTGGAATATATTTTCAAAGAAAAAGCAATTAAAACTAGAGAGGCAAATAGGAATTGGTCTAAAATGCATGAACAAGAAGGCCTTGTTACTATGGATTGATAAAAGAATTTTCTTCTATAAATGGAAGGTTCGTGAAAAGGAAATGACAGTGAAAGAGAAAAGTTTGAGTTCATCAAGATAAGTTATAAGTTATCAGTGTGATGTGGTCCAGAGAAGGGAAATATAATTAAACATATCAGAAGAATTGGCAGGAGACTAAGAAATATTAATACAAAGTCCTAGAAGAAAATTATCATGAAGAGTCCTACATACATTGTGATCATCCACATTCAGGAAAATGAAATTCATATTAAAAGGAGTACAGAGACTGCTCAGAGAAAGGGCAAAACTTCCTGCAAATAGTGACTAACAGAATTTCGTTTAATAATCTCACTAAACAAAGACTGAATGACACACACTTGATCCCTCTGTGAGAGACCTTCACTTTCTTCTCTGCTTTCTAGACCAAAAACTGTGAAGGAGTTTGTTAAGCCAGAAGAAAATATTGATACAGGAAAAAGAAAAAAGCTGTATGCTGCTCACAAGTTTAGATTAGAACTAACAATATGTTCTTTAACAAAATGAGACTTTGAACCATCTTTCCAGTAAGAAGTGGGGTGAGAAAATGCAACAGCTGTAAGATAGAATTGGTTGTTTTATGATACAATTCAACCCAGCTGCTTGGCATAGTTGAAGATTCATGATATTTTCCTTGTGATGTTTTTATGACCTGCTTTTTATTGTACTAAAAAGTAATTAGTGTGCTATATTTACTAATTAATTGAGAAAGTACAGAAAAAGTTGAATTCTCAATGCTCATCAATTAATGAAAAGAAATAAATAGAAAAACATATCCAGCAATATATATTTATTAAACTATACTTATTAATTATAATTAATTATACCTATTATATGTATTAAATCTATCCCTAGATGGAGATATACTGATTAATATATGCATCTAGGAAAATTCTTTTGCTGTACCTTGCTCTCAGGAGTCACACATTTATCACAAACCTCCTGACAGTCATAGAAAGAAGTGTCCAAGTGGCAACAAGATCCTTATGAAGCCTTTTTCCTAAGCAGCAATAAAGACTGACTGTTGTGTCAGTGGTAAGCATGAGAAAGATGTATTCCTTGCTCAAAAAATGAAATGAAGTATGCTATAGGTGTGCTTAACATCTTCCCTTCCCCAGAAGGCACTTTCAGTCGTTCCAGCAAATCCCAGCGATATTGCTTGCTATCAAATAGTGAAAATGAGTTCAGAAGCCAAGCTTGACATAATGCACTTCTTATTGTAGCTTGTATATGTGGTGAGAGAAGCATTTTAGATGCAGTCTGTCCTTTTTTTTTTTT
>VYXC01000687.1:716925-852669 GCA_013397175.1 Platysteira castanea
TTTGGGCCTTAGCATCTGGTGGCTGGGCTTCTGCCTTGGCCCTCACAGGTGATTAGAAGGAGGTGTAAAGGCTCAGGTCTGTAAAGACTCCAACACTAACAGGTCAGTGACTGTGTGCTAGGTGAGCAGGCTCCTGGAGCAGTGTCCATGGCTTGGTGGGGAGCACATACATGCTCGCAGTATTTATACACGTCCACATACATGCGGACAGTACACCCGCATATGCCTATACACATAGGTATACACCACATACATCATTCAGCCAGAGCTGGAGGAGTGTGTAAAGGTGATCCAAACTGCCAAAATACTCGCTGAAAAAGTGCTTTCAGACAGTATTGATTTCACCCAGGGTCTGAAGCAGCCAACACTTCACTTGGAGCAGTACCCTAGGCATCTAAACTCATTGGGAAGCACTGGCTACTTTTTAAGCACATCTGCAGAAACTTTATAATCTACTTCTTCCTTTCTGAGTTCTTGTTTGCTCACATCAAGATCTGAGTCATACCTGTAAATGTTTAGCCAGCCAGGATTATGTATATATATTTTTTGAGAACTTTCAAGGTAAAAACAAACAGAAAGAAAGCTCCAGCAAGCTTTGCTTGCTCCAAGGCTGTCTGGTCACCTGGGTATCAAAATCTGCCTACCCTGGTTGCAGACACTTACAGGGTAAATTAAAATCAAAACTGCATTATGAGAAAGAAAACTGAGTGCAAATATATTCCTTTTTTCCCTTTTTAAAACTTGTAATTAATTTAAATCAGTCACGAGGACTTTATTACAGAAATCTTGCATTTTATTTCTCTTCGTGGTTAGTGAAAAAAAAATTTAAAGAAAAATAAAACAAAAATAATTTAAAATGAATAGAAATTAAAAGTAAACTTCTGAAAAATAAATGGATTATACTGTTCTTTGAATAATTTTTTTCAATATGATTTTTCCTCATACTCACAATATTATTAATTTAATGTACTTAGTAAGAAATACCAAACACTGTTTAGTAAAACAAAACAGGTCCCATGGGTAGATATATTTTTAGATCTGAAAGAATTTAAGTCAGCTGGGACTTATATTGTGTTTTTAACATGGGATATATTGAATCTCATATCTGTTGTTGCTCTGGCACAGGAATTCATGGAATAATCAACTTCACGAAAACTTTCAAGTCTTTCAAGATGATGGATTAGAAACCTCCTGGTACTTAGTGTAGAGATGCATGCAAAAATGCTCTGCTTTAATTAGGCAGAAGTATTTGCAACAGCTATAAACTGCAGCAGCTTTTGCATTGCTCAGGCCCTAGATTTTCGTGTGTGTGTGTGTTTGTGACTGTATCCCTGTCTGACTTCTGTGGCTGGCTAAGATATGTGTGTTACACCTCTTTTAGGGAAAAAGCTATTTTTCAGTGCTTTCAGTAGCCTCTCTCTGCCATCTCCACAGATATGCCTTAATGATGTAGTCTGCCCTGCAGTACTGCAGCCTTCAAAACCTGAGTTTTGACATAATAGTTGTTAATATTAGAATGCGCTCTGTGCTACATTGAATCTTCTTGTATTTTACTGCTTCTCTTTTTCTACCATATCTCTTATTGGGGTGGCTAATTTTAATTTAACACATTTATCCAAAACAAAGAGTGGCATAAATAAAAACCCAAAGCAGAGAGACACATTTATAAACAAATTAGATAATGTTTGCAAAGCACTTCAAATGTGGTTTGCTAAATCAGCACTACATTTTATCAACCTGAAATAATTAAATCATAAATAACTAAGTTTTCTTTAATTCTGCTTCACATTATGTAGCCTGGCAAATTGTCAAGAACCATGACTGATTCCAGCTCATCACCAAAGCAAGGCATCTACCGTTCAGCAGGAAATTAAGTTTTGTCTATTTTTCACCCCCAAGTGGTACTCTGAATTTCTATAGTCCTTAAAATGTTCACATTGTAATATAGGTTTCACTGTGTGGAGAACTTACTCTTAGGGAAACTAATTAGGAATTCAACTTTTTTTTTTTAGCAACTTTAAATTAATTTGTACTTTCTACTGAAAAAAAAATGTGAAATGTTCTCACATATGTATGTAATCTGAAATTTTACTGTTTTGATGGGATTTTTATGGGTTCTCCAAAACATTTTTGCCTGCTGCAAATCACAGCTAGATATTCCATCTAGTCATGATCAGCTGTCAGTATACAATCTTTAATGTCTCCTCTTTTCCCTGGACAATTGCACTGTATTTGGTCCAGATTCATACAGATTATGAACCCTCCCTACTTTGTTCAGTTACCAAGTGCCTATTGTCTGAAAACAGCATGATATTAAGAACTAAAAGATGAAGTTGTAGTCCAATTCAAAACTCACCACTGATATTCATTAAGTACAGCATACAGTGGGAAATAACACATAACAAAAGTAGAAAAGTTTCTACAAAAGTAGAAACCAGAATTTGAAGTAAAAATAAAAGGGAAGAATAATTGGAATTTGAGTTTTTCTGTAAACTGAGAGTAAGCAACAAGATTTTCTGAATGATGATGCTCTGGAAAGTGTTTCAACTTTGATGTTACAAACTCAGGAGCGTTTGAAAATGCCAACTGCAGTAAAATTATATATGTAACAGTTGTTTTATACTGACAGGTCACTCATGAGGAAAAATAGTTTAAATGGACCTTGTCCAAAATAAAATTCTTATAATTCAGGACAGGGGCTCATACTGTTCATCACACTTACATTGAGAAGTTAGTACACTCCCTTGGTTCCATAAATTTCAAGGTTAGATAGTCAAGAAGATGTGTGCATTCAGATGGGTTTTTTACCGATCTTTGCTTCCATGAATTTTGGGATTTCAGGTGTAGACAATCATTCATAGGCACAGAATGGTGAAGCATACAAAATTTTTGCAGTTCTTCAGGTCCCAGGGCAGATTTTGGTTGAAACTAGCTTATATTTTAGAAATGAAAAGAGCAGGTTGAATGTAAATTAAGGAAAAAATAAATCACACTTCTAACATTACACTTTTGATTTATTGCTACCTTTAGAGATCAATCCATGTTTTATAAGTCATCATATCACTAAGATATAGAAAGTGACTCTCAATAGTATTCTGTTTATGAGACTTCATCTTTTATTTCAGAGAATCACATGATAATTCATGAATTCGGTCATTAACCCTAATACACAAAATACAGATGTTCAAGAAATTTCTTTTTAAGAATATGATGGTCATTACACTTGTGTTCTGCAATGCAGTAATTAAGGTACAGGACAAAACTCTCGTACAGCAAACAAATCCACTTCTAGCTCTCATACTGAAGCTCAAAGTGTCTGAGTCTGAATCTAGAGATCATGGGCTCTATTTTCAGCGTACGTGTAATTACTGAGTTAAATACTTGTGTATAAGGTTACATCACAGTAATTTTATTTTAATATTCACAGTCTGCTTGTCTAAGTTTGTTGCAGGAAGAGAGTCTAGTTCATGATAGATCTACATGAATCTCTCAGGAATTAAAACACAGAGGTAGTGAACTGTTCGGTAATTTAGGATTTCACTGAGAGTCATGAAATCAGAGTAGACTTGCTATACTCTTAAATACTAAAGAATCTATCTTAAGTTTCAGGAAACCTGGGACAATCTTTTTTGTTTCTGTTGCATGCATGATAAATACTAGACACATTCAACACCCAAAGCATCTTCATACAATGCAGTTTAGAAAAGTGCACTACTCTGAAAAAATAGCGGCTTTAAAAGTTGGGTTTTAGTATTATTGAATCATTCCTATTTTTAATTTTTTTTGGCACATGTTTTTCAGTGGGTAGCAGTGTGAATTGCTAAAAAGAAAGAAGGAAAACACTGATATGGAAAAAAATGTACTCTGGTTTATCTGCAGCTGATCCATGACATCACACGACATGGATACTTGTACTGCTTGAAAAACTTCGGCCTCCTTCCAGCACATCTACTGTACGCTTTCTGCTAACATGAATGAATTTTTCAGCCTTGTACCTGCTGTATGCAGCATATAACAGACTATCTGCTTGGATATCAGATGGTTAGCTGAGTTCTCACCCTATTTCCAGTCTCCTGTTGCTGTCTGCATTGCCAGGTTTCATGAGGATACTGTGATTTTCAAACTATTACTTCATTTCTGATCTCTCAGTCTAAGCTGGAAGGCATCTGGTTTAGCGGATGTTTCATAAAGGGAGAACTTCCAAGGCAAACAGTAGTTGAGAATCAAGATTCCCTGTAGTGCCTAAGATATCATATGCAGTTTCATGAGAATGGTGTAGAGAACTTCAGAAAGAAAAGGAAAAGCACACTTCAACGGAGTGGTGGCATCTAAATCTCTCAGGTACTGAGCGTCAGTACCGGACAATGGAGGGCAAATTATCTCAGGGAGCATGCTGCTCTAATTTTCCTGTGTTAATTCCAATTAACTTCAGTAATTTTGGTATCTGTCTGTATTTCATGATATCCTAGAGTGTGAAATTTGATAGGTGCAACCAAGGAGATCGAAGCTCTGTTGTTTTCTTTTTTTTCTTTTTTTTTTTCTGCCCAGGCTTGTCAATTGCCTTAACTATTTAGCTACTGCTTTTAGTAGATGAAAATATCTGCAGCCAACTAATGATGGCTTGTGAAAACAGCAATGAACTTTTATTTTCACGATGTCTTTTTTGAATGGGAATTTTCCTGAAAAAGTGACAGTAAAGCTATTTTTCTCTGAGTTTTTTTAATTGCTCTTGGTTCTTCTCCCTTAGCCTTTTTCAAGTAACAAAATTTTTATCTGAAAACAGCCTTTGGTTTACTAGATTAATCAAAGGAGAAGACTATCCATTTAAAGAAATGGAATTAAAAGACTTGTTTAGCTTAGTGGAACAGAGTCTGAGGGGGTTGTTGACTATTAATTAAAATAAAAAAAGTAAATTTCAGGAGATGAAAATAGCCACAGAAATACAAAANGAATAATATATGAATAATATATGAATAATATATGAATAATATGAATAATGTGGGATGTATTTGTGTTTTGTTGCTTGGTTTTGTTGATTTTTTTTTCTTCTAAAGTGTTTTCTTAATTGAACACAGTGGAAGACTGGAGATCAGTGTTCAGTAGTGCTCTCAGTAGCACTGATTTATCAGGCGCTGTGCTATTCAGCCCTGCTCACGTGCTCAGGGTTGGAGTGGTGACCACACTGGAAAGCAGAAAGACTGTCTTCTTGCAGGTCAAATCACAGAGAACATCCCTTTTATTTTTTTTTTTTTTGCCTTTTTTTTGCACAATGCTGTGTTTTCCATTTCTGTTTAGTTTGAAATTCTTCCATTTTTTCCCTGTAGTCATTATAGTTATGGCTATTGATTAGAGATCTTGAGATTATTAGATTCTTCATAGGTTTCTGTGGAATAATTTTTTCTGTGAAACTTTCTGAAATTAATTATTTCATTGCATAGCTGCTATGGTACTAGAGTGGAACTGACTACAGAGGTGATTCTTTCCAATTCTAAAAATTTCAAGCAGGATCTAGGTAGGCACCAAAGTTTTAGAAAGGTCACAAATTTTTTGTACTTCATGAGTCACACTTGTAAAATTGCACACCCTCATTTTATAACAGCAAAAGAACTGATGCTCTTATAAATATTTCATTGAGACCAGTGGAGAACCATCAGAAATCATTGGAAATATTTCTTTTAGTTGGCTTCTCGATATCTTGTAAGAAAAGATAGACTCCAGGTTTTCAGTATTGCAGTTTCATAATATCATGGGAATATGAACTGCTTTTATTGTAATATGTGGATTACTTCTCTAGCGCAAAGTACATCAATAGAGAAAAATAACCAAGTCACTGAAAAATGTGAACAACAGTATCTAGAATAAACTCATACTTTCACAAAAACATGGTGGTGGCATTTAAAATTCTTTCCCCTATTCTGTAATGTTTAGGCATTTACAGCTGTGATTTCACATGTTGATCTTCCAGCCCTTCCTTTTGTTATCCTGGGACACCTAGATATTTTTTCCATGATATATATTGTTTTTCCATGACTCTACTCTTTCTTTTCTTACTTGAATCTAGTATAATGTTTTAATATTTGGGCATACTTCATTATTTTTTGCTTTAGTCTTGTGTCTTTAGTCTGCAGTACACTGGTTTTACGGTTTCTGTTTACTTCTTGCGTAACGGCTGAGGAGAATATTAGTTTCATATTTTCATTTTCTTTGCAAGATCTGGGTCCACAGTAGGCTGTTGGTCTTTTCTAGATCTCTGAATTGCCAAGATGTAGAAAAGTGCTACATTCCTATTTCCATATTTGCATGCTCTATTTTTACTCTTAATCTCTGTAGGAGCTGCTGAGTCATCCCAGGAAGTCTGTAACCCTCTCAAGGTTCTGGTTTGTAATGCATTTTTTCCCCCCTGAACTTCAAGATATTATATTGGACACAACATATTTTTGTGTTCTCTTTAATTTCAAGTTCTTGAACTCATCATTCTAGGCAAACTTGCTAGAAAATTTACAATATTTCTCAAAGTGTGTTTTTCTGAAATTTAGCTGAATTGACCGACTCAACTTATAAACTAAACTTTCCTATTACTTTGGTAAAGTTTATCTCTTTAAAAATAAAACTAGTATTGTATTTTGTGGCTACGTCTTCATTATTTAATAAAGTCTGTTTACCTCCACGTTTATTAAAATTTGGTCTCAAATACTTTAAAAATCCTGTTTTTTCAATGGTCAGAGATCCTTGATTTTAGCTACTGAAAATAAAGTTAGTTAAATATATGCACTCATTAATCTACCCAGTCAGTCAACCCTGATACTGTACTCAGGTCTCTTTCTTCTTTTAATTTTAATTTCCTTTGCCAGAGCTTTGGTCTTTAAATTTCCCTATCTGAAAGCAGTAAGAAAGAAGGAACATTATGCTATTTTGCCCTTCTTAAAGTAAAAAAACCTGTCAGTGTTTCTGTCACTGAAGTTTCATAATTGACTCCTCTGAAATAGAAGGGGCTGAGAACTAATACCATTTTCCTTTAGGATGCACATTCTAGGATACATTTTTCTTGTGGGTCCTTCAGAACTCAGGCCTGTACCTAAGGAGGGGTAAAAGCTAATCATCTAGCAAAGTAAAAAATATTCTTAATAGAGCTGAAGAATATAAAAGGAAATTTCATAGCTTTTTTTAACAAGTAAGATCTTACCTCTAATGGAGAGTCAGTGAAAATTCAACTGACAAAAATCTACCACCACATAGTAATTTATAGGTACTAAATAAGTATATGATTAAGTAAAGGTACAGTAGAATTGAGAAGATTATAACCCACTTTGTATTCTAATATTCTAAATAAAATGTACATTAAATCCAAAACACATAGAATGCACAGAGTGAAAACAAGGACCTAATAGAATAATTTTACATAATGCTAATATGAAACAGGGACTGAAATTGATCATATGATTAAAAGAAGAGATGAGGTAAGAAANGGCATGAATTCTGCTACCATTCACCTGGGATTGTCATAAATTACATATATGTTACCGTGGATGCTCATTTACCAGCTTGCATAGGAAAGCTTTATAAATGAGAAAACCAACCTTTCCATTGAACCTAGCAATCTGAACCTTTAATTCACTATATATTTGCCTAGTCCTTGTCAAATGCATTCAAACAAACAAACAAACAAAGAAAAAAGCAAAAGCTTCTCTGTACTGAAACTTGTGCCTCCTGCTTGCCTGCTGTGTCTGCAACCTCTAGTTTTTGCTTTTCACAATACCCTTCCGTAGAGCTCTGAGGGATAGAACTCATTTAAAGAATGAAACAACATTTTCTTCTGTTCTCTTTCTTTCAAAGAGGGGAAAAAGGGAGCCTGAACTAGGGTAAAGGCAGAAGGAAGAATGAGAAGGTCAGATAAAAACAGGTGAAAAATTAAGTAAAAAAAGTCTGGGTGATGAAATGTGGGAAACAAGTGTGGTTAATCACTGTGCAAAACTGGTTGTAAATAACCCGAGCAGTTTAGAAGCAGTCTGTTATCTTATGCAGGTGGTGTCCAACAATCTCATGTGACAGGAGAGGCTAACTTGTTGAAATATGGAGAATTCTTTCCATCAAAATTGCAAATTACAAGCTAGTCTTTNAGAAATAATTTTTTTTTATCTGCTTGGAATATGAACCAGAGGCAAAAGAATCTTGTCTTTTGTTTTTCAGTTGTTTTTCAATTTTCAAAACACAGTGTTCAAATCAGTTGAGTTTGTCAAAGATATTTTCATATACTTAAGCTTAATGGAGCTAAAATGATAAAACTCATTTATCTCCTTCAAATGGTGCATTCTATGTATGTATGGCTGTATAGTCATTGATAATAAGTATCATATATATATATATATATNCTACTCTGTACTGAAACTTGTGCCTCCTGCTTGCCTGCTGTGTCTGCAACCTCTAGTTTTTGCTTTTCACAATACCCTTCCGTAGAGCTCTGAGGGATAGAACTCATTTAAAGAATGAAACAACATTTTCTTCTGTTCTCTTCCTTTCAAAGAGGGGAAAAAGGGAGCTTGAACTAGGGTAAAGGCAGAAGGAAGAATGAGAAGGTCAGATAAAAACAGGTGAAAAATTAAGTAAAAAAAGTCTGGGTGATGAAATGTGGGAAACAAGTGTGGTTAATCACTGTGCAAAACTGGTTGTAAATAACCCGAGCAGTTTAGAAGCAGTCTGTTATCTTATGCAGGTGGTGTCCAACAATCTCATGTGACAGGAGAGGCTAACTTGTTGAAATATGGAGAATTCTTTCCATCAAAATTGCAAATTACAAGCTAGTCTTTATCCTTCCCATGAAAGATTTTTGTTGGACCTTGAAACCAGAATCCTTGCTATACTATACCTCTGCAGTGAGGAGGATGGAAGGGAATGGAGGAGGAAGGAGCTGTGGCTGACAACCAGATGAACAGGCAAGACAGATGTGGGTATGATGGAAGGAAAATTGCTGGTGGCCTGTGGATACAGAATTGCTGCTTGCAAGAATTTTCTTGTTTCTTTCCTATCCCATGAGAGACTTCTCTCTCTCATGGAAGTTATCTGTACAGTTTTGTAAACAATGGACACCTGCAACTTTTTTTTAGTACATTTAGAGAAAATATTTTGCATATAGTTCTACCAATCACCCCAGAGCAGTGGTTAGGAAATTGACCAATTAAACGATGAGGAAAAAGTCTATAAAAGAGCTGGAAAATAATTAAATACATCAATCTCGCTGCACATTTCCTGCCTGCTGCGTCTCTCTCTTTCTCTGCTCTGCTCTGGGAAATGGCGATAAGCAACTACAGTGACCCACTTCTCCCTGGGGGCATCTGGGCAACACACACTCCCTCCCTACTCCCTCACACCCACAGACACCCCCAGCCAAAGGAAGGCACATCTTGTGCATTTCTGGAGCCAGACAGGATGGCTTTGCTGTGAAGCAAGGAGGGCTACATATGTTGTATAATGTCAATACTGGTAACACTTAAATCCTTAATGACTTTATTTTTAAAGGTTCAGAAAAATCATTTGGCATGTGATCAGTGCTAGTGCTCACAGCCAAAAATTTTATAACTAGTAGCTTATGTACTTGGGTTTGTTGAACTGATTTTTTTTTGCTCATTTCTTCCCCCTAAAAATAGGGGAGTTGGTTATTCAGGTACCTGAAGGTAGGTTCCTGTGCCATTTTAGTACTGGGTATGCTGTTTAGCTTCCAGCTGCCATTCCAGAAGAAATACAGGTCCTGTGCTTATCCCTGTCTGTCTCATCTATATTTCTCAGATGCCCCATGTCATATTAAAGGGACAAGATCTCCAGCACCAAAATAGCTCCACATTACCTATCTCCAGGATAGGCCAAGGTTATTTGTCAAATCCTTTATCAAGCAAAATGTGGATATATTAAATGTTAATTTTGCTTATTTCAAGAATCAGAGTTACTATGAGCAGATTTCTCCCACGAAAATATGTTGTACTGCAGTTCCTTCACAAATCCATACATATATATACACCCAAGCACGTCCATTTCACCCTGAAGTGACATCCAGCATGGTCAGTCTACTGTGAAATAAAGGAGTCCAATATCATTTACAGGTCATGTAAATGTCAGGCTCAGCAGTTCCCTCCATTGTGAAGTATGCTGGGTTAGATTTACTGCTCCAGTGGGAGACCTCTGCATGCTCTGCTGGTGCAAAATAATCTACTACAACTGGTTTATCAGCAGATAAGATGGAATGGGAGATCCACAGATTGCCCAGTACAGGAAGTGCAGGCTGTTTTTCCTACTCTTCTGTTACAACATTTATTCATAATACTTTAGGGTTTTTGGAATTAAATAAACCTTTTGTCTGTCTCCTCTAGGGCACTATCTGTGTGTCTCTGCCATATGGTGCAGTGTGAGGCTGGAAGTGGAGATCTGTCAGCCTTGGCTTTCTTCCTTTGCTGGCTAAGTCCAAAATGATACAGAACATGTATCCACAGATTTTTTTGACTGTTTAGGGCATGCTCTGATCCATCTAAAGACACAATGTGACATAGATGAGCAACCTGGCTTAGAGTTTTCTTTTGCTGACAGTTTTCAGTTCTTAACGGGGTTTTTATTTGATGAAGAGTGTGATTTACTTTCTCATTAAGGTTTTTTCCTGGTCAAAAATGGAAGCTTTTCCCTTCTAGCATATTTTCTGAATCTCTCTGTGTCTTTATTCAATAAATGTTGCCAAATTTGTCTTTCAAGACATTGATCAGTGAAATAATTCAACAGAACTTTTTCATGTCAACACTTCCTTACAAAGATTTCATAATATCTTAATTCAAAAATTACATTCTAATCTGGGTGTTTGCTGTGCAGAAGTAATAAAAATGTCCATTTTTTAACTGTATTCTTGGAAGTTCTGACTTAAAGTTGTCACCTATTCCAAATCATAATGCTTAGTTCAGTTCAACAAGTTTCAAGGCATTATCAGAGAACAAAAATACACATTTAATGGAATTACTAGTTGGTGATAAATAACAGACAGGAACATATCTATAGGCAATACATACCCATTTATATTATGAAATGAGAAATATCCATGAGAGAGTCCTTCTAATCTCATTACATTTGTTCAGTTCAAAAACTGCAATGAGGTGATTTACTGTGAAATCAGTCTCATGCTCTGCAGATCATAGGATTTTAGTTCCTGAAGCTTATTAATGCTAATGCAATATTTTTCATTTGCTTAGTGAGCTTTCAACGAACCCAGAAGTATCAGTTCAGCAAACCACTCCAGTACAAGCTTCATTCTGATCAGACCCAAGGAACACGGTTCTTTGCCCATGTGGTAGGGCTATGTGGAGAGCAGGTCCACGCTTCTATGCTTTGCTACAGAGCTTCTATGCTTTGTGATTCGAAATACATTTAGCTGGTCTCCATTTCTGGTCACCTAGCAAAGCTGTTTTTCCCTTGGGAGCTACACAAACATCATTTCTGCTCAGTGCTTGACAGAAAATTTAAAAATGTTAGTCCTGCTCAGAGACATTATTTGTACCCCGGACATTTTCACCCGAGATGTACTATACAGCTGCTCATCTTTCATCTTCAGCCCCTTCCTATCCCACCATAATTCTCAGACTGGCCAAAGCCTGACAGAGCTGCAAGCTGGTTGTGAGACTGTGGTTTTACAGAGAACGAAACATAAACAGAGGTGCTATTTCTTCCCTTCCACATACCCATCCCAAGTTCTACCAGCTCTAGTTTTACTTCACCAAGAAAAAAAAAAGAGAAGAGGAAGAACTTCATCCTCTGATTGTAAAATAAAGCTGATAAATCATTGGCAAAACAACTTGCAAATATGTAGTTTTTAAAAGGCCTTTCCTTCTATTAGGCAACACTCCTGCCATTTAGAACATGTTTTTTATGAAGCATATAAAAATAAGGAGGCCACAGCATGACTGAAAATCCTCCTCCTCCTCTTCATCTGCTAGTTCATTAGAATATATTATATTGTTTGAAGTTTGGAGCCTGCCTTGCTTTCCTCTTAGTTCTTATCTCACAGAAGATAAAAAATGAGAACAAAACCACCACACTTAATTGGTGTTTCTGCCCGGTTATGAACTGAACCCGCTAGAAAATGGTGGAGAATGTAGGCAAATTAATGAGAGCTGTGAGATAAAGATGAATTGGGAGAAATATTGGGCAAAGCAAGTATTGGGTTAAAGGTTCAGTAAAATGATAGTGGAAAATTTATATAGTAATTGTAGTGAAATGTCTAGGGGTGGAATTTGGTGTTGGGAATATTCTGTTTGGTTTAGTAATTTTATTGTTCTTAGTAGAGGTTGTATGTTGAATGTAATTTTGATAACAGTCTTTAAATGGGTATTTACAGAGGCGAGAGGTGGAGAATGTCATGGGTCAGCACAGCTTGGCGTTTTATTTAGGAAAAAAAAAATTCCACCAGCCACAGAAATGATGGGGGCTGTTGTAACTTCCTCCAGACCTGAAAGAACTAATCGATTGGCTATTTTGAATATTGACAACTGTGTTAAGCCACTTAAGAAGCTGGGCACGCCTCTGTAAAAGACACATTTAAAGAAGAAGAAGAAGCCTGGGAATCGCTCTCCTGCTTCCGGCCCTTGGAGAGGTGACTGGAGTGCCCACTCAGCCCGATGGGCCAGGCTGGCTTAGCCGCTGGGCCCGGCAGGGGNAAGAACTAATCGATTGGCTATTTTGAATATTGACAACTGTGTTAAGCCACTTAAGAAGCTGGGCACGCCTCTGTAAAAGACACATTTAAAGAAGAAGAAGAAGCCTGGGAATCGCTCTCCTGCTTCCGGCCCTTGGAGAGGTGACTGGAGTGCCCACTCAGCCCGATGGGCCAGGCTGGCTTAGCCGCTGGGCCCGGCAGGGGCTGGGCCATGGCCCGCGGCTCCATGTGGGCCGGCCCCTCCCAGCGCGGCTTGGCGAGATCGTGGCTACACAGCTAAACATCCCAGCCGTTCCTGCTCCATTAAAGCAGCCCTGCAGATTCGTGCAGGCCAGAATGGCCCCTCGTCTCCGGTGTGGCTGCCAAAATGAAACTTTACACCGAGACCAAAGGCCCAGGTAAGATTAACCCCTCCAGCGCTGTAAGTTCCCCTGGAGACATGAAACCTGCAGACATCAGTCCTCCCCCAGGTCAGAGGAAAGGGAAAGGCAAAGGCACATGAATAGACACCATGATAGTGACACCAAAGTCAGCGAAAAAGAAAGAGCTGAAGCCCAGAGGGAGGAGATAGAGGAGATGCTTCAAAACCTAAAAGCTGAAATTCTTTTGTAAAGCTATGATGATGGACTATGATACATCAGAGAACCCCTTGTTAATTCCATTATAAACATGGGGGGTAAAGTGTTCAAACTGCCACAAGCAAAGATACCTGTGCTGAAATAAGTAAATGTTGAAGTAGCTGTGAGCCAATGAGAAGCCTGAACAGAGAGAGATAGTGATGAAGACCCTTGTTCCCAGGGAAGAAGACCTCTGTTCCTAGAGATGATGATCCTAGAGGTAGATGAAGATGACACCAGAGGTAGATGAAGAGAACCTTTGCTCTTGAACAGCTCCTCCTTGAAATAGTACCCCATTAGCTAAGATTGAACCCTTGAAAACAGTTGTGGGGAAAGCTGTAAGTTGAGGGAAGGGACTCACACGTGGCCAACAGAAACCACCCTGGGCAGCTGTTGTGCTGACATTGAAGCCATGAGAAGTCTGTTTCTTGTGGAGAAGCCCCATAGCATGGGCAAATGAGACCCCTCTGCCTAAGTGAACTGATGAAAGACTATTATAGAGGTGGTAAACTGACTGAAATAATCCCGAGTTTGTGTCTTTATGTTGTAAATGGGAGGAGGGAGGAGGATGGGGGGAAGATAAGTGTTCTGAAGATTTATTCTGACCCTTATTACTCTTTTTTTTCTTTTAGTTCTGTTAATAAACTTCTTTATATTCTTTGAAGTTTGGAGCCTGCTTTGCATTCCTCCTAGTTCTTATCTCACAAAAGTTAAAAAATACCAACAAAACCACTACAATTGCACATAAAAGGACAGCAAGCATTGGATGGTTTGGTTCAAACCTGAAGGGCTGTTAAAGAAAATGTTCAGTTTCAGAAATACTTTTGTAGGAAACCCCAGCAGTATCAATGTATGAGTCAAACATTGAAAGAGGAAAGCTCCTTGACATGGTACCGTAAAGAACGCTTGCAGGGTAGCACAAACAAAATTCTTCAGAGAATTCCATGTCAGACTGTTACTAACTGATTACTAGCATTTGGTATGCTCAGAAGATAATCTTTGAAGGGAGGTTTTTTGAGTTCTGAGAATGACAAAACCTTATGGAAAAATAGTTTAGATAGTAGATATACAAATAACAATACAGGTAGCTGTTCAGGCATGACAAACAAAGTTATTACAACCTAACAAGCTACTACGGGCTTTGATGTAAAGTTGATTCAATCCCATTTGAGCAATAATGGTTAAAAAACAAACCAATTTCCCTCTTTCATTTGCTAATCATTTAGATTGTGATTTGCATAATTTCCCCAATATTTCTTTGAATGCGTTTCTTTGCTATTATTTGTAAACACTCAATATTAAAATTCTAAGGTGGACTAGATTTCTATACCGTTGTCTAATTTTTTTTTTGTTATTATTTTCTTGTAATATTACTTGTATAAATGAAAATTTACTTTGTCAGAGAAAGTTAAGATACACAATTAAAATCAGTATTTGGAGGTAATCCTAAGAAAATAATAATTTACTAAATGTTCATAAAGAATGAACATAGTGTGATATGAAAGTCATCAAAATTATCACAATAAAGATGCTCCAAAGAACACTCAAAAATGGGAATTTAGACACTTATGTCTTCATGGACTTAAATATA
This sequence comes from Platysteira castanea, assembly GCA_013397175.1. NCBI lineage: Eukaryota > Metazoa > Chordata > Aves > Passeriformes > Platysteira > Platysteira castanea. The sequence continues at coordinate 731,813 of VYXC01000687.1, forward strand.
AGCTGCAGTTTTACAGTTATGAAGTTATATAAAATGAAGTTATATAAAATGCAGGTTTGAAAAATGTAATTCCAGAAATCTAAAGGAAAACCTCATATTCCAGACATCTTTGCTAATTTTAAAGGTTTAGGCTCTTCTCCATTGTCTAGAGCTTTTCCTCAAAACCTATGCTCCTGATCTCTGCTAAAATCATACAATACATTATCCATACCTAATTATTTTATGCTTATCATATTGCAGAGATGCAATTAGTGCCTTTCATTAGCCTAATTTCTTGTGATTATAAATCAGAAATTAATTCTCTTTCATTCATTTTGGACATGTACAATATAATTGTGATCCTGCACATTACTTTTAATCTGTTACTGTAATTTTTTTGAGATATTACCCTTATTTGTTCTGCATACAGATACAAGGAGAAGGAATTTGTCGGTTGAGAAAAGATGAAGATGAAAAGGACTTGTGATGGAAGTGTTAATGCCCAAGAACACACAGACATTTTGCACTGGAAAAGTGGTGCTGTCATGCTCCACAGAAATTTTATTGCACAGATACATATGTTAAAATAAGGTTTTCTACAATGTCACATGGGGTGGCCATCTGATTTAAGACCTCTTCGATCAGAGACTCTCCTGCTTCCTTATGTTAATCTGAAACTCCACAATGTTTCCAGGGTTAGAAAAGCTACAAGTGTATTTTAAAATGAATCAAGAATCTCATGAAAGAAAAAAAAATGTAAAAACAATAAAAGTCTTAAAAAATAGATAAAGTTGGAAGTAGTGTTTAAGAGTACTACATTTTCATTTGAATGAGTAATCAATAGCATGTATTATTTGGCTTGATTTTAAAAAAATCTACTTAGTCTGATCCACAGAGTCTTCTTTCTTTGCTTGCTCCCAGAAGCAAAAACACTCCTGCTTTTCCAAAAGAGAAAAGAAAAAACAATTTCCCATCCAGTGCATTTAAAGACATGGGAATATGAGGAAGAAAAAGAAGGCATGTGGTTACTTTGGAGTAAACAGGCAAAAAAAGGCATAGACAAAGGATCACAGCAGCTCTACTCTTATGAAAAAACCCAAAACAACAGTATAAAACACATAAAAAGATCTCAGTTTTTATCAGTTAGAAAGAAACCTAAATTAGAAGAAAAAGTTTTTCCTCACAGATTCTCAAATGCAAGGATTTGAGGATTGTCCAGTTACCAGATGATTATATACATGTTCAAAATTTTTCAGTTACCTCTTCATTTTTGTCCACCTAATTTTTTTCAGCTGTAAAAATATGATTTTTGTTTTCTAATTTCTGCATTGTTCATGCTCTTATTTTGTAAATACACAAAGGATCTACCTAAGTGGAAATACTATTCACCATTATGCAGCTGGGTAGGGCACCTTTTCTTCTGTCAATTTATCTCCCTTCTTTTTGTTTTATTGTTTTGTAAGGAAAATGTGTTTTGTCATATTCATGAATTGCAGATCAGTTTCTCATGAACTGGCAGGACTGATAGCAGTAGTTCCTCTTCTCAGCAGTCTATAATTCCACTTCTTTCTCACTGTTTGTCTTTTATGTTTCCCCCTTATCTATTTCTTTCTCAACCATTTATGGGCAAAGCCGCCTGGAATGCTAGATGGCAATTACATTCTGCAGTTGATTTCTGTAAATTGGTCTACTTTTCAAGCACTTATAAGCACAATTATTTTAGCTGAGAGAACACTAACTTAGAGAAGATGAAATGTGTGTGTTATTTACATGGTAGAATATACAGGCTCAAGATTAGAATGTGCCAATACTATTTACATTTGTTAGATAGTGTTAATCACCTCTACTATTTAAAAGTATTTTTAACAGTCAAAGCATGATTTTCTAGCTAGTGCTTTTTTTTCTCAATCTAGTTGTTGTGTTCTTGTTTACTCTGCATTAGCTATCTTATTTTTCTTCATTTTTAGCTGCCATAAAATATGACAAATAGATTTCTAAAAATGCTCAATCTAGGTTAGTCATTGGTAAATCTGAAAAACATTGTACAAAAGTGAGCATTTTGGGAAACCTCATTATTTACAAAGCTACTGTGTGTTTCATCCTAAAGAACTCAAGAGTTATTTCATGACGGTAATCATCACTTTATGGATCATGAAATAATAGAATCATACAGTGTTTTGGTTTGAAAAGCATCTCTATGGCTCATCTAGTCAAAACACCCTGCCATGGGCCAGGACATCTGCTGGATGAGATTGCTCAAAGCTCCGTGCAACCTGACCTTGAACACTTCCAGAGATGGAACATACACAACTTCTCCGTGCAAACTCTTCTACTCTTTGATCACATTGTAAAGAATGCCTTCCTTATGCCATCTTTCAATTTAAGACCATTGCCTCTCTCCTATTACTACAGGCCTTCATAAGAAGTGTCCCTCCATCTTTCATGTAAGCCCCATTTTACATACTGAAACTCTGTAGTAAGATCTTCTATGAGTCCTCCCTTCTCCAGGCTAAACAACTCCAGCTCCAACAATTCTCTCAACCTTTCTTACTAGGAGAGGTGCTCCAGCCCTCTGGTCATCTGTGTGGCCCTCCTCTGGATCAGGTCTAACACGTCCACGTCTTTGCTGAACCCCAGACCTGGACTCAGCCCTCCAAGTGGGGTCTCATGAGAGCAGAGGAGAAGAATCCCCTCCCTCACCCTGCTGCTCTGGCTGCTTTTGATGCAGCCCTGGCTACAGATGGCTTTCCGAAATGCAAATGCACATTGCTGGCTCATATTCAATCAGTATCCTAAAGTCCTTCACCACTGGGTTGCTGTCCATCCATTCTCCACCCAGCCTGTATTTGTGCTTAGAATTGCCCTGACACAGGTGCAGGATCTTGCACTTGGGCTTGCTGGACTTCAAAATGTTCACACAGGCTCATTTCTCAAGCCCAGCAAGGCCGCTCTGGTTGGCATTGCTTCCCTAAAGCACATCAGAGGATAACATCAAGCACATCACCACTGAGCTCGGATTCATCCTCAAACTTGGTGAGAGTGTACTCAATCCCACTGTCTGTGTAATTGATGAAGATATTAAATAGTCTTGGTCCCAGTATGGACCCTTAAGGGTCACAACTCATTACTAGTGTCCACTTGTTTATTGAGCTGATCACTGAGACTGAGACTCTTTGGACACAGTCATCCCGCCAATTCCTTATCCATTTAAAAGTGCAATCATCAAACCCAAATCTCTCCAATTTATCAAGGAGAATGTTGTGGGAGACATGTCAAAGGCCTTACACAGGTCCAGATAGATGACACCTGCAGCTCTTCCCTTGTCCACTGATGCAGTTGCTCTATCATAGGAGGCCACTGTCTTAGTCAGCTAATTCCCTCAAGACCCTGAGATGCATCTCATCAAGTCACATGCAGTTACGTACATTCAGGTTTCTCAAGTGGTCTTGAACGTGATCTTCTAGAGCCAGAGAGACTACTCCCTCTATGCTTGCCTTGAGGTTTAGGGACTTGAGAGATGTGGGAAGAGAGATTAGAACTGAAAATTCAAGCAGAAGAATTGTTGAGCACCTTAAGTCTTCATGTTTGTTGTCATCAGTTCTCCTTTCTTAATTATCAGGTCAGGTACTTCTCCTTTAATGTCCCTTTTCATGCCAACATACATATAGATATCCTTATTATTCTTTGGATTCTTTGCTTAATTCAGCTCCAACTGAACCATATCTTTCCTGATCTCACCCCTACACATCTAGGCAACTTGCCTATATTACTATCAGGAAACCTGTCCTTGGTTCCACTGCTTGTGCATTTCCTCCTTTAGTTTGATCAGGAGGTCCTTACTCAGCCGTGCTAATTATCTGCCTCCTGTGACTGGTTTCTTAAACAGAGAAATTGAATGCTCTTGTGCTGTGAGAAAAATATTCTCTAAACTCTGTTCAGTCCCTTATCCCCAAGGGCAGTTTCCCAGGGGCCACATCCACTAACTTCTTAAACAGCTGAAAGTTTGCTGACACCACTCTTGACCTCCCTAAATAGTTCAGCTACATTCAGATGTATTTGTTATTCTCAACACCTAAAACAATCATGAGACAATTACAAGAAAATATGCTTCTAGAAGCCCTGAACACCTTAAATAAGCATATACTCAGAAGATTTTACCAGTAACAGTAGCCAACTCAACTAACACTATATACATCTTAGAAGGATTAATATTTGACTTTCAAATTTTAAATCAGCAAAAGTAATAGTGCATCCTTTATTTTTAAAAACAAGTACCTTAGTATTTTTATTTCATATTTAGACTCATCAAAATGTTGTTCAATATTTGCTAATTTATTTAAAGAAAATTAAATTAAATTACTCAAAATGAACAATACTGCAGTTCTACAGTTTAAACTCCTCTTTCAAAATTTCCAGTCTTTCCCCTAGATCAGGCTTTCATTCGTGGTGTCTGCTGGATTTGACAGATAGTCCGAGCTGACGAACTATCATTCATGACATGGACAAACTCATCAAACTGAAAGACATTTTAAAAGTAAGCTGATTATTTTGAGATGATGCCCTCTACTATTTTTGCCTTATGCTTCAGGATATTTCTCTATATTTGATACTGATAGTTTAATTCAAGTTTTGCAAAACTATAACTGATGTATTTTTCAGTGAAGAAAAAGACAGAGAGATGAAGAGATAACTGATAAAATTATTATTTTCATTTTATTTATGGCATATATTTATTTTTTCACCTGAAAAGTGAAATCTTGTCATCTTTCATAATTATAAATTTTATGAAGCCTGCAAACTAAATTATTCAAACCGATAAGACTAATAAAAAGTTGAAGTCTAACATTTTATCATATTAAATTCAAGACAATCTGCCATTTTTTAAGGTTGCAATACCTTAAAACTTTGTGATAGAAGCTTGATTAGGAACCTGGAGTACTGACATGATAGTCAGACATTGTTAGGGTCCCAAAAACATTCAAAAGATGCAGTTAATTGCATCATCAATTATACAGAGATTGTCAAAAGCTCAAGACTGAATTCAGTGCCCATGTTAAATTTTCTTAAAGTTATTTTTAAATTAGGGGTTTTTTTTTCATGGAAGATTCAGTTTTTTGATCTGTTCACTTTTTTCTCAAGAGCTACACAAATGATTCCTTCACATATGGTTAGACTTAATGACCTTAAAGGTCTTTTCCAACCAAAATGATTCTGTGATTCTATAAATCTTGCTGATTTTAGTGTTCATCATTTTGAACTAGATGAAAGCACTGTGTACTTTCTGTATACTGTGTACTACTCATCTGTGTACTACAGATGAGGAACCAATGCATTCTTACATTTTAAAAAAATGAATGAGGAGTTAATTTAGAATTGTCTGAATTTTACTTACATCACTGAAGAGAGAGAAGTGAATTTAGAAAAGAAACAAGAGCACAAAAAAAATTCTTTTAAAAAAAAGCTATTTTTCTACCTGAAACAGCAAAAACACCTGCAGACAATCACATACATAATGCAGACAAAATTGAAAAGATATAATAAAATAGGAAGTTCGCAATTTCTCAGTATAGGAAAAAGAATCTATTTCTTCTATCAGTCCCAGGAGAACAAAACAATAGACAGAAAAAAAAATACATGAACAACAGTTTCTATGAACTCAAACTGAATGAAGTGCCCTGGGGAAGAAAAAAGGAGAAAGGTTTCTCAGGTTTAGCTTTAGGACATTTTTGCTTTAGGTTGTATTCATTAGTTTATGATATATATTAGATATTCTAAGTGTTGGCCTGGCTTAATAAAAGAGTTGCAATATATTTATTTCAAAAGATCATTAAACATTGCAGTAACTTAATGGTAATTGACACATTATTTCTGGATCTTTACACTGGAAACAGATATCAAGTGGTTTATCTGCTTGTAAAATAAAATTAAATCATAATACCACACCAGAAGTTTTCATAGATGGATTTTATTTAATAGAATGTAAATCAGATGTTTCATTCTCTTCCATTCTGTCTGAAACCTAAAAATCAAGGGAAGAATATCCACAGACTCAAAGATGTAATTTGTAAGCACTAATTTTGAACTGAAATGGTATTTTGGAGAGCTCTCTAAAGCTCCTATACTGTTTCTGAAATGGGTTGATGACTTTAATTTTGTATTTACCTTCTCTAAATTTCATTTTTTAAAAGATTAATTAAAGTACACTAACAGTAATAAAGTGGGTTTCTGCTTTCTCCTGTACATTCATCTAGCATTCTGTCACTTAGTCAGTCACTACTAGGAAGTGCTCTTGCATTTTTCACAACCACTGCTCATATATTTTGTACCAAATAACTTATTAACTTTGACAGACTTTTCCACCTCACTGCTCAGCATCTTTTCAAGATCATTAAAGACTAAATTAAGAATTATGGAGTCAAGTGCAAATCACTGAGGGAGATTTCTGATAATCTTCTTCCCCTGTGAGATCTATTTTTGCCACTTGTTTTCTATCTCTTAATAAGGAATTTATTTATTCATTTTAGTCCCTTCTCCGCAGTCATCTTCATGTCCGTAAGAGTCTTTGTTAGAAGACCTTGTTCAAAACCTTTTCAAGGTCAAGGTGCACTTTATCAGCCTGCTTGCTCCAGTCTGGAGGCGTGCTGCTTACTTCAGAGAACTGTATTTTTGTGAAAACCATTATTCATTTCCAAAAGCCATATTGCTCTCCCCTAATTGTTCATATTTATGAATCATGATGGTTCATATTTATTCAGATGCACATTAATTCCATTTTTCAGGCAGTTTCAACTAATTAACTTGCTGGATGCGCTGATCTACAGGTCAGTCCTTGGATTCCCCTGCAGCTTACTGAAATAATTGATGTCACATGCGTCAGTCCTCTGCCTCCACACTGTATCTGAGAGAGAGGTTTGAGATTTTCATGTTTCATCTTGAAGTCTCCCTAGAGCCTGAAGAGAAATATCAATCAGTCTTGAAGATTTTTTATTCTTAATTCTATCTATTGCTTCAATAACTTCTGCTGATAATTGAGTGTATCTTTTAATGAGTCTATAGCTAAAAAACATGGTTCAGCTCAGAAATCTCCCTGAACTTATCCAAGTTAAGCAGGGATATAAACAAGTAATTTTTCTCCTCTGTTGTAGTCTCTTTCCCTTTGCATGCTCTTTTCATGCTTTGATTCATTTCTGTGTGCTACAGATTCCCTAGAAAGCTTTCCCTTCATCTATCTTTCACATAAAATTACCCTTAAACTTGAGGTTTCCTTTGTTGAGGCAAAACATGTTTGGCTTTTTTTTTTTTGGGGGGGGGGGGGGGGTGCTGTGCGGAGAGGCTATGGTTGTTGTTGGTTTGGGTTTTTTTTGGTTTTTTGGGTTTTTGTGCAGTTATCCATGTTGATTCATCGCCTCTTAAATAACAAAAAGTCTACAAAAGCCTAGTAGAACAAAACAGAGACAAATAATCTTGGAATGAAGGAGGAGTTTTGTACCATTTTACAGAAAATATTCCCAGTAGCTTAAACCTTAGCTTACCATTATATCAAAACAATTTGTTCTTACTAATTTAGTCACCACAAAACTTTCAGCTGCTACACCTCCCTTACCTTTGTTATGCAGTGCACAAGTACAAAAATATAATTGACCGAATCTCTTATCCTTCCCTTGAAGACTTAATAAATTAAATTGTTGTTGCAGAGCAAACACTTCTGTTTTTCACCCTTCCAGCTGTGTTTTCTTCATTCATTGCTTTCAGATGAATAATCTTTCATCTGAAGTTTCTGTGAAATTTACAGAATTTGGGAACGTACAATTCCCAAAAGATGGCTGTAAGAACAATATCAGCAATATTATTACAAATCTTTTCTCACTAACTTTAAAGGTAGGGATTGTTTTCTTTGGTTTTTTTTGAGGTTTTTTTTTGTTTGGGTTTTTTGTTTGTTTGTTTGGGAGGTTTTGTTTTGTTTTGGATTTTGGAGTTTTTTGGTGTGTATGGATTTCACTACTTGTTGGTGATTGCTTCAGGGCCCAGAGGGAGTCAAGCTACTTTGTGCTAGATGAACTCCTTGGCAGTTTCTTTGACTTCGCTCTTAAAGTAAAGAAAATGATGACTGAGACAGGGCACTGCACTGACAGGCACAGCCTGTCTGGAGTTGCTGGAAGCCACAGTGCCCCAGCAGAGAGATGCAAACTCTTTCAACAAATGGTTAAAAACACATATGTATACTCTGGGCAATAATTATCAGAATCAGAAGAATGATCAAATCATGTCATCTCCATAGGTATTTCATGCAGGCAATGCTTATTATTATTTCTTGATATTTGTTCACAAGGCCAGCTGCTTTTGTAGCAACACCTAAGACAACACCTAAGATTTTGATGGGAGGGGCTATAAAAATAGAAATTCACTGAAGAGGAAAGAAAGTTTTTTCCTTTGAATTATATTTTATCTTTCCTTCCCTCTTCTTCTGCAATATTGATACTGGCCACCTATGAATGCAGGAAACCCCAGAGAAGATGGCATCAGTGTTCAGATGGCATTCAGTAAAACCAGTGACCCAAAATGTCAGCTGCACCATTCTTGTTCTTCTGCTGTCCTGGAGGCAATCTGAATCAGATGGATATGAGAACAGAATCACACCACTCAGTGACACAGAGTTAAATTTATGTAATAAAGTAAAAAAGGTGAGCGATAAGTTCTATTCTAAGATTTCTCTTTCACAACACTCAACTACTTCTCACATAATTGAGGCCCAGCAGTGCAGCTCTGATGAGCACTATGGTTCTGGGGCAGCATGACACCAGTCTAATTTCTCAACATGTGCCAGGTGGCCTGACCCCTAACACTGTGCTTCCACCTTGGACTCAGTCTTCACAGAGTCTGTGTTAGAGTTCCCCTTGTCTTGTCAGAATTGTCTTCACTATTTAGTGCTTTCTAAAATACACTTGATAGGCTGCTAATGGTGTAACCCAAACCAATTTCCTTGAGTTTCCTTATATTGAAGGCCATTTAACATTTTCTGTCTTGATTTCTATCACAGTCTGGTCTCTTGCCCTCCAAAACATTAAAAGGGTGTGAATTTGACCCTTTTTTATATTTAGGTGTGTATAGTGAAGTGATATAGTCAGTCAGGACTGCGAAGATATAAATTAGACCTCATTTACACGAGCAGTTCTTTCAGGTAAGCTTTATCCCATGAGACAGACTCTGTGAAAAAAAACTTGCTGGGTTTGAAGTGAGGAAGGACTTTCCTTCCCAGTCAGACTGACTGGGACTTTGGGCTTTTATTTATGTTCCTCTGTGGTATTGAGCAGTGGCTGTTGCCTAAGCCTGTCAATGAAAGCGTATGTTTCTCTAAATGATTTCTGCTGGAGCGTAAGCCAAGAGTGTGCTCTTGCCTTCCCACCTCCTAACAGGACCTCTGGAAATCTCTTTTGTTTGTGGCATGATATTCTGCACTGCTGAGATGAGGGGGAGAACTGTGATTCTTTCACATTTTTGAAAAATGTTAAGCTTAAAGGATCCCAAAGAGGCAGAGGAAATGGTGCAGAAAGTTGCTAGAATGCTGGGGCAGGAAGGTTTGGCTTATTTTTCAGGAAAACATAATAATCCCTTGGTATTCTTATTTGCTTATGCAAGTTGAAATAATTAATTGGAAAATAAATGGCTTTTGCAGAGAAGACAACTCCTCCTGATGGTAAAATATGGCAAATAACCCTGGTAAAAATCAATATGGGCAAGCTATTAACCCCCAAACTATATTTCTTATTTTAATTTTTTTATTATTATTATTGAAGCCTTCTCCCTTGACTATACTGTCACTTAAAATATCACTGTAATACAGGAAAAATATAGTTTTTCTATACTATTGATTGTGCTCTGCATGAGTATAAATGGTGCCACCAGATGGAAGGCAAATCAATAGGTCAGAACTTACTGATGATATAAAAATTCTTCCAGGTTTCAAGATAAATACATCAATTCTTTCAAATATGGTTATAAAAAAACTACCCATTTTCTTTTTTACAAGTTGTCTTTAAGAACTAGAAAACAGTTACTTACCTTGCAGTCTATTCTGCTATGGCAGTTTTACTGTCTTTCTGGTATGTGATGGAAAGGGTATATATTTTCAGCATGGAATGGTTTGAGATATGAAAACACTAAGCTCTGAATAGCCCTTCATCAAAAAGAAAATCTCACATCCTAGGTCTTTTAAGGGAAACAAAAAACTGAGGTGCCATTGGAGCAAATGGATGCATACAAGTAAGAGATGAAATAGATCTATAGAAAAAGATACATAACCCTTCCACCCAGTCCAATAGCAAAAACTGTCTCTACCTCAAGTTTGGCATCTTGCTTCTTATTTCCACTTAGTAGCAAACTCATCTAAAAACTCTAGCTGAGCGGCATTAGATGCAGGAATACATGTCATAAGTCTGTAATCAAGAAAGCCAATGCCATGATGAATATTAAGGACTGGCTTTAGACAAAAGGTCTATAGAGCCTTATTTTTAGATTTTGCTCCGAAAGGATCATTATGGCACCATAAGCCTTCTCCGGTGATGTAAAAACCCCTTTCTTCAGTATTCCAACTTTCTGTTCATTATGAGAGAGACTAGACCAGCACAAGTTGACAAGGGCAGAATGTTTGAATCTCACATTATTCTAGGGTACTGTTGCCATGCCACTATACTGGAGTCTTCATCAGCAAATAAAAAAAATTCTTTTGAGCTAATGGACATGCACCAGTAATGAAGAGATGAAAAAAAAATACAAAAAAGTAAGAATAATAAGCGATAATAAGTAAGAATGGCCAGTGCTATTTTAACTAAATGGAGAGCTTGATTAACAAAAATATTTTCTTTTTTTCACCACTACTGTCCTCTCAGCTCAGCTGTTCTGTGCTTGACAATTCCAGTAGAAGACAAAACAGGTCAAAAAACTCAAGCATGTATGACTTTTATTGATGAGAATAGAAGTCTTAACATAAGAGTAAAGAAAAACAAGATTGGACCCCTTTTGTAACTTACGGCTATGCTACTCTAAAATATGAGATACAGAACTCAAACATCATTACTCAGTATTTAATCAAAAACATTAATTTAATGTAAACTGTGATGTTGGCCCAAATTGTAACCAGATTGTAATTTCAATGGACTCTTCATTGCCTCATCTTTGCCTCAAACTTTCTGCAGGGACTTCGTCTCCCTGACAAAAACAAACACTCGTCAAATCCATATTTGTGTGAGTTGTCACAGGCCTTTCTTTTAACATAGTAAATAATCTAATCAGACCATGTATCTGGACATTTCCAGAAAAGTAACTTGCTTTTGTTGAATGCTGCATACATTATAACCTTTATAATTCCCTCTGAATGGATTATTTTTACAGGTGAATATTCTTCTGCCCCTAGATAAGTGCCTATCTATTTACTGAATATAACAATTGGAATGCAGCAAAGATGGATTTTAAAATTTTGAGTGGTTGAAGTAAACCACTTCATGATCTGAATAAATATTCGTTTGAGGAGCACAGTTTACTTTTATGGCTTTTTGTGTTCCATCAAATGACCAAAAAGGACCTCAGCTTTTTCTGACATACTTCAGAATGAAGTAGTCACTTGATTCTCAAAAAGCAGCATCATAAAATAATTGCAAATGACTTGTAAGTGAAGAGTAACAAGGATGGTGAAGGGTCTAGAGACAAGTCCTATGAGGAGTGATGAAGGGAACTGGGATTGTTTAGTCTGGATAAAAGAAGGCTCACAGACCTTTTTGGTCTCTACATCTCCCTGAAAGGTGGGTGTCAGTCTCCTTTCCCAATTAACAAGTGACCGTACAAGAGGAAACAGCCTTAGGTTGTGTCAGAGAAGATTCAAACCAGACACTAGAAAAAAAATTCTCCACCAAAAGAGCTATCAAGCATTGGAATGGGCTGCCCAGGGAAGTGATGGAGCCACCATCCCTGGAAGTATTTAAAATATATGTAGATGTGGTTCTTGGGGACACAGTTTAGTTGTGGCCTTGGCAGTGCTGGGTTAACAGTTGGACTCAATGACCTTAAAGATTTTTTTACAACCTAAATGATTCTAAGGAGTTAAATTTTCTTGGATTGAACTATCCAGCTTGTATATCACTCATCAGACTCCCAGCTGAATTAATAGGTGTTATTTACAGACCTAGGTGGAGACAACTCCAAATGAATATTGAGATTTTTGTTTAGTCTTGCTTTTTGTTTCTTCCAGCTACAGTCGCTGGTAGCATACATTCAACAATAAAAATTGTTAACCAGCTATTAGGAATGAGTGGCAAGCAGCAATTTTACAGGTAGTCAGACAAGAGTAACAGTTATAACCATTATATACCTTCAAACAGCCTTAGAAGTGTAGTACTATAATTATGGAAGCTTTCTTAGCAATTCTGAAAGTCTACTGAGTGTTACAATAAAGGGAGTTTATTTTTATCTTGGTTTCCTAAAAAGAAAAGTTTTATGCCATCATGTTGTCCATGCTCATTTATCTGTCAGTCTGTCAGTTTACCCAATGACTTTCAAACAAGGTATCCAATTTCAACCAAATTTGAAAGCAACAGCTGAGGACTCAAAGCTCTTAAGTTCCTACAAGCTTCATGAAAATAAATTATTGCATAGAACTTGAAGGTTCATATTAGTGATCACAGTGAAAGATCACAGCCTCAGTACAAGAAGTCTGTCTGACAACTGGCCAGTTACCACCTTCATTCAAATCATCTGTATAGCCTGTTACTGCACTTGCTGGGCACATCAAATTATTTCAGTGAGCTAAAGAGAATACAGAGCCATATCAAGCTGCAAAATGCCCCTCTTTCTTAAAAAAAAAAAAAAGGAAAGAAATAATCTGCTTCCCTGCTTTTGTCCTTCTTCTTGATTCTAACAAAGAATTTTTGTTGGTCAATAGTTCTAGCATGTCATTTATATCAGCATTTTCCCTATTTTGAAATAAATTAGATTTTTTTTTCCCATGCTGAAACCTCATCAACAACTATAACTCATGGAATCCTCTTTTCATTTGCTGCAGATTAATTTCAATGTAATCACGGTACAATAGGGGCTGTTGTGATTTGAGATCATCATATAAATAGAAGAGTTAAGAAATCAGAGAAATGGTTGGGAGACCATTATTAATGAACTATAATGCTAACCATAGTCTGGTAATTCTGTGTTTGATATTTGAAAGTCTGAAATAATCCAGAAGGAAGAATCTAGCAAAACTGGCATGATACAAGCACCTTTGACATTTTGTCTTGAAGTGTCAGTTTCCAAACTTTGCTGCTTTAAAATTCTGCCTAGAATTTAACTACAGAAGTACTCACCAAGAATGTAAGCGTTAAATTCCCTTCCTCTTTCAGTTTAAAATTTTCTCCTGGTGATGTTTTGTGGCAATGAGGTCTTTCAGTGAATGACACACAGTAGTACCAGATTAGCTGTCCATTTTTGTCTCCTAAAAGAAATGGCAAAGGGATTCACTGTTTTCTGCCATTTTTTCTCTCTGGAATTCATTGGGGTTTTTTCTACAAAAAAAGCATTTTTATTCTTTTCTAAGATAAACTGATGTATTTCAGAAAAATTTCTTTTTTCTTTTTCACTGCTTCTGCTGATTCACATTGACTCTTACGTAGCCTGCTCCTTATGTGCTGTTTCCCTTTCTAATTGAGATGACCAAAACTGAGTGCTGTACTGCAGCTGAGCTGTGTAACTGGTTCCTTTCTAACTAACTAACCCAGGTCCTTTCCCTGAACAGCTGTGCCTGAGCAATTGTATGTAGCCCACAGTGTTCACAAGCAGTTCATCTTAACCCTTGCATTGCTTTGTGCTTACTAACTCTATTTTCCCATGGACAATACTGTATAACATCTTGTCTTTACATAGCTGCCCTAAAAACCTTAACAATGTATTCTGCTGCTGCAGGCCCAAACCCTTTTTAATCATATGAGAACCTCCTTTTTCTTCTGATTATACTCTGTTCTAAACCGTTAATTACTGCACTGAGTTCTTCTAGTGCTGGCTTGAAAATTTATGCCTTTCCACAGACAGAAGATACTACAAATGTTTAACATTTCTTTTCTTTTTTATCCACACTGGAATTTGTGCACATAGTTATTTGATAATTAGTGCTAATTATATAAATTAGTTATCAGAAAATGACGTTAAATCAACATTACCTTTAAGGCAAGGCTGATAGCTGTGAGGTGAAACAATAGATTACTCTGCAGCTGTATCGAGGCATTCATAGAAACAGAGAATGTTAATAGGTTGGAATGGACCTTAAAGGTCATCTACTCCCAACCCCCCTGCCATGGGAAGGAAGACTTCCCAGTAGATCAGGTTGTTTGGGGCCTTATCCAGGGTTGGGCATCCACAGCCTTCCTGGGCGACCTGTTCCAGTGTCTCACCATCATCACAGTACCGAATTTCTTCCTAATACCCAACCCAAATTTCCCCTTTCAGTTTGTACCCATTCTTTCTTGTCCTATCACTACAGTTCCTGATGAAGAGTCCCTCTCCAGCTTCCTTGGAGGCTCCCTTCAGATACTGGAAGGTTGCTACAAGATGTCCACACAATTCTCCAGGCTGAACAGCCCCAACTTTTTCAACCTGTCTTCCTAGGGAAGGTGGTCTAATCCACTTATCAACTTCACGGCCCTCCTCTGGACTTATTCCAACAGTTCCATGTCCTTCTTATGCTGGGGACACCAGAACTGGATGCAGTACTGCAGGTGGGGTCTCACAAGAGTGAAGTAGAGGGGCAGAATCACCTCCTGTGACCTGCTGGCCAAACTCCTTTTGATGCAGCACAGGATTCCATTGGCTTTCTGGGCTGTGAGCGCACACTGCTGGCTCAGGTTGAGTTTTTCATGAACCATCATCCCTAAGGCCTTTTCCACAAGGCTGTTCTCAATCATTTCTCCTTCCAACTTGTAGGTGTGCCTGGGATTGCCATGACCCAGGGGTAGGACCTTGCACTTGGCTTTGTTTTTTGCTTTCATTGCCGTTGCAAGGCTCCAGAAGTTTCATTTCTATCCTGCAATGAGGCACGGCATGCAGAAGAAGTTATCCCAGTACTTCACCCACAGCACGTACCAGCTGAGAGTCATAGCTCTTGTCTCTGTAGCCTTTACTCCTATTAAGATGCACTTTGATGGGAGCAGTGGAATTACCCTGAAGATAATTTTCCTGCATGCCTGGACTCATGACCTTGTAATTTGCTTTGAAGTACAAGGATGTGGTGTGAACTCTTCTTTCTCCTACTGTGCTTAATCACAATTCAATTATTTGAGTTTATATCGATAAAACTTGAGCTAAGTTTCCATAGCAACCATAATGATCAGGACATTGTAATGCGGTATACAAACACTGTTCGTTTTGGAAACTTAAAATGAGATGAAGTAAAGAGCATAGAATCAGTGATTTACATTCACTAATTTAGAATTGGATACATCTTGCTGACCTTTACTTCAGCACCAAGCATCTGTGGTGCTTTAGACTACCTTTACATCTCATGGGAAGAGACGGGACCTTTCAAAGAATGATTCATTTCTCTCTAAAGTAGCTTACATCTGACCTATGAAGTTAAGCAACACTCAGCCTCAAAAACTCTTCATCTCATTGATATATATCCTCATTTTTTACACTGCTGCATCCTTTGGCTTCTAAATGATAATGCTACCTGATATCTACCTCCTTGAATTTGGACTTCTGTTCTACGATCCACAGCTAATAACATGCGAACAAATATTGTTTTCCCATCTGTTAAATTATTATGAAGGAAAAAGGAGGGTAATTGCTATATTTGAAGGCAGAGGAACACAGGATCCCAGTAGGATCCTATACGAGAATAATCATCCCAAATGTTAAGTGATTATATTAACATAGCTTATATAAATATTAAAATTTACATTAGATCTTCATTAACTCTTGCCATCTCAGTTTTCCATGCTAGTGGCTTAGACTGGAGGAAGTTGGCAAAGTCACAGTGTCGTTATCTAATATTAGGATGGAAGCCTTTTTCATAGTTGCTCTTTTCAACTCAGTTAAAACAGAACTACATTTACAGTTTACTTAACACAAATACAGCCAAAGAAATAACATTCATAGTTTTATGTACAATTCCTCGTCTTTTCATATCAATTGAGATTCCTCACGTTGCTCTTCTCTCTTGATCCACTCTTTCTACATATTTCTGAATCTATGACCTTTTATCAACCAGAAATCCTGTGTTTACTCATAGACTTCCTACTACCAGTCTTGTACTGTACTCCTTAGAAACTTTTATTTGCTTTAAACAAAAACATCTATAAAAAGCACCTGGGACTTTCTTCAAAATGCCTGTGGATGTTCAAGGTGAAAAATTGTGAATAAAGATGCAACTAATGATAAACTTACACCTTCTCTGTATTTTTTACATTAGTTATATTTATAATCAGTAAAAAGTCTGAATTTTCTCAACTTTGAAGAATTAGAAAGGCTTTGTTAAAAGTGTTTAGCACTTAATTTCTGAATGAAACTATTGTTTCCTTGGCTGTCCTTTCCTTTAGTTTTTTTTTTTCCAGAATTGCTTCATGTGAGTGTTATTTTTGATATCAAAACCAAGGATGTTTCAGGGTCCTTAGGACAGAACTTGGGAGTTCTGAGATGTTACCTACTGTCACCAGTTTGAACATTGTGTTTCATACACATATATGCGTAGAACTACTGTGACTTATCAAAGAGAAGAAAGTAAAATGTGGAAACTGAAGGATTGATATAGTTCATTACAAAACTTGCTATCAATAAATGGAGAATTGAAAAGACATGACAAAATAATTAAAGGGATTAGAACAGAAGAATTATGAAAATTTTGGAGAGCTTGTTATTCCATTTGTCTAATACTTTTGAAAACTTAATGACAATAGGTTTGAAAAATCTACTGACAATAGTGGAAAAGAACAGGAATGCTAATTGGCAAAAGCATGCTTTGTGACAAAGTTGAATCATCTAGATTTTTCTTTTTTTTCTGAAGTGACCTTTTTTTCTGACCCTTCCATGTACACAGAAAAAATATTATCTAGATCTTCTAATGTTCCCTTCTTAGAGTTTTTCTAGAAAATCTGAAGAAGACGTTCAGCTGGGATAATTTCTTGTATCCAATAAGACACATACTTGATTTAGACAATTCTAAAACATCCTGATTAGGAAATATTACCACCTGTTAAATCTCCTATTTACTTGTAGGAGAATACAAAAAAAATCAACAATAAAAGAAAATATCTTGAAATTCAACACCTCTATTGCAAGCAATACCCAGTGAAAATTATGCCAGTTGAATGCTGTCTTATGTTCACTTTAGTGAAAAGCATAGTAACACATTCTCTAAATTTATACCCTACCAGTTTACATTATACACTTCCATGCAGGAGAATGTTTTTGTTATAGTCCTTGTTAATTCTGCTAATAGAATGTCTTTTCCTTGTAATTTTTTTTTTAACACTGGTAAATGAAATAACATTTAGAAATGGATGTGGAGGAAGAAGACAAAACTGTATTTTACAGTTTGTTCATTGAGACAGCCAAAGAACACTTGAAAAAACAGATTTACACACATATATATTTAGTTTTCCAGCAGCAGAAAAAGAATTGGTACATCAGTCCTGGAAGAGTGTCTGACATAATTTCTTCCTTTGAAAAGATGACATAAATATGTTCCTTAAAAAAAAGCTAAGCAAAAAAATTAAAAAGCCAGTCCATTCCTGTGCTAGAAGTCAAATGAAGCCAGCTGAAAGATTTTATCTAGCTCTAAGGATTGATATGTGGGTATTTTGCAACTGTATTCCAAGAAAAGAAAGTATTTACAAGGGATAGATACAGAATTTGCATTTTACTGTCCTATTTGATTTACATTTTGTTTCATTATAAAAAGGGTTCTTATTATAAGAGCCCTAAAAGCCTAGAAACACGAGGGAGTGTGGAAGGAGATTGATCACTGCTATGAATGATTGCGTTCTGGTTCAGGCAAAAACACTGAAAATACGTGCACATCTCTTGATCATGGAGTTAGAAAGCATTTGTAAATGTTTTAGCTTTTGCATATGGTGGGAGTGGAACAATTCGTTTCAGTAAGTTTTGCTTTTTTATTTGATGATGTTCCAACAAAATCATGTTAAAATATACCAGATGCATAGGAAAGTCAACTATTTTTTAAGCTTCTCATGATAAATCTTAAGTAAATGTGTAGGGGTGAAAAACCAAATGTAAAAGAATAGGTGCAAATAAATGTTTTCAAGCATTAGCTAAATCTCTGTCCTAGCCTTATCCAACATATGCAGCAAAGGCATCAATCAAGATTTGACAGAATTGTCTGTTTATTATGTGCATTGTTTATGTTGTCTCTCCATGCACATTCAATTGGATGTGTTTTGTGATGATAAATTCAATTATATTTAAACTCTTAGTACATGGGAGATGGTAGAAGAAAAAAACATGCAGGTTGTATTTGAATAGTCTTTCTTTGCAGCACAGCTAACCACAGAAAAACATGCACATTTTTAGCTAGAATCAGTTTCCTTGGACAGAAATTAAATAATTGCTCAGAGAATTAATTACACCTTATTTCTGAACTTAATTAATTGGTAGTGTGTTATCCAGATCACCGTGAGACTGAATGATGCAGTTGAAAATTGAATGTATTCATTTCCTATGTAGATAATCATAAAGGACTCTGTGAAAAAGGTACTTAGTGTCAGCACTGAAAGCTGTGGTATTATTTTTAAGTAAAAATATTTCTCATTTCAGAAATCATGTCATGTCCCTTTCCCTGATGTTTCAATGCTGAAATCAGATTATTGCATTTTACCCTCACCTGTTCATAAAAGGTTTTCTTGTTTTGACATCTGGCCTTGGAGAAGGACGGCCGTGCTCCACTGACCTCAGGCTACTTTAGTCCTGCTCATGTCTAACTGTGCTATTTACAGTGGTTTCAAAGTAGTCAGATTAAAAGAAGCCCAGCTGCATTTGGCCATTATGTTGGAAAAACACACCCAAAAATTTAATTTACCTTGATGTTCTCTTTAATGATTAATGGGCAAGTGAGAAAAAAATTTTTTATAAGTGTTTGCCTAGATTGTACATTTGAGGACTGAAACTTTTATACGTTTTAGAATTTGTAAGCTTTTATTTTTAACATACTTCCATAAGACTACTTCTTGTTTGTTTTAACTTCATCTTCAGATTTCTGGTTAAGTTATTTTAATGCATTTTTCCTGTCTGAAGTGTCTTTTTTGGTGATATCATACATCTTCTCTAGTTGCACATGCCAGCTTGACCTTTGGGAGAACTATCAAGGGAGAAATGCATCACAATTTTTCCTCTTAGTTCCTTCATTAGGCAGAAGAGGAGGAGACTGCACAGAATATGAAATATTAGAGTTCATCTTCAAATCCATAGATATGTGTAGCTGACTGTAAAATTGACCAGTGCTTCCAAGGAGCCTTCCTGAAAGTGAGGCATCTATGCAAATGTCCTGACAGAGCTTCCCTTACATCTACAACTAGCTGTTCAGAACCAGACCAAAGGGCAACCTGACTTACTGGCCTTTTTTTGGACTGTAGAGGATGCCTGGCAAAGAATGTAAAAGCAGAGCAATCTTAAAGTGATGCTGAACAAAATGTCCAGCACACGGCTGGATAGACACATCCTGTGATGGCTGATCAGCTGGCTCACGGGTTGGCACAAATTGTTATACTGAATGGGGTGACATCAGACTGGGGACCTGTCACTAGAGGGGTTCTGCAGGGCTCCATCCTCAGCTCTGTGCTCCTCAACATCTTCATAAAGGCCTTGGATGCGGGACTGGAAGGGATACTAAGCAAGTTGGCAGATGATACAAATCTGGGGGGAGCTGTTGACCCCCTCCGAGGAAGGGAAGCACTGCAGAGAGACCAGCAAATGAGAGGGCTGGGCAATAACCAACCATGTGAAGCTCACCAAGGGAGAGTGTTGGATCCTGCACCTGGGATAGGCCAGCACTGGATGTACAGACAGACTGACTGGGGGGCCTGTCCATGGCAAGCTGAACATGAGCCAGCAGTGCCCTGGCAGCCAGGAGGGCCAAGCGTGCCCTGGGGGACATCAGGCACAGCATCGCCAGCCGGGCAAGGGAGGGGATTGTCCTGCTCTGCTCTGCACTGGGGCGGCCTCACCTCGAGTGCTGGGGAGTTTGGGGTGCCACAATATAAGAAAGACATTAAGCTGTTAGAGAGAATCCAGAGAAGGGCAACAAAAATGGTGAAAAGCCTTGAGGGGAAGCTGTATGAGGAACTGCTGAGGTCACTTGGTCTGTTCAGCCTGGAGAAGAGGAGACTGAGGGGAAACCTCACTGCAGTCTACTACTTCCTCGTGATGGGGAAAGGAGGGGCAGGCACTGATGTCTTCTCTGTAGTGACCAGTGACAGGACCTGAGGGAATGGCCTGAAGCCCTGTTGGGGGAGGTTTCAGTTGAATATAAGGAAAAGGTTCTTCAACCGGAGGGTGACTGGGCACTGGAACAGGCTTCCCAGGGAAGTAGTCAAAACACAAATTCTGACAGATTTCGACAAGCGTTGGGACAGTACAGCTGGTCACATGGTGTGATTCTTGGGGACAGTCCCATACATGGCCAGGAGCTGGACCCAATGTTCCTGGTGGGTGCCTTCCAACTCAGTTTATTCTGTGACTGTGACTCTCCAGTGTATCATTGTAGACCAAACAGTCTGAACTCAGTGAAGTGACTGGAGGTTTTCAAAGTTACTCTGTAAAGTCTGAAAAGTTTTCACTCTTCATTATTCTTGGACTGAAAGTACCAGAATAGAACTAGAAGACTGTTTCTTATGTATAATTTTATGTAATTTTCCTGTTCACCTGTTCTCATCTTTCTAGGGGCTGATGCAGTGTTAATCCACTTTTACCTACAACATTGCATCCATTTGAAACAGCCTCAAGTACATATCTCTTCTGGGCTTTTAATCACATGTTAATCACCCAGACTAGAAGTGTGCTTGGCAGCTGTGTGGAAGGTGGTGGTGTCATGAGACTCAGAAGGGGTACTGAAAAGGTGGCAGTAGGAGGGTTGTCTGGACATTCTCCAATAAGCAAATGAAGGTGTCTGAATGTCCTTAGTCCACCTAAGAGCAGAAGCAGATTCACCAAACTATTTATGGTCAGAATAAGAGTTCTGTTTTGCTGTGCTTCCTAGGGGTGATCATCAAACACCCAGACCACTAACTGCTTTATCTAGATAGTCTCAACCCATTCTTGGCTGCTGCTTTCTTTTCCTTTTTCTCTCTTAGATTTTTTCCTTTTTACTACTATTCTCTACCAAATAAACAATATATCCCTAATTACTTTTCACACCATGTTCTGGTACATCTGTACTCTAATCTGGTATTTCTGCTACTGTTATGCAGGTGTTCTCAGCCACCTGCCATTGCTAATATGATTTTCTCAGTATCTTGAGCCTTGCAAGATTCCCTTTCCCAAAGGTCCTTGTCGCCTCCTGTAAAGTTTTTCTGTTTCTTGCATACTTACTCCTGAGCTGTCAATGAAATCCAGCCATACCGTCATGGTGTTGGGGCTCGCCCCCCCTGGCTCCCCCTGGGGGGAGGGAGGCCTCAGATGGACGCATGGCAGGGCACGGGGTCTCTTGGACCCCTGCTCTCAGGTCACACCTTCTCGGGTTCTGTTCGCTACTGGTGGTCTCGTGTCCCCGGCCCAGGAAAATTGTGGGGTTTTTCCCAGGTGCCTCCAGTCTGTGCCTGGCTCCCAGGAGGGAGGCTGGAAGAGAAATAAAGATCAAATGGACACCTATGAAATATCATGTCCCTGATTCTTCCATGGGCCAAAACTGTCTTCAGAAGGCTTTCCTGACTGCCACAGTCATGGCACTTCTGTTACTGTTGTTAGATTCCCATACACTCATCTCACCACATCCAGGAGTTTCTCTTGTCCAGTAGTTTACCATGCTCATTCAACTAGGTAGGTCAAGACCTCGGCAGCCATCACCTTGCTGTCCCAGGAATGTAGGGATAGCCTGAATGACAAAAATAATCAGCAGAAGATATCTCTTCAATAAGTATACACAGAATATCATAATAAGTTTCAGAAAAAATGCTTAAGAAGGATGTTAATACCTGTTTCAACAAGCATGGCAAGCATTTTAGACCCCTGTCTTGTTTAGAAGGAAGACTCTAATTTGTAAAATGCTCACAAGAACAATCCCCACTGACAGGATAAACAGCCAACAGAGGAATGATGCAGGTGCCCTTGCTTACTGAAAGGAGAGGATAAAAGCAGTGTGCTCCATTTGCCTTATTCATGATGCATCACTGCCTTCACAAATAATAACCTCTGTGATTTAGTTATTAAATACCTTTACTACTTGCCACCTTATGTAATCACATTTAGTTTTAGAACTATAGCACCAGAGAAGAACTCCTGACCCATCAAATATACCCAGCTGTGATTACGGCCATCCATTTAATAAATATCTAATCTAGAAGGGACCATACTGACATACCCTGAATCATAAAGCACTTCAGTACCTTAGAAATTAAGATCTTTAGTGCAAAAGATCACAAAAATAGAAGAAGGGCAGGAACAATCAAGTGTATCAGAAATCCCCATGTCGATAGAATGGCAGATAACATTTTTAGGTGAATATGCCCTGATGAGCCTGGGAAACAGATGACACATGACGATACAGAAGAAGGCAAAAATAACTTGGTCAACACAGCAGCAAAAAATACCACCTCATCAGAATGATGAGCTTTTCCATCAATTTTGTATCCATGTAGCTGACTACACAGAGGTGGTTCAATAAGACCATGGAAAATTATAGTATGTACCTGAAAGGGCAGAAATAAAATAATGTGAGGATTTTTAACTTGCAATTTCTTTCCTTTTAAATTTACTACATGATAATTTTACTGTTACTTTTAGATTTTACTTTTTCTTTAAACTTATGAAATTTTACCTGTTGAGAGATGATAGACTGATAAGGCCTCTGTAAGGGTATATTTATAAAGGTAAACATTATTTTAGAAATTCTATTTTTTTAGGGAAGCTTTAAATATTGCAAACATTTTTAAAAATATATTTTTGTTTTCAAAAGAAATTCAGCACTTAGTTATTTGCAGTGCTTTCAAAGCTGATATACAGTATAGACATTAGCAAAACTATAAAAATAATATACATCACTTTTTCCTAAATTTTTCTGACCTCTTCTTAAAGACAATTTTTACTGGAAGTAACAATTATTTTGTAATCTTGTTTACAGAACAGTTAGATTTGTTTCAGTATGTCAAGCATGTGGGGGAGAACAGTAAATGATAACATCACATGAAGAACATGTGATACAGAAGAAGGATACAGCTTTCTAAGAAATATTCTCTCTTTGAATTTGATTTCAATGGTGCTTTGTCTAATGCACATGTCAATTCACGTTTATAAAGCAGTTGCTTTGCTGTAGGTTGTATAATTTAAATGCAAAACTCGTCAATTAATTGTTAATAAATAAATTGCTATAAGAGATTAAATATAACTTGTTGGTTTCCATAATGTTTTTTGAAATCATGAAAAATCTTTACAAATATTTATACATAGCAGATCATTTCTCTTATCAAGAGAAATATGATTCCTCTAAAGGGATTTTTAGGAATTTTTCAATACTCCAAAGCAACGCAGTTTCTTAATCTTTTTGCAATACCTAGATAATGAATCTTAACCATAAGGAACAGGATCATGGTATATTAATGTATTCTCTGTTGTATATTGTTTAAAGTTCGTTCAAGTAGATAGTTGTCTGGGCATTTCAAACGCTATCTTGCCATATCTCACTTTAATTGCATATTTCAATTACTCTGAAGAGTCTTCAGTTAAATATATTTTGCGTGGAAAATTATTCAGCTCCCAGTTTTTCATATAAATAATCTGCAATTGCTTTCATCATTATTTATGTTTATTTCACAACTATTTACATAAGCATGGGACCAGCTGAGGAGTATCTGTTACTTGAGTCTATACTGAGGTATTTTTGTGTTTCATAATAAGCTTCCAATGCTTCATTTCTATTTAAGTTTAAATGTTTTTAAATAACTCATTTAAGAATGACAGAATTGTCTTTTATTTATCTTCAAAATTCTATAATGGAAAATATGAAGATATTTTACAGAATTACTTGCAGGGTTACTTAGCTGTAATCACTTTAACTTGAAGTGTAGACCTATCAGCTGTCTTTAGCAAGAGAAAAATTAGATGCTTTGAATCCGAGAGTTCTGAAGAAATATCCAGGTCTCCAATCACAAGGGATTTTTTCAAAATATTACCAGAAGCAAAATAAGAAGCATTCCTTTGTGCAGGTTTCCTCTCTGCCCGAAAGGTGGGTTAAAATAACTGCTGTCACAACGTTTAAATTTCCAAAGGAAAAACTTGAAGAATGTGTGAAAGAAATGTTAATTATGAATCTGAAGGTCACACTCAGATGCTTCTGATGTAGCTTTAGAAACATAACAAACCAACCCATCTTGTACAACAGTTCCTTCCAAATATTTAATAATGGAAAAGTCACCAAACCTTATATTCAGAAGTGTCTGTGTTCTGTATCTCATAATACTTGTCTTGAAGCCATGACGAAGTTTCTGGTTGATAAAAAGTCACATTTTAAGCATGATGCTCTGAGAATAGTGACACCAGAGTGCAGATAAGATGTGGTTTATTCATAGTCATACTGGAAATTGGTAGTGCCAACTGGCAATTGTAGAAAGGAGTGAGAAATTTTCCCAAGAGCTATAAATTGGAAAGTGAAGATTTTCTGCACATTGTGACTGTATCAAAGGCTAGCTTTTGACTCCCAGCACATGCAGTACAAACATTTAGATTCCAGAGGACCATTTAGCTTTATCCATCTTTTGAGATATGCTTTTCAAGAACGTTATGTCTTTTATGTTTTAGGAACATCTACAGATACATGTAGGGAATGCTTATGTAAATATAGTTGATATAAATAAAGAAAAATTATTTATTTATTTTGAGAAATGAGATTTATGCAGTAAAAGAAAGAAAACAGTATTTGGTAACAGAAAAGAGTCTGCTAAGAATTCCAAAAACCTCAAAAGATTCACGAGAAGATTCAGTCTGTGAGTATTTATATTTTTCTAAAAATGAGGCTAAGTCTTTGTGAATTATGAAGACTAAGCAGGGATGAATTTGAAATTTCATTTACCTTTTCTTTCTACTACCAATATTTACTTGTAATTAATAGTTTACTAACAAATTTTAATCATAAGATATCACAGTAGAAAGAAAAACTGGGCAATTATACCTTGCTAAAGCATCTGTTCTCTCTGTTCAGATTAGGCAGGTTTTTTTCAGTAATAGAATTGTCCAGCTCTGAATGGTTATGTTTAGGACATACAAAACCCAGACACCTCCATGGCAAGATTAATTTTTTTGGCAGGTTTGTTCAAACTTTCAAAACAAATAGAAAGAATTTGAAAATGATGCAACTCATTCTTTCTAAATCCTTTTAATTCAAATCACTGACA
Organism: Platysteira castanea; assembly: GCA_013397175.1. Lineage (NCBI taxonomy): Eukaryota > Metazoa > Chordata > Aves > Passeriformes > Platysteira > Platysteira castanea. The sequence continues at coordinate 757,375 of VYXC01000687.1, forward strand.
TTTTGAAGAAGCAGGCCTGGAGAAGCAAGAGATCTTAGAACTGTCCTTCATCTAATATTAGAGAAACAAATAAGAAATTAAATCGTTGCAGTCGCTGTATGTAGTTCATATTACTGTATGTGCTCTGTTCTTGATGCTTTAAGGGTGACTCTAGAGACCTCTGGAACTATGGAACCCCATTCATAACAATCTACAGAGCATCTCTTAATTTTTAAGGTATTAATATCAGTTAAGTTTAACATATTATTTAATTTAACCCCGATAATTGCCTATGACATCATATTGGCAAGATCTGTCTTAGTGCAAAGAAAGAAACATGTATTACTTTGCTCTCCCATCAAACCTATTTCTCCCCCTGCCCAGACAGGAAACATGTCATTCATATATGTATATATATATATATATACACACACACACACACACACACACACACACACACACACATATATATATATATATGTTCCCACCCCACCCCCCCTCCCCCAATNCCCATCCCCCAAGTTCTATTTAGGTCAAAAGAAGCTTTGGGAAAGTAAGGAGGCATATTAAAAGATTGTCTATTTTCTCTGCTGATAGAGAAAGTTTTTTCTTAGCAGCAGTGAGCAAAAGGAAAGAATGAGAGGGTAGTAAAGTAAACATGGCTAGGAATGAGAAAGGCCAAACAGAAAAGACCATATTGACTTCCCTGTTTTTTAATAAAAGGTATTCTCTTGGTGGCCAACTGTAACGCAGTTACACAATGCCTTGAGAGCTAGAGAGAAGCAGACCAACACATACAATTCAGGCATCAACAGGCACTAAATTGGACACAAAAAGGTGCCATTTAGAGTACAAAGTGAGATGAGTGCTGTTTCACTTAGTGAGTCTGGTTTAAGTCCAAAATAGTATGTGTATGCTTAGAATTCCCCCCTCACAATCTGTAAAAAGTTGGAAACTGAAGTTCACTACAAATGTAAGACTGTTATCTGCACTTGGTAATTACAAGTGAAATACAGACCAGAAAGAAGCATGAGGAAGACCCTCTTAGCTAATGATATGAGAAGCTGCTGGTTGTATGTTTATAGGATAACTCGGATTGGAAAGAATCTCAGAAAGTTTTTAGTCCAACTCCCTGCTAAAGCAGAGTTTGCTGTCATATGAGACCAGAACACAAACCATTTTCTAGGTGCTTTTGAAGGTATTCAACAGTGGAGGTTGCATACAGTCTCCGGCCAACCTGTTCCAGTCCTCAAACATTTTTTCTTCTATCAGGCTGGACCGTCTCTAGTTTCTGGCTTTGTCTGTGGTCTTGTGTTCTCCTACCACACACCACTATAAAGTGCCTGACTGTCAGAGGCAGAAAAAGTTACATTGCCAAAAAAAGATCTGTGATGCTTTCATGCTATGTCTTGGCAAAAAGACCAAAAGACATTCTCCCTTCCCTGGTAGCCTACACTCACTTTGAAATTGCCTTCTCAGGCCTGAGAAGAGAAGCCATTATTCATACGTACAAACAAAACTTCTGCACAAAAGCGGTTCTTTTAAGAGGCCTTTATATATAATTTTTCTCATCTAGGAAGAGAAGATGCAGTTTACTCAGGGCTATAAGTGTAAAAAGCTAAGTTATTTTACTTCCTTAAATGCACTAACCTTAATAAGCAGTATATTAAATCTGTATTAGTTTCAATTTCTTGTTGCAAAGGACTTGATTAAAAGGCGAAGATAATGTTCTAAAGCTATCAAGTTGTTGATCTGCAGCGACTTCTACTTTTTCTTTTTTTCCTCTGAGGTTTATAAGTTTGCAAGAAATGTTGTGCTAAGCCAAATGTAATGGAGATTAAGCTAGTTTCATTTGGAAGGAGGTGGATACCATTCATTGGATCCAATGAAGAGCTCACCTTTCTTGATCTTACCCAGTACATAAGACCCTGACCTAATTCTTCTCTCTGGATTTCACTCTCCCATCCAGTTTGGATTATCTGAGTATTCATAACTCCTACTACATCTAGCTTTAGCATGTTTTCAGTGCTGAGATGAATGTTTCATAATTAATTTACAATTTTTGTTACTAATAGATCACAAAGGTCTTCTAAAATGTATTTTTCTAGTTGGTTGTAGGAATCTCAAGCCATAAGGTGCCATTAAAATATTACTGAAATGATCTTGTATCATATTTGCCATTTCTTTCATTCAGTAAGCCTCTATTCTGGTGAGGAAAGACATGGAGTCTGAGCAAATTCATGCCTGACATTTGTTACTCTCTCATCTTTTACATATGCATGCCCCAATTACTTAATTAGGGCTAAAATCTTTCAAGATTTAAACCAGGCTAAATAGTATCATATTTTCATTTTTATTTCCCCTGTTTGAAATATAGGTGTTGTGCTACAACGCCCACACCTCCAAGATCAGGGTCATCATCCTGTAACTCCCAAAGTTAAACAGCATAAACATTTGTTTGGTTGACTCTTAAACACCTTATAGTAAACCCTGAAACATGACTGATTTATCTATCACCTTATCAGTCTATTATTTCCCTATTCTGTCATTGTTTCATATCGTTGTCTCTTCTGATGAGATTGGGTTGTGAATATCCTTCTTTAGCTGAATGTTGAAACAACAACAACAAAGACTACAATTTTTAAGAAAAAAGGCATTGGCCCATGTCATTATAGGAAAAAAAAAATCAATATCTCACTGCTGTAATGAAAAGCTATCCATAATTCTGATTGATAGCTTCTGACAAAGGTTCTTAAATTAGAAATAATTCCCTCCTGGTCCAAAGTAACACCACATGAAGCATTAAAGAATGAGCTTTTAGCTTCCTACATTAATGAATTCAACAGGTATATAAAATTTTAACTAAGTAACATATACTGGTTTAAAGATGCATGGTTACAATACAGATGAATCAAAACTAGTATCTGGCATATTTAAAATACATTATTATTTTTCAGTGTCTCCAGTAAGACATAATTCCTCCTGTTCTTTTTTTTCTTGTTGTTGTTATGTTGTTTTGCTTCATTTTGTTATTTGTTGCTTTTTAACTTCAAAATATACAAATGTTATGCTGGGACCTGATCTTTTAAAGAACTTCAAAGTGATAAAAAAAAAAAGTCCTTGTAATGAGCTCTGAAATAGAACTAAAATTGGATCCTCATCCCTGGGAAGTGTGAGGGAAGAAAGTAGAAATTGAAATATTATTAACTATGACTAAAGGACAGCATATGTACAATCTTCATGTGAGTTAATACTGAACAAATGGAAAATGCAACATAGAATGAGATTTTTCTAAAACAATGTAGAAGACTTTGCAAATGGTCTTACCTAGACATGATTAAATCCACTTTCTGTCTTACTATAATATTAAGGGTTAATCAATCTAATTAACAATAATCTTCCTTCTACAGCTTGTATTAATATAGAAGAATAATGTTCAATGCAAAACTAACTATCAGAATTGTACATAAAGCTAATTTTATTCCTTTCCACCCATTTCTATGCGTCAGCTATGTAAATATAAATGTGAAGGAAAATGACATCGCTAATAAGACATCTCCAGGAAACAAAGCAAATGGGTTCTTCTCTGTGAATAGTATTTTAAAGGATATCTGCTTGAGAACATGATAATTAAAAGAATAAGGGGAAAAAAGCAATGTTTTGATGATACCAGAGTTTTCATGTCTTAGCCTTCCCAAGATATCTTTCAGTGGCTGCTTCAGTAGAAGAATACACTGTAAATTGATTTTCAACCTTTTGAAAAAGGGCAGTAGCAGAGAAAGAAGAGAAGAAAAACATTCTATTTTGCAACTGCTTCTGCAAATACTTCCCACTTTCAGGCTGTAATGTTGTACAACAGTAAGCATGTGGCAAAATTTAGATGCTCTGGAACCATGCACGTCCACAGCTTTCCTGGCTGGTGTAAAAATGGATAGTTGCCACGATAATGTATATTCCATAGAGATTTCTTATCTGACTTCCTCCTCTTTTTCAGAATAGAAAAATGCCATCTGGGCCACAGAAAGAATATAAAACAGAGTGCTTCTTTATCTTAGAGTAGATCCTGTTATCTAAGAATATGTGACTTTTGAAAAAGTTTGTAAAATAAACACACTTGCAATTTATAAGAGAATTCAGTTTCCTTTTTCTTAGTGGAAGGCAGCACATCCAATCCACCCTCTTACATATGGCAATTTTTATTCCTTTTATTTTTCTAGTCAAGACCTAATTTACTGGGCCCTGGAGCTATAGATGCCTGTGAAGCCCTCTCTATTTTGTTGGATAGGCGGTGAACAAAGAATTCTTTTGTATGTGATGCTCTAATATAATTTGAACTAAAATAGCTTCAAGACTCAGCACGCAAGCAAACTAAATAACTGTCTGAATAGAAAACCAGGTCCATAATTCTAACATAAACAATTGCAGAGTTGAATAAATAGACATCTGAGCAGTTACCAGAGCACTCCCAATAATGCATTTTTAATACTTTAAGAAATGCATGCAGAAAGGAATCAACATAGTCCCTCAGGCTATAAAGAGCTTCAAGTGGCTTTTATCTTACATCCTGTTAGATTATTAAAAGTTTGTAATTATAACTATATCAATATTTCAAGGCTTCTCACCTTACAAAACCTTCAAACAAGTAGAAATATAAGGAAAATATGTAGTAATCATAAAGAATATTGAAAATGTTAAATTTCATTCATGGCTTTCTGATCATACCTTTTTGTATTGTATTTTTAAATGGGGGAATAGTTATGATTCTATGATTCTATGTGCAGTGTTTAAGTAAGGGAGACAAAATGTAAAATCTGTTGTTGCAGATTTAGTGCAAGCATTAACAATATATAGGTGGCATTTAAAAATTATCAGCCTTGCTTGAATGGTTTTATGTTTGTGAAATAATTTTGGAAGTATCAATAGAAGTGAGAGCTAATACGACTAATACATTGTTCTTAAGTCTGTTCAAGAACATGACAAATTTGGTAACAAGATGAATGACAATTAAAACTTGATATAAAACCTGATATTCTACGTGTGACATCAATAATTTTGAAGTCTTGTGCACATCAAGCCATCACTGTCACTCCTCAAACTTTCTTGCATGTAGTGAATGCTGCAATACACAGCATGCTATGCAGACAAGCAATTCTTCATTGTCGCTGATGGCTTAACACTCTCCTAGAATGAGAGAAATGACTAAGAATCCAATGTCAGCTAAAATTAGTGTCTCTTGATGGCTCAGAGGACAAGGAAACTGGAAAAGATTAGTCCTGTCTCTGTGAATAGAATGAAAATCTGATGTTAACTCTCAAGTGCTAGAACTGAATTCCCTTAATTCAGAGCAAACTTAGATTCTGTTTCACTTTAGCAGAAGGCAAAGTCCACCCTAGTTTTGTTCTGAACCCCAAGAAAAAGGACCTGCATATGTGAAGGGGCAGAGTTTTTCAATGGACTTTTATTTACATATCCAAACAAATGGCCAGATTTTAGAATAGGCTAGTACATCATGTGCTAGGTTATTTAGAAAAATTTGCCATGATGGTCTTAGAGGGTACTGAGTATGAGGGAAAAATAGTGGTATTTAATTTTCTGAAAGCTTTGCTGTGCTTTTTGAAGATCTGCTTCATTGTGAGTCTTCAACACTCCGGAAACAAAGCACTGCTTGATTCACATTGCACTTTGTCCCAGAATTAAAAATATAACAAATGTGTGCCTAAAAGCATATGCCGTTCACACTCACTTCTTCCTATGAAGAAACACACACATAAAGGCTTAAGGACCAAAGATATGAGCTATTCTTTTTTTATGCCATGCCTCTTTTACTCTGAGAGTTCGTTGAGTGTGCTATCTAGAAGCTGACATGCAGTGTTCTATATGTAGTAATTAGATTCAATACTTTTGCTGCAGCTTTTGGAGACAGATTTCTCCTGCTGATTTCTAATGAACACCATGTTAATGGGAAACTAGATAAAGTATTGAATTGTGCGTAGCTAGTAATTTTTTTCTGGCAAAAATTAAATTATTTATAGCTCTTTTAAGAATGTTTTAAAATACAAATGAGGATCTAAGTCTTATTAAGTAACTTTCATAGAGGAAATAAAAATTTCTAAAGAAAACATCTTACTGCAAAATAAAACTGAAACCCAAATAAATGCAAAATAAATGTGAAAATCAAACATTTTTAAATCTCACAAGAACTTATCATGTTTAATTCAGAGTCCCCCTCATACCTTAGTGTTGTGTACAGGAGTAAAAGAGAATTCTATTAGCTTTCAAATATGTGGAAGATGTGAGAAATACAGTGTAAGGTATGGCTAGACTGACTTTGCTTTTTTTCTTTTTTAAATGAAATGAAAACTTACAATATTGAAAGTAATGATCATAACTCAAGGCAGATCAGTGACACTCTCATTAGTATCACCAAACACTAAGAGAACCTAGAATATATCTTTGGTAACACTGAATTCTGATCATTGCCGTAGTTCTTGGCTATCCAAACCTCATACTGGTTTCACAGAGAATTTTAGGTTTGCAAAAAGAATCAGTCTTTATACAAATTTGAATCTTATTACGTTTTTATTCTGCTGACATATCAAAGGGAATATATGGTAAGATATTTATATTTACTTTTAAAATATGTTAGAAAATAAGCTTTTAATTAAAAGTGCATACAAAAATGAATTTAAAAAGTTATTAACTCATTATACTTTTTTTAATGCAAAACAGCAGCATAAGCCTAACTGCATGACTAAAACTTTAGAAATAAAGGAAACTAAAGATAAAACTTAAAAAATAAAGAATTTCTTCACAAAGAGTTATACAGAATTAATGAGGTTAAAAAAGAAAATTTTGTATTGCATAATACTTTGTATAATCTCTGAGTTAAAGAAGGTGAAACGAGTTGGCCCTATTTTATTCTGACTGAGTGAATTTAAACAAATAACCTCTTTCTAATGGTAGTGTTGCTGCTGCAACACAACGTAAGGATACAAGCAAGACAAAGTTTACAAGTGGCAGTAACACTTCTTTTGTTACATCCACTGCCATAGCTATAAAAAACAGACAAAGCTTCAGGCAAAAAAAATCCGTCTTCAGATCAATGAACAGAGGAGAAAAATCTTAAAAACAAATTTGGAAGAACCAATGGGAATTTAATTAGATATGTATCAGTTATAATGTTTCTGAAAGATAATGCAGCTGGTACCTGAGAAATGAAAAAATATGTGGGGTGGGAGTGGTGACTTCTAATTCTCGAGAAGATCAGTTTCTGAGAGCTGATAAAGTACCAGTCTCCTAAGGCAAGGAGAAAGACAAGTAGTTTATGGTCTTTGTGGTCTGTAGGTTTAGACTGTGAATCTTAGTACTTAAGGAGCAAGTTTGCAGCAGGAGGCAGCCAACAACATGTCCCTAATTATTGATATTTTTAAATTACTTGTTGTTGCTGCTCTTAAACCCTGGTCTACTTTCCCTTTCTGTAATGTAAGTACTAACTGTAGGACACTCCATGTTAGGTGCTTATAATCCAGATAGCTCTTGATTCTTAATTCAAAGGACTTTCAGGAAAAGGCATTGACAACATTTTTCATAAACCTTAAAAAAAACCAAACAAATGGGAGGAAGGAGTAAAAGTACTAGCACGTCCAAAAGTTATTTGCAGCGTAAACCCCAGGAAATTAGATGAAGTATTCAGCCCTCGGAATGGAGGCTGGTCACCAGTGGGATTCTGCAGGGAACTGTGCTAGTTAGTTTAATCCCAGATACCCATGAAGAGATCAAGCGGTGAAATACAAAAATCTGCTAATATACCAGGTTGTTCAGAACATGAAATGTAAGGGTTGCTTGTAAAATTGCAGGAGGGAAATTGAGAGGCAATAGAATGTCAGCTGAATCTCAGTGTGGATGAATATAAAAGAAAGCACATGTGGAAGGTGGTATGAAAGTGTAACTGGGAAACTGAGATGCTGGGCATATGCTGATAACTCACTGAATGGCCATATGCCTCCCTCCCAAGGCAGAGGCATAGCCTAAGTAAAGTTTTAGCATTAAGAGCCCTGGTGAATGACCTTGGAGAGTCTGCCTCCAAGGAGATGGACTCCTAGACTCTGCCAGAATGGCCATGCTGAGGAGTCAGTGGGGTGATTGCTTTGGGGGAAGTGTCTTCATAATGCATATCTTTATTAGTAATTTCATGGCTTCAATCAGGTGCATATTATTTGCCCAGTTTCACAAGCTACTATGAAAGTACCAAACACACCAGATGAAATAGATTAGGTGACTTATTTTGCTCCTGAAGTGACAAATAATATCACTTGAAGCAGGGAGAAAAGAATAAAGAACAAAAACAAATAAGAAAATGCCATTAAAAGTTACTAAGATTCTAAAGTACCTATGGGATAAAGCCATAGACCATAAAACAAGAAAATTTGAGGATCAAGATAAAAAGACTTTAATAGGAAATACAGAGGTCACATGGAAGCAAAGCAAATTAAGGAACTTTTTCATTACTTCCCACTGGAAATTCCTTGCTCCTCCTTTCTCCCAGCTGTTATGGCTGAGCATGATATCATATGGTATGGAGTATCCCTCTGGTAAGTTTGGGTCAGCTGTCCCAGCTCTGTTCCGTTCCAGTTTTTTGCACACTCCCATCCCACTCATGAAGAGGACAGAATGGAAAAATATAAAGCCTTGCTACTGGGTAAATATTGCTCAGCAATAGGCAAAACACGGTTGTGTTTTCAACACTGGTTTAGTTACAAATCCAAAACAGAGATCGATACAGCCTGTGATTGAATGAAATTAACTGTCCCAACCAGACCCAGTAAAGTCAGTAAAAACAGGGAGTACAAAAGTATGAATAGTAACCAGCAGCCTATTCTTAAAAGATACTTGTAGTAAAGATAATATAAAGCAAACAGAGTTAACCAATCAGGTAAGCTTTATCCCTTAAGATCTTAAAACAATAGAGTGAGAAAAGTGCCATTGAATAAGCTGCTATGTGTTGCAGTTTGGAAGGTAACAAAGTGACCTAAGAATGAAATTCTAGTGTATTTCTTTTCTGCTTTTGAGAATCAAGATGGTTTTTGAATGTTTGTCACCACACAGAAGAAAGAAATAAACTGTTCCCCAGTTTCACCATAAAGAAAAGGTAGAAAATATTAATGGACATTTAATTTCAGGATGAAATTGAATTTCTCTAGACATAAAGAATGGTGGAATGACTATCACTGGGAATTTTTTTAAAACTTTGATAAGCATGTGTTAAGAAGAGATGGGTATGATTGTGTTCATCCTAGGTCATTTGCTCTTTCCACTACCCTCTTGGTTTCACTTCTTTCGTTATTGTTCATGATTTTGCTACTGATGCTCCACAGGACTGTTTTTCCCTAAAATTCAGATAAAAGAACTGTCATTGTCAGGAGGTAAAAACCAAGACACACATACACACACAAAAAGCTTTCCACTATCTTTGAAGTACTACTTAAAAAGTAAAATAACTAATTCAAGCGCGAAGCTGCATAAGTTTGACACATGTTCATACGCTGCATTTCATGCTGTTTGCTTACACACTTTCATTCCTACATTTCATGTTCCGTGTTACTTCAAATAGCTGTCTTTTCCCTTTCATGCTTTATTTCCAAGGTGTATCTTTGGTTTAGTTTATCCATTGAGAGGATAACAGGTGTGCTTTGTCAATTACGGCAGTAATGTAAACATGCTTCCTTGACTTTCAAATGTGTGTTTGATTTGCAAGTGGCAGGAGAAGGTAAAAAGATCACAAACAGTATAATCCTTGCAATGAGAGCTCATGAACAAGGTGTTCAATAAATCAATACAAATACAATTGTGAGTAATTAAGGTCTGGAACCTTGTTTCCTTAGTCTGTTTTCTAGTACTATGCTGACAGAGGTAAAGTTGAGCATAGCAGTGACACGGCTAGGTAAATTGGCCAGTTCTACAAAAGTTCATAGGGAATTTCACATAAAAATAGGAACTGCTAAAATAATGACATTATCTGTAACACTTTAAAAGAAAACATATGCCAAGAGCATGTGTTAGAAGAAGAGGATTTTAACACAGGAGAGAAATTAGAAAGGTATATGTGCAGTATATATTGTATGTTTTTAGGTGCAAGGTTAAAAACCTTAGCTGGAATTATTGAGAAGTGGTAATGGGTAATTAATTATCATCTTTCTAATTTCTCTTCTGTGTTAAAATTCTCTTCTTCCAACACATGCTCTTGGCATATGTTTTCTTTTTGCTGCCTGGTTCAGCTATCTGAGAAGCAAAGGCAAAACAGAATACAGAGCAGCAAAGAGGAGGAAACAATTGCTATTCTTCCTGGTTTTTGAGCACACCATAGGGATAGCAGATATCATGGCCCTGCAGGGGCACAGGAGGACACAGAAAAACCACTTAAGGCTCTGTGAGGCTGCTTGAAAAATGTCCAATAATGGTTTCAGCATGCTGAGGGTACATTCTTTGGTAACGACTGGTAAAAGTTCCATTGACGCTTTGGAGACTTTTCTCCTGGCAGAGCTTCATGGGAGCAGTATCCTTGTTCAGGTGTGGAGCTCTGGGGAATGCCTGGTCCTGAGGAACTCTCATGTGGGAGATGTGCTTCGCTTGAGGCACTGAGTCACGTGGTGAAGGAGCTGAAGGAAGACGTGAACAGGTTGTGTGTCATCAGGGAAAATGAAAAGGAGGTTGAGTGAGTCTTCACTGAAAATTGGCAGAGACAGCAGCATGAGCCATACAAAGCAGCAAAGGAGAAACAGACTGAGGCCATTGTCAAACAAGCAGCAGAGGTACACTCTCAAGATAAAGTTGGAAGTTAATGAGTTCTGGTTACTGCTTCACTTGCAGATCTACAACTTCAGAAGTCTTTTTAAAGTAGGTGGAGAAAGCCCCAGAATCGTGGGTCATGATGCTCTTGCGTCACTTTAACTGCCAATGTATTTTCTGGAAGAGCAATAAAGAGGAGTATGAGAGATATAGGAGATTTCTAAATTGCTCAGAAGATGATTTTTGATGTAAGTGATAAGTGAACCAATTCCAGAGAAGTAAAAACTGGTTCAAGGTATTAAGGTTAAGGACAACCTTGGCTGCAGTGACTGTGAGACTATGAAGTTTAGGACCCTGAGAAATGTAAGCAACAAATAAAGCTGAATTCCAGTGTTGGACTTGAAGGAGCAGATGTTCACCTCTTCGTGGACCTGCTTGGCAGGATTCCCCAGGAAACTTGCTTGGAGTTCAAAGAGTCCAGGAAAGCTGCAACAGACTCCTCTGGGGTGGCACCAGTGACAGCTTACTTAGAGGGGAAGAATGGTCCATTCCGACACTCAGAAAGCTGAGCAGTCACAGCAGAAGGCCAGTGTGGATGAACATGAAAATTCTGTCTGACTTCAGACACAAAAAAGAGATACACAGAAGATGGAAGCAGTCTGTTTAAAGGAATAAAAAGGTATTGCCTGTGTGTGAAGTAATTTAGCTAAGAAAGCCAAAGGTCAGTTGGAGTTGAATACAGTGATGGAGGTGAAAGAAAACAAGAAAGGATTTTGTAAATATACTGACAGTTTAGAGAAAGTCCGGGAAATGTGTTCACTGTTTAGTGGAGCAGGGAACTTAGTGACTAGGGATGTGGAATACATTTTCTTTGCCTCAGCTTTCAGTGGTAATATTTACCAGTGAAATATTTATCATATTTACTCAGGCATCCCAGGTCCCTGAGCCCACTAGCAGAGTCCATAGATGTGAAGCAGAACTCACAGTAGAGGAAGAGTCTGGAATCACTTAAGCCAGTTAGAAAATCAACAGGCCTTAGAACCAAATGGAATGCCTCCTCCAGTGCTGATGAAGATGGCTCTGATGGCATTGCTAGGGCGCTCTCTGTCATTTCCTAATGGTCATGACAGCTGGGAGAAATTCTTAATGAGTGGGAAAAGCCAAGTGTCAAACGCATCTTAAAGATGGGCCAGAAGGGAGATTCAATTAGTGAGCTGATCAGCCTCATATCAGCCCCTGGGAAGATTTTGGAGCAAGTTGTCTTAGAAGCCACTCCCAAATATGTGAAGGACAAGAGTGACTAGCAACAGCAAGAAGAGATTTAAAAAGGGCAAGTCATGCTTGAACAATCTCATGGTTTTTTTATGATAAAATACCTAGTGCGACTGGCAAAAGGATGGTAGTGAATGTTTTATACTTTGACCTTATTTAACAAAGCTTCTGACACTGTGTCCCATAGTGTCCTTGTCACCACACGGGTAAGACAGGGACTGGCTCTTACGGTGGGTGGGGAATCAGCTAGGACTGCAAGTCTCAAGGAGTTGTGATCATTGTCTAGTCCATCTGAAGGTCAGGAAGAAGTAGCCATCAGGGATCAATACTGGAACCAGCATTGTTCAATGTCTCTGTTAAAGCCTGAAGGATGGGACAGAGTGCACCCTCAGTGAATTAGTGAATGATGCCAAACGTGGGAAGTGATCAGTGTGTTAGAGGACATGGGCACCTGGCCAGACTGCAGGAATGGCCTGACAGAAATGTCATGAAGCTCAGCGAAAGCAAATGCAGTCTTACATCTAGAGTGGGATAATCCCATGCAACAGTACAAGGTGGGAACTATCCCATGCTGGATGTACAAGTTGAGCATGAGTCAGCAGTGTACTCTTGCAGCAAAAAACCCAGCTGCATCCTGAACTGTATTAGTAAGTGTGTAGCCAGCAGTGTCAAGGAGGTGATCCTTCCAGTGTATTCATCACTTCTCAAATTATATTTGGAGTTCTGTGTCCAGTTTTGGGCTCACAGTACAAGTAAGATACTGATATCGTAAAGCAAATCCAGTGGGGCCCACCAAGATTGGTAGGGCCTTGGGGCACATGATGCACAAGGACAAACTGAGACCATATTGTTTGTTCAGTCTGGAGAAAAGAAGGCTAAGGGGAGACAAGCTGGAACATGGAAAATTCTGAGTAGATACAAGGATTATTTTTTGTTATCCACAAGGTGGGATGAAATGAAGGAACAGGTTGTCCTGAAACTGCCCTTGGAACTGTTGAAGACTTTACTAGACACAGCCCTGAGCAAAATGATCTAATGAGACTTACTTTGAGCAGTGAGTTGAATGAGATGCCCTCTGGGGCTCCCTTCCAATCTCGATAATTGCATGATCCTACAACTCTACAGTCCTACTAAAAGTAGATGCAAGCAAGAAACATTCTTCAGTTGCCTTTTGTAGAGGATGAAGTAGCATGTAACAAATGCACAAAAAGATGAGAATGGGACAGCTTAAGAGATGGTACCAGTGGTGAGCTGTTAGCCAATGGTCCTCCTGTAATTTGCAGTTCCTACATATGCGTGTGATGGAAACAATTTAAGATAGTTGGTGCTACTAGAAATGTTTAAGCCACAGGTTGGTTTTTTTTTTTCAAAAGGCAGTATGAAACAGGATTTAACATTTGTAGATGACCGGGAGGTAATAACATGGTATTTCTTAAATACAACTGCACTTCAGAAGGAGCTTTGAAGGAAAATGAGGGAAGGTAAATACCTGTCAGATATCACAACTCTAACTTTTCATCTGTGTTTATGCTTAAATGCTACTCTGACTTGGCTTTCAGTTTCAAGCAATTTTTGCTGCTTAATTTTTTTGCTTCACTTACCTTTTTTTTCTCATGCATTTGTGTTTTAAAGAAGGAATAAATTGGCATTCTCAATCTTCTGTTTCAATTATCTGGAGTCAGAACTTTTTTCCTTAGTAAAGAATAACATTTTTTCCTTAACTTCCACCCTGTAAGTCCATTTTGGAACCTCAAAATCAAGTTCTAACTTTCCTTGAATTTTAAATTTTGTCAGTGATTTAAAGGAGAAACTCTTCCTTTGTTTACTCTCTGACCATTGAATGTATTTGCAGAAGAAATGATTAAGTAATTAAGAAAAATTAGAACCGGTGTAAAAGTCATCATTAATAAAAAGGAAACTTTCCTTATTCCTGAGATGTTTTTATTGAATTATTAATGGAATATGAATGAAGCTGACCACCTGACTAGAATTTCTAGTGCTAAAAATTTGATGAAACTTATTTGTGTGTAGGAACCTAAAGTAGACAATCTCTGTCTTTCAGTTACAGAGAATTATGACATTTTTACCAACAAGCTTTTTACATAATGGAGGTCCCATTCTCATTTGCCTTCTTCCTTTGAATATCTTTGTCAGAGTTTTCCTCTGGGTTTTCCTCCCTTCTCATATACTACAGTTATCTAGAAACAGAATAAAAATAGATTTTTTTATGGAATAAAAATGAATTCTGCAGGGTGTTTACAAACACAGAGCAAATCTGAGCAACTTGCTACAAGTTGGCAAATGCAATCTGAGTCCCAGCCAAGAAAAATTTCAAACATGTTCACAGTGTGAGTCAAATTCCTCGTATTGTTCTGATAACACTGCCAGTTGTTTTTCTCTTGCATTTTAAGTCTGCTACTTTGCGGTGCCTTCCACTGAATGATTGCAGGTTAACAGAAGGCTTTAATTTTTTCATTAGATAAGGTTTTTGTTCTGGAAAGCTGTACTACTAAAAATCTAAAATTACTCATGCTATCGTTACTGGTTATTTTTCCCATCTGTAAGATGGAATCAGTCCATTAGACTTAAATGGCCCTCTGACAGTGGTTCACCAAGCCAGGCTTCCCTTGACCTAGGATTTAAGGAGAAGGAAAAAAAAAAGGGAAGAGATCCCAGAGTTATTGTGGATGGCAAGTTTTTTTCAGACTTGTAGTGTACCTTCCCTGTTGTTTCTAATCACTGCACTGTCACTGGATTTGTCTGTTCTAATCAACTTAATCAACATGATGCAAGCACTCTCCCCTGGTTCTATTCAGTTACACTCTCTTGACTTCCCCTCACCATCATGTGTATGATCATTGAAAGGATTGTTTTAGACTGCTGCTTTTTTCCAACAGGGCAGGTTTCTAAAAATTAAATCTAGCTAAGGAAAGTCACTTTTTCAGTATATGCCTTTCTTCTTCTTCTTAACATACATCTAAATTGGTAAAATGTACTCTGTATTGACTTTGTTCTGCAAATTGTATGTGTTTATATGCCTTTTTTAGATTTTGTACCAACTTGTATTATGTTGCCATTAGGTTAAGAAAAAGGTATTTTAGTCAGTTTTGATTTAGACATCATTAACTTAAAAATACGACTTAACTATTGTATGTAATAGCTTTAGATATCTGGAAATATATTTATATACATACAATATATTTACTAATCCTACATCACACTTTATTATCCTTCTCTAGGCTTATAAATCCTACTTGCTATATGTAATTCCTATGATTAGTTTACAAATCATCCCAATAAATCCTAAATTAAAGTAAGTAGATTTGTAAATCCTTTCTTTGCATTTGAAGTATGAAACCAGAAGATGACTTGTAAATGA
This sequence comes from Platysteira castanea, assembly GCA_013397175.1. Taxonomy (NCBI): domain Eukaryota; kingdom Metazoa; phylum Chordata; class Aves; order Passeriformes; genus Platysteira; species Platysteira castanea. The sequence continues at coordinate 772,790 of VYXC01000687.1, forward strand.
GGTCTTCAAAGCTTGACATTTACAGCTAAATCTATTCTTATTCATCTTCCTTCTTTACCTTCCCAAATTTCCTTGTAAATCCTGGTCATCTGCTTCTTTCATGAAATTAAGTTTTATTCAAACGACAAATTGTCTAAATCTTCATGTGCTTCAACTGGCTTAACCACGTCACTGTAATCACACCAGCTTCAAACCCTCCCAACCTGAACTTTACGAGAACTGAACGAGAATGTGGATCGAACCAGAGACCCAAGAGACCATGCGGGATGTGTAAGGAAGGGGAACTGGAAATTCAGTTGAAAGCATTTTCTTCTGAAGAAGACCAACTGCATCGTGCTCCATCATGATGTTTGATTATTCTATGACATTCCAGATTTCTTTTTAATGGCACCCAAGGGTGCTATTCCTCCAAAACTTAACAGCTTCTGTACCAGCGATTCTGACTTTACAGACAGTTAGGACTCACATCATGTATAAACTCAAAAGGAAGAATGTCCTACTTCTGCTTACATTACAGAGTAGCTGAGAAACAGGGAAGATGTTCACGTCTCTGAAAGCCTCAAATGTATTATCCAAATTACTTTCCTGTGTCCTTCAGGTCCACATAATATTGCCTACACACTAATACAAATCCCAGTATCCAACTAAACACCAACGCAGCTCCAAACTGAATGAAAGAAATAACTTTATGTGAAAATCCTGTTTGTTTATTTCTATATGTATTAAGTGGCAAAGACTCCTTTGTTATTTTGTTAGCATTTTCGCAGTCAAGGTTGTGTTTGGGTCTTTCAGCCTGTCATGCAGGGAGTGGGGAACATTTAGTAATTCATTGGTTCTATCAAGTCCTCCCTCCAGCCAACAAAATCACCATTGTTTTCTTAAAAATTTCTCCCCAAAAGAAGGTTGTCCATTACCTTTTTCTCTACAGGTGCATAGTTGTTAAGCACTTTTAAGTTTCACTCAGCCCTCTCTACCTCAAAATTCAACCAACACCCTGTCCATTCCATGCCCAAGTCTCAGGTTCATTTTTTGTGACCAGCTCCACGTGGTACCACTGCCTGACTGCAGGTAGCAGTGTGAAATTCCACTTTTTCTTTTTTCAAGTCTTACAGCCTGTCCTGCACAGATCCATATGTATTCCTCTGCAGGGTTTTCTCACCTTTATCTCTGATTTCTGAGAAACAATTCAAGGAGATCAAGGAGGCAGGGTAGTGGCTAGCAGGCTGGAGAAAAAAGTGCTTAGTAGGTTAAGGACTTTCCTAGCAGAAATGAGAGACCTTGAGAAAGGTGAAAGTTCTACTTTTCAACTTTTTTTGAGGGAGGGGTAATATTCAATTCAGAAATACTTATATTTACACTTCTACGTGAATTCATATGTAGGAGGTGTGGCAGGGAAGCTTCTAGAATACTTTCCCTTGAAAAGTCTGCTCAGTCTGAAGTCCCATGCTTATTCAAGACAAAATAATTTTAAAAGGTTTGTCAGGAATCAATTGACTAAAAACTGTTCTAGAAATTCAGCTGGCTACAGAAGTCTAAACGCCAATCTTGAAAATTAAATATACAAAAGAATTATTTAGCTTCTACTTTAAATACCAGGTAACTTGTTTATACAGTCTCCTAGGTATCTCTGTAATTTCTAAATTCCAAATAATGAGCAATAGAAATCTTAAGCTTCAGACTGAGAAATCAGTTAAAGCAAATGGAGATCTCTAAATTGGCACTGCGAGGACTGTCTAGCACTTGGGGAAAAGGAACTGTTGAAGGCTGTTCCTTTCTCTCTTCCCCTTCTACGTTAAGATTTAGTCACTTCTGTTTCAGCAACAAGCTGCTGGTGTACCAGAGGCAGATCATGCACAAAATTTTAATTAGATTAGATTTTTGGACATGTGATGTCCTCAGCCATTCTGATACCTGACTATTCAAACTTACTCTGTTGCTAGCTATACTTTCAAAGGCCAACATGTGCCTATTTCTTTACATATATGTAAAGACATGTTACATATAATATTATATATTTATGTTAGCATGTGTATTTTGCATGTATATACACAATAATACAGAAATACCACATCAGTAGTATAGCTTGTCTTATGCTTTACTAACACATACACTAATGCATTCATCTATACGAATATATATCTACTCATGCATACATATACATGCTATCATACACTGAAACTTAATTCTGCCCAAGTGTTAGAGGAAAGTTATTACCTATTCATAGGTAACACAGGCTAGTGCTAACAGCTCATTGGGGACATAGTATTTTCTCTGGGTCTTTGTTTCTTGAATATAAATAAGGAGAGGAATAGCTAGACAATATGTTTTACCCAAACTGTACTTCTCTGTATCCTCCCTGGCCTTTTCCAATCAGTTTCTAATCTCCAATATGACTTCTTAATTATACAGCTACACATTTGTATCCTCTGTTACATCTTCTCTTTCTCTCCTTGCTAAGCCATCTTCAAGGACACTTGAGACAGGGGCTTTCTTTGTAGGTATGTCTGTCTCTTTGCAACCTATACGTAGGGATGGAGAGAAGCTTTAGCAGTTAGCCAGCCTCTCTGCAAAGGGGGTGGAAAAACCATGTCCAAAAAAGTGAATAAGAAATTAAATCGGTGCTACAAACCTAAGATTAAATCCATTCAAATATTTTTGAACAATGGAAGAAGCAGCTAAAAGAGAAGCCAGTATTTGCCATAGAGAAAGTTTATCAGGCCAAAAGGAGGGTAATAGCTTCAAAGAGAAGAATCCTTTGTGTCTTTTTACATGAAACAGAGAGGAAATAATTTTGTAGTTCAATTTTCCTGACAAAGCCAAAGAACAATTTAAGAGAATATTTAGATAGAAGCATAATGTACAAATACTTATTAAGTATTCAATAGTTAATTCATTATATGAAACAGATTATTTTCCACTGATGGCTGCCTCAACATCTTGGTCATAGATAAGGAAGAATGCTAGTATTACAGTATAATTATAGTTCCAGACTAACTGCAAGAATTTTCCCATCCTTGTTTCTCTTTTCTATAGTTTTCTATAGTTTTGGTTAACACATTTCCAAATAGAAAATCCTAAAAGCCCTATTCTTACTCGAAGAAAGATGACATCTTCATCATTATGTCTGAAATTTTGTGTCTGTTGTTTACCAGATCTTTTGAGTGCCATTGCATTTAGAAGTGAAAACCAAATTGAATGATGAAAAACTAAGTTCTTTTGAACCCAGTGCATGATCCTATCTATAATACTACATTGGCCTATGCCAAAAGCATCCCAATCTAATGAAGAAACAACCTCTGTTCACTAGAACCACCAAAGTCACAGTCATTAGTCCGGCTCAATTTCATAATGAAATTGCTGTTACTATAACCACAGCTTATAGTTTATTTTGTCTCTGTCCTTGTTACTGACCTTCAGAATTGTTAAAATTCTTTCAACTCGGTCTGTAATACTAATGGTGAAGCAGGAGAGCCTAATTCCTCATATTCTAATGATTTTATATCTTCTTTGACAGAGGACAGGAATACACCTTGCTAAGAGAAAAGATATTAAGTAAAAATCCCAGTATGTTAGAGGAAAAAATACCTCTGAAAGATAAAAGAGGATTTTTACAATACAATTGGAATTCTAGCCATCTTTCTCCATGTTCTGCCTGTCAATATCATTCTTTTATACAAAATCATGATTTAAATATTCTAGGGACTGTAAAAATATATCAACCATCCCAGACTTTCTGATATTTCTGATTTACTAGTGTAGCAGAAGTAAGCTCAGCATTAAGGATTATAAAAATAATATTTGAAAACGTTCCAAGGAAATGAAAGACATTTATTACATATACAATCTACAGACAGAAGGTCAAAAATTCATTGTAAAGACAAGCAAACGAAGAGAAGCTATTAAATAAGCATACACAGAAAAAGATTTCGAAATTATAATTGGTGAAAAATAAGTAGAATATAATTTGCTAGAAACAGAAAGTAGATTACAATTCTTCACTTTTTTCTTAGGGAGAGTGGTAGCACCATCAGCAGCAGTAGGACTTTCCTGATATTATTTTGACACATTGAGGAACTGGACCCAGGCCCCTTTGTTTTCCACAGCACTGGTAGCAGTGGAGTAAATGTAAGAGCCCCAGACCCATCTTCCCCCCTGCGGGTTTGGCTGCTGGAGCTCAGGGCCAGCTCAGAGGTAATACAGCTGAGGCCTTCCTACTTCCTGATCAACTCACTGGGGAGAGCATTTCCAGTCCCATTTAACTTCCCACATGCTCCTGACTTGTCCCCAGAGAGGGACCTGGTACGTGGAGCTGGAGCTGCCTGTGGTGGCCTCCACCCTTCCCTCACCATGCCCATGCAACGCTCCTGACAGGCTCCTGTTTTGGTGTGGCATCATTTCATGACCTGTGCTTGGAGAAAGATTCTGCACAATTTAAAGGGGAGAGAGGTTAAACCTAAGAGTAAACAAAGGTTATGGTCTTAATACCAATGAATGGTGTGTGTGAAGGAATTTCCCTTTTTTTGTATTCATCACATGAAATGTGCTTCCCTCAATTAAATGTATATCCTCATAAGAGTGTCAGCCATTTGCTTCCTCATAATTAATAAACTGCTTAGTATGTATATACAGGCAAAATTCAGATCTCCACATAACAAATTCACTTGCAGATGCTATTCTACTTTCCTGGGAGGATTAATCAGAAATGTGGAGAAATCTAGATTGAGATCCATGCACCTGGAGAGAGGCTTAACACAACCAGACACAAAGCACTGAATTCTTCCCTGAAACTTGGAATGAGGCCGTGGTGTTCCTGAGACATTTGGTTTCTCCCACACTTTTTTAACAGTCTCTTTCTGAATACTTGTATAAAGAAAGGAGAAGTGCACTGTGAACCATATGGACTCTACATTTCCCCAGCCATTTTCGGCTCAGTTAGTCTCTTTATCTGCTTAGTCATTTTGTATCTAATTAATCTCAATCCATTCCTAAATTAGATTTCACCCTGCTCACTTCTAGAGCAGTCTAACCACTATTATGTTGCCTGCTCTGTATACCATGTGCAAACCCTTTGGCATTATGTATTCTCCACCTTGACTGCTGGCTTGTTTTCCACATGTACTAGTTTCAGTGGAGCAAAATAAAGGTGTTTAAAGTGACAATCTGAGATGGTAGTTCCTTATTGCTTTCCTCAGAAACCAAAATATTCTACTTGTGTTATTGAGCAGCAGGGAGGACTAGGCATATATTCAGATGGAAAACCTTTGACAGCAAAGCAAAGGTGTCACACCACATTTTTAGCAATTTACATATACTGAAGTGAAAGCTGTCATTTCATCATGTCATGAAACACTAACTGTCTTTATGAATCCTTTTGTCACAGGCAAGAGTTTGCATTACTTCAGAATATTATTAATGCATTTGAATATAAACTGCTTGGTAATAAATCACAATTGTTAAAAGTCCCATAAGTATATACAATTATGTTTCAAATCAAGTGGATCTTCAGACTACTTTACACTGCTGCTTAGCTTACAAAATTGAGTGTCACATAAAAAAGATAGCACTTTACTGTTTCATTCAACTGTGAATCCAGGGGACACAATCATAGTGTGTATTTATGTTCTCATATAAAAATAAAATGAAGAATCCATTCAGCACTTTTATGTCCCAGTCACAAATAAATAAAAGAGAAATAGAAGTAACTAGAGAATAGAACACCAAATCCACTTTTTTTTTCTGAGAAAGACAAATAGTATCCTAAATGATTTAAATGTATAAATGAATGAGAATTATCGCTGTCACACCCCCAGTTATGCTGGACATCATGTACCAGTCTCTTCCTATCTAAGCAGTTAAAAAATCCTAGCTCTAGCCAGGAAATTGGTGTTGGAAATACCTGAGAAGTATAAAACAACAAAAAACTAGGGAAAAGCTACACCTGCTTCTATTCTTACTGCTGAGCTGATAGCAAGACGTGAAGCAGCCTGACTCTCTAAGCAAAAGTTTTTTACTGTAAATAGAAACGTTTTTGGGTCATGTCCTGATTATCTTCATTTAACACATCCAGAGATGGCCTTTTCCTTTCCTATGCTGGTCACAGAAAGTACTTCAAACTTTTGAAACCTGAAACCTCAGCTTTTACTTTACCTACCTGCAGCAGTGTAGGGTTCAAATTTACTGAGAGAGAGGTTTAATTTGAACCACAGCTAAAACTGCAGCAGTGGGTGTCAAAATTGTGGAAACCACAATTCTACTCAGGCTGCCGCTTACTCTAAAATAGGAGGTATATTCTGATGGGCTGGTACTGTGCCTTGTACCACATGGGAATAACACAGCTGGAACCTTTCCTCTTACTTCTGTCTCTAGATGGTAACTCCAGGCATATCAAGCACCAAGAATTCAGGTAGGGAATTCATGAGTGGAAGAAACACAGCCTTTAAGGTCTGGAACCAAAACAAAGGCTTTAAGATAGGCCAGGGACAATTCTTGGGCACTGGAGTCAAGAGGGAGGTCCACAATGGTGCATTTCCTGAGAAACTGTACACAAAATGTGAACTGGAAAGAGTTCTTGGTTCATACCATCCCTTGAACTGTGCATTGACATAGACATTGCTACCTGGCGCAGGCCAAAACTGTATCAAGGAATGTGCTAGAAATTAAATTGTGAAGGTTATTCCATGCCATTCTTTCACTTTTTCCCCGGCAATTTTGGGTATAAATATAGATGGAGGACTAGGAGTGGGATTTTGAAAGATCTAGAGTTGTCCCAGCTTAGAAGAACAGAGACAAGGAGTTCTTATCAGAGTGGACTCACAACATGTCCATTTTTTCAAAGAGTAAAGTGGGTCTGAGTTACACTACTTGTTATTAATGCTGTCTAGTACTCCTGATGCCACTCACGTGCCTGCAGATCAATTAGTTGGTTCTTTTCCTGAAGTAAAAGAATACAAGTCTACACATCATGTTTTCTGCAAGAATGCTTCAAGTAAATCATATTCTGGTTGTCGGGTTCTGGAGACATTTTCCAGCAATCTTATGAGTGATTTGTCATTTGTATAGATAATCCAAAGTCTATTTGGCCAGAGACCAATTACAAATGAAAAGTTAAACCAAATGTTTTAGAAAAGGGAACTACTGATACTGTTTTCTGATTCAAGAGGTACATTTTTTTTGCATTTTTACACTTTTGCATTTTATTATTCATTCATACTTAAATGTATGAATGCTGAATTTTTCAGCCATGTCCTGCTGAGGTGTTTCACTACATAGGAAGTAAAGTTCATAAAATATGAAGCCTGACTGTGAGAAAAGATTTCAGAGCTTTCAAACAAATCTGGTAATTATGAATTCAGGTAGACATCCATGAAGGAATTCCTTGTTCCTCTGTTTGCAACAATTCAAGAGGGGCTTGAAAAACTCTAGATTTTAGACTTGCATTTTAACAGCTTTGGATATCTAAATTATTTTTTGATTTGATAACCATAGGGAGTTTTACTCTGTCCTAATGTCCTCAGCTGGTGATGCTCCTTGTGTACTTACCCAAGTCCTGTTGAACTGCCATTGCCTATTTCATAAATAAAACAGAGAATTGGTTGATTTGTTACAAAAAAAAAAACTCAACAAAAACAAGCCAAACACGGGTTCATTCCTGTTCCTCTTTTTGCTGGCAAAAATGTGGACAAAACAGAAATCTGTACACTGAACTGGGCTGTGATATGCCACTATAGTAATAAACATGATGTATGGAAAAGTACTTTATCCTTCAATTCCATTTGTAGCAAAACACTCCTAAGAAATAATTTAGACATAAATGAACATGATTCTGAAATTCTAAAGTAAGCCTATTAAAAAATTTCTAATGAGCTTAAAAAAATCCTTATCAGTCAACTTGTTTAATTAATTTATTAGATTGTGTTCCTTGGTGAATTACCTATGGATTCCTCTGAAAAGTTCTTTATATTCTTCTGGTTTACCTCATTAGAACTCTGAGAAGAAGGAAAAAAAATACCCAGTAAACAAAGAGAGAACTTAGGAAAAGTTTAGAGTTCTTCAGACAGCGAAGATGCCAGACAGCTACTGCAGTTTAGTCTTGCTAGCTAAGAGACCTGGATGTTCACCTGAGCTTTTGCTTTATACAGCCAACACTGTTAGAGAAGTAAACCTAAAATTGTCTTAATCATGTCACATACAGTTGCTCGGTTTGCATTTGGTTTTGCTTCCATTTGAACATTAATTACTCCAGGGAAAACATTGCTTCCAGAATAAGGTAGAATGGTCCAATTATTTAATTGAATTGCTGATATAGGTGCAGGAACCAGCGGATATCATAATTTTTTCTTTTATAGAATTATTGCCTAACCTTGAAAGAACTCTGTGTATTAGAGTTCAAACTGGGAATAAATTTTGACTGCCAAGTACATTCAATTTGAATCTCAGTTTGAAGCTCAGATTTTTTTCTCCTTGAACTTTCTGTGATTACAGAAGAAAAGGTAGCTGTGATGGAGAGAGGGAAGGAGGGGCTTTTCAATTTATTTTGGGAATTTGGCTACATAGTATTTTCAGGAACCTAGCAAGACATTTCAACCATTATCTTGCATAACATCTTATTATGACTAAAACAAATGTCATTTAAAAATTAATCCCGGTTAAGTCTATGAAGATTATGAATACTTGTAACTCCCATTTTCATTGGAATTTAGACAATTAGTTTCCAGTAATCAGTAATATGTATATAATAAAACTTCTATGTTTTATTAATTGGACCAAAACCATCACTGAATATTGGATTTAGGTCATTTAGAGCTGTAACCATGGGAAGAAAAAGAGAAACTCACAGGACTGATCTGTACTGTCCACATAGTCTCAAAATTATTTTTTTAACATTACATGTATTGCATGGAAAGACTGAGGTTGGAAGGGACATCTGGAGGTCCAATGGTCTAACTTCCTTGTTGAAGGAGGGCCACCTAGAGGTCATTGCCCAGCACCACGACGTCTTTTTAGTATCTCCAAGGATGGTGATGTCACGATCTCTCTGGTCAATCTGAACCGGTGCTTGTTCATCCTCACAGGGAAAAAGTGTTTCCTGAAGTTTTAAAGGAACTTCTCGTGTTCCAGTTTGTGTCCATTGCCTCTGGTCCTCTCACTGGATACCACTAAAAAGAACTTGGTTCTATTTTCTCTTTATCTTCCTTCAAATACCTATATACAAGGATGAGATCCCCCAAAGCCTTCCCTTCTCCAGTCTGAATAGCTCCAGTTCTCTCAGCCTTTCCTTGCAGGAGAGATGCTGCAGTCCCTTCATAATCTTTGTGGCCATTCACTGATTTCTCCCCAGTGACTCCTTATCTACCTTGTACTGGGAAACCCAGAACTGGCAATATTGTTGTTCAGGTGTATTTCATAGAAATCATAGGAAAAATTAATTTGGAAAGGATCATTCAGGTTTGTAATGCAGGACTAGCTTCAAAGACAGATTAGTTTGCTCAGGACAATCTCATTTCAAAAATCTCTAAGGATAAAGATTTCAAAACTTCTGCAGTCCATTGCATTTGTTTGTTAAGACATTTTCCTTATATCTATCTGGAATTTCTTTGCTGCAGCCTATGAATATGGTCTCTCATCCTGTCATTGTGCAGCTCTGAGATTATTTTCTGTCCCTCTTTTGGATAACCCAACCTTAATGCAAAGGATGGTTGCAATTACATCCCCCCATATTTTCTCACCCCTATTAAATAAGCAAAAGTCCCTCAATTTCTTTATGTCTATATGATGTAACCATTTCAGTAACACTTTACTGGACTTCCCAGTCTGTTATTAAATAAATTATTTAGTTCAGTTTGTCAACTATGTTGGCTTAGGTTTGCTGAATTTAGTTTGGAGAAATTATATCAGTGGGGGNATACGAAGGTTCAGCTCACACTGTCTGACCTACAATCCATATCTGTGCAGAGCTAACAAACCACTGCAGGCCTGGTAAGATCAGCTATGAGGACTGACTATTGAGATTCCAGGAGTGAAGGAAAAAACAAAAAATAGTACATAAGATCACTCCCACTACATTATTTAAAAAAAAAAAAAAAGATAAACAACAGGCACAAACTGTCCAGCTAAGAAATATATATTCACGAGGGTTATCTGCTAGACGTTTTTTCATCTAGAGTTCAATACATGTCTGATATCAGAGGATTCTATTGTAAGTGTAGGTGATAACACCACCTACAAAAAAACAGTGTAAGTCTTTTCCTGATAAGAAACCACTTGCTGTGGACTACAACTTGACTGAATTCAAGGTTTTGGAGTTAATTTTTTATTTCCTGTGCTTCCATCTGCCTTTCATTTCTATGTATTTGCTTTAATTTAATTGGTGAAATTTCTGCAGCTAAGGAAAGCAAGAGCATATGCCATTCTATAGCAGTCATTTCTGAGAAGAAAAGTATCCTATCCTCAGCTGTTCTGTTAACACACTGCATGTTGGTCTTAGGTCTTATGATCCTCTGCATAATGTTATCAAGTTGTAGGACTGTTGCAAGACTAAGTTTCCTCACATTAAAAGAGCTTTAGTGTTTAGCAGTTAACTTTTTCTGCAACCCATCTGCAACAGGAACATGCTCTATGCCTTTCTAACTAATATTGATGACAAGTGTTATTTAAACTTCCTGGCCTTCATTGAAGAAAGTTAATGTTTATTGAAAAAGACTCACTTCTTAGGGAAAAGGGCCTGAATAAGTGATTCAGTCTTTTGATCTGTCTTCAGGTTGGTAAATACAGAATAAACTTTTCTTTTTTATATAAAAAACTTGATATTTCCTGCGAGGTCTACTGAGACTGAAGTCTTTCCATGGGTATTTGCTTAGCAGTTGTAGCTATCCCTTCTGAATGAAATGATTCACTGTGTTTACCACATTTTGCAGTTACAGTTCAGTCAGAAACTTCTACCAGCTGATTTTTTTCCTCAGATAAAGTAAATATTCTTTATGTTCATTTATGTTCATTTCTCAATGGAGAAAAAAGGAAATCCTCAATAAAGAACATTGGAACTTCTACCTCATTTGTAAAGAAAGATGACATATTCTCCTCAGGTTTAGGAGTGATGAGTGGACAGAAAGAGTCTGCTAAAAGGTAGTCTTGATGTAAAATTTCAGATGCTCTATGATGATAATAAAATGCTGCTTAAAGATAAGAAGTAGGTATGTTTTTGTCATAAACTCAGAAGGAAAATTCTTTGCCATCCCAATGACTACTACTGGTTTCCATGTCTCACATGATAAAACTCACAAAATAAGACTAATTTAATCATAATTTTAAAATCTAAATTTGGGACTATTTCCTGTTAAGAACAATGTCCAAAATTAAATTGTATCTAGTATTTCCTAGATAGAAACAAACAGATAATTTGAGAAGCATACTTTTCTAGTATACCTCCCTCAGCTTCCACAACTCTTGATATTTCTGTAAACTGAACCAATAAAATCTGCGGGTTTGACAAGGTTTTGCTACCTCACTATCTGAAAAACCTTTCCATTACTCCTTTAATGGTAATGGCCTGGAAAAAAGGGATATTACCTAGTTGAATGGAGATGAAATTATACAGTTGTATGGTTTGATAGAAGAAATTAATAGTCTGGTCATCTATTAAGGTCCAAATAAGTATGTGATCCTGTTTGTCTTAACATTATTCACAACAGTAGTACCAGAAAAAAAAAATTATCTTAAATTATGAAAGCACAATTGGGTGAAAATTAAGTGAAAATCTACTTTATACAGTGAAAGAAAACTTATTCCTCAGCCACAAAACAATTATTCCATTTGGATCTGATTCCAGTTTGCCATATGGCACTGTGGATTGCTGTCCGTCTAAAGCATGCAATACCTATGGGATTCTTGTAGCTGAATCCATAGTAATTTTTAGATCTCTTAGGCATCCTCAGTAAGATGCAATATGTGATATTATAATTTTTAATTTGCTATCCCAGTACCGAAATAGCATTGAATAAGCATTTGACAGCAACATTTTCTAGTTTTAGCTGAGATATACACTCATTGCCTAAATAAAACTCCAATCCCCATATACAGAACAGAAAGCAAATGTTTGTTCAGAAATTACTGTTACAAGAAGTGCTGTTTTTTCTGTTGAATTGCAAGGAATTATGTCAGTTATAAATAGAGGAATTTAGAAAGCTGACATTAGGAAAAAGCTATCAAAATGAAATTTTTAAGATGGAGTGGATGGCATTCTCTAATACAGAAACCCTATTTACTCGTGAATTATTTAAATGCAGCACAATTGAACTATTACAGCTTACAGAAAAAAGTAAATTCTTGTTTTTCGATATTCCTAGTTCTGATCAATACCCCATGTGAAAAATCCTGTAACACCGTAGAATAGCAAAAGGCTACTGTGTTAGGGCTATAATTTATACACAGGAAGCCAGGAATTTAGTCAGCAGTAAGCCCAAAAAGAAGAGCGTGAACTTAAGGATGGTCCTAAGAATTTAGAAAATATTATGAGCCTGGAAGACCAAATTCTTATGATGAAACCATGCAAGTGAAAAGCCTTTTAAGATGTCACTGTCCAAATCTTCTTCCCCCCACCAAGGAATACTTGAAATAATTGGTCTAGTCAGAGAGGCAGAAAAGGAAATTAGACTTTACACTTCGAAAATTGTCAGTCCTGGGCTGAAAAAATAGATTCTGTTTGCAAATTAATGACTTGGGACTGTAGTAGGTATAACAAGCACTAGGGGTGGTGTCATGGTCCATTTGAACCTTTTAAACTTACAGGACAATATACTCTGTAAACTGAACTCTATTTTTCGAGGAAAGGAAAACTAACACTCAATCTTATTGGTACAGGCTAGTCCAACATGAATTCACTCATCCATCACTTCAGTAATTCATGACTCACAAGTTCTCTAACTTTTAACTCACATGCCAGTGACCAAACCCCTCACCTTGCAAAGGGTGGGAGTACTCATTCTTCCTCCTCCCTCCAGCACAGGCGTCCCCTGTGTCACACAGGAAAGAAGGAAAGCCTCAGCAGTCTGGCTGCTACTGGATCTGCTTCAAAATATTCTTAGGTAAGATGATGTATTTATAACCTCTGGTTTGGAATTTTGTTCTATGTAATTTCCATAAATTAATGGATATAGAAGAAACTTTGGGCAATTAATATGCAAGGATAGTAGAGACAATGGCTGCAGGGGACAGCAAGCAGCAGGTGATAACAGCTGCATGATGGCCTTTGTGCTGTCCTGTCTATCCTGTCCTGCCTACATGTGGCTCTCTTGCTGACCTAATGGTGCTGCTCCCAGCACTCATCAGCTCTTAGTGTGAGCTGTGTACTAGGGCAAAACCTGGGCAGGAGCTGAGTGAACAGTCAGAGGGCAGAGATTTAGATTTATATTTCTTTAGGGATATTAATAGACCACTCCTAAGCAAGACAGGCACTAACATCTCACTTTCATTTTCATTGTAATGCTGCTGTCCTGAGTAAACAGTGTTTTTCTTGGGGAGAGCTCCCTGATCATTAATTGAACTTATCAGTCTTCTCACAAAAGAAAAGTGCAAATACCAATCTGAATTTACATTTGTTGAGAGGATTACAGCATATTGCAAGAGAAAATTAAACCATGCAATTCCCCTTTTTTCTCTGCCTAAGGCTGACCCCAGCTATACAGGAAAATACAACTCTAGCTCAGAATAAGGAAGCTCATTACAAACTTCTTTTTTTCATATATCTATGATATTGGATTGTGATGCTCTGGGCCTTTCCTCACTTTGATGAGGGTAGCACATGCAGTCCTCAGCCCTTCTGGCTGTCAGACTCCATAGAGCTATGAAGGACATCCCTGCTCTGCACCTGCACCCCAAAGCCTGTTTTAATGTGTGGAGCTTGGTTTGAGGAAATGAAACAAGTGCATTCTTTGTTTGTTTGTTTGTTTGTTTGTTTGATCTTTTTTCTGAGGGAAGGCTTTGGATTTATGCACTTTTACCACAGCTTAAAACTTAGAAAGCATTTGTCTAATTACAAAAGCAATCAGATATTCCTACCATAACAAACATCCTGCAGCCAGGTGAGGTATTTTACCAGACTAGAGAGTCTAAACTTAAAATAGACCTTATCCAAGAAGCATTAATCACTGTTATCCTGTGTGTTTTGATATTGTTATTGGTTTTGCTGTATTATAGACTATGTTATACTACCAATGATGCCTGTCCCTGATCCTGAGGCTTGCTGGAATGCAAGTCAGATCTCAGCACCGCCTATCTGCTGGTTAAATAATGTAGCACTAACTTCTAATACGTCCTAAACCCACATTCTAGTTTTTCATCCAAACATCAATGAATTGCCTTCTCTGAACAATTCCTTTTTCTTTTTCTTCCAACCAATTGTCCAGAACATATAAAATTTTCCTTGCATTACTTGCTGTTTAGTCAAAACAATGGCAATACACTCCAGTGTTGCAGTAACCATGCTTGTTACTTTTTGAATTTTCAGATTTTTTTCAATGTGCTTATATTTCAACTGTGCAGACCCTGGGGGTACTAGGGACTTGTAGTACATATATTTCAAAAAAAATTTGTCTCTCCTGCTATAATAGATCTCTAAATATACACATAATGCTGTATTAATTTTTGTCATACTAACTGATCCTGAAAGTAAATTTGGACTGAGGTTAGGTCCAAACAAAATACAACACTATTGAATAAAGCTGTTCTTACAAAATACCAGACATAAATAATTTATTACTATTTTCCTCATTCTAGCCAAATGGCTCTGCTGGTGACATTTTGCCTCCTAAAGAGCCTTCTAAAATGCCACATATACACATTCAGAAGTGATTCCTACATGCTGTTTAGCAACCGATTTTAACATTTAGAGGAAATTAGAAATTTGATGGTAGTAGGGGTTTGAAGAAAAAAATACAGATAGTATGAAAAGAAGAGTGCTGTATGCCAGGCCACGAAGAGAAAGCACCAGGCAGGAAAAGGTCACTGATACAGGAAAACAAAAAGAGGATCAAAGAAGAGAGTGCTAAGAAGAAAAAGAAGATTGACAATTAAATATATTAAGAAAAAGATACAAATTACTATAAATATACTGCTCTAACCAGCTTTCAGGAAGTCAGCAAGAGATGCTGATTTCTGGGAACTGTTAAACCTCTTGTAAAATATTTGAATTTGTGAGGTGCAAGAGGTGTCATTTCCAAAGCAATGCTTTTGCTGACCCCTAGTATAAGACCACTCATCTAGACAGAAAATCAAGACCGAGAAAAAGTTTGAATTTCATCTGCAAGATGAAAAACAGGATTTGCACATAACCCAAGTCCCCTTTCTTTGGCATAAGCAGAGAATTTGTGTCAGTTTACCCTAAGCTCTTTTTGTGCCAATTAAATGTACCTCTTATTTCATTGTTGAGTTTAGATTTTAGAGAATCTAAATGTGATAACTGAAAGAAAGATAAGTTATCTGCATCTAAGTTGTGTCAAAGGGATAGCAGATCCTTAATTCAGAAGCTGACGTGTATAGTGGGTATATAAATGTATTTATTTAAGTATTTCCTTAAGATAACCTTCTGAAATAAGCATTTTGAGCAGATCCTGTGTCGGTAGGACATGTATGTGTTTCATAAAAATGCCTTGATTTTTATGAACCAAGCACAGAGGTGATTCTTTTCCTTTAGGTATTGAGACATGTCAGTCTCCAAGCAAGGAAAAATTTGGCTGGCTGACAACTACTCTGAACTCAAAACTTGAACCTTACCAGCAGTATGAATGTTCAGCTCACACTGAATGGCCTATAACCCAAATCTCTGCAGAGCTAACACACCACTGCAGACTTGGAAAGACCAGCTATGAGGACTGACCACTGAGATTCTGGGTGAGAAGAATTCAGCATCTGGAAGACAAAATAAGCAGTTGTCATTTCATAATTGTAAATTATCAAACTTTCAAACATATGTAAGAGCATATATACACGTACACAAACAGACAGATCTCACACAGATTTCATTTACAAAGACCATTGCATAAAGACTCAGGAACTGTCACAACTGGGCAGTTTAAGGAGAAAAAACACCATGTGTTGACCCTAACTCTCTGCCCTCACTTTTACACTGCCCATATCCTTGCCAAAGGGGGTGAAGGTGTGGCACTAACAAGGGTGGAAGTAGAGGAATCAAGAATGAAGGAGTGAAGTTGAGGCTTGGAAATGGGGCAGGAAAGATGTTGTTTGTTTGTCTTTTTTTTTTCTCACTGTCAGGTTAATAATTAAATATTTAGTTTAGTTAGCAAAAAGTTACGTTAATTTTCCCTGAGTTGAATGTGTTTTGCCCACATTGGCATTTTACAGTCTTAAGCTTGACCTATGACCTTTCTCATGCCTGTTCTTCCTGTTTTCTTTCCTTGTCCCACTGTAGGTGAACAAGCTTCTGGGTGGGTGGGTGACCGTCAGCTAGGTTAAATCCACACCACTTGGTAATCTCAGAAAGGATAGCTTTTATACTTGTAGAATAAATACTGAAACTCCCAGCAGCTTTCATGGCACACAGCTTTCACACAAATCATCTATCAAAATCATTCTAACTAATTCTGTTAATTATTTTTATGTAACATGTTCTCAGTCTCAGATGGTTTAAGGAGAAATATTAATACGTGCATTTGAAAAAAAGAGTGAGAGTTTAGGTAGATAGAGACAGGAATGAGTAAGTTAAACTTCCCATCTGATATTTTTAAATGTTTAACAATATGCTCTTTCTCACCCCAGTTACTGAATTATAGGGCAGTTATTATGATGAAGTGTTTTATTTCTTGCACCTAGACTAATCTATCTTCTTTTAAGGGACACCATGAAGGACAATGCTTTGACAAGTACACCTGTGCCAGTGATTTTTCTGCATTAAAACTGAAGGCACAGCAGAACCCTCTGCGGAACCTTACCCTGGTCCCTGCCTAAATGACAGAGTACCAGCCCTGTGGATGGCTTCTGGCCCTATTTCCCAACAGACCCATTTCCCTGGATCCCCTGAGCTTTTCAAGTCTGCTGGGCTGTGGGGGGTGTTGGGAGCCAAAGGACAGGCAGAGCAGGCAGGCTGTTGCTGTGGTGTGCTGAAGGACTGGCTCCAAAGCCTGTCTGACAACAACACAGCAGACCTGGCAGGTGCACGTGTGCAGGAACTGGCCCTGCTTCCCTTGGCCGTGAGTACAGCCCAGACCCTGCAGGGCAGGAGGTCAAAGGCACTCACTGCCATTTTGGCTCATTACCTCTCCACTCCTGTAGTAACAAAAAACTTCTGTTTGCAATGATCTTAACAGGCTCCTTGCTTTATTACAGGAAGGGATAATTCTCATGTTTTACTGCATGCTATAAAA
This sequence comes from Platysteira castanea, assembly GCA_013397175.1. NCBI lineage: Eukaryota > Metazoa > Chordata > Aves > Passeriformes > Platysteira > Platysteira castanea. The sequence continues at coordinate 790,162 of VYXC01000687.1, forward strand.
AGTTCAGATAGCACAGTTGAAAAATATTTTTTGTTTCAATATTCTTACAGGTTTGCTTTAGTAAGCAGTGGCACTCAGCTATTAAGAATCCTTGGTAGTTAAACCCTCTCAGTTATAAAGAAGTCACAGTTTTTCAAGCAGGAAAAGAAGGAAAGATATACTCTACACTTGATTTTCTTTTCACTTTGCTTTGCAAAACACTTAATGGGTGTAGGAAATGTCAGTCACTGCAATAACAGGGAGATACAGCTTGTAAGCTGGCCATTATTCTGCACCATGTTCTATCTTTTCTGTCTCTATAAAATAGGTTTTAAATGTAAAAAAAAAGAAAAAAAAATTAAAAATATGTTTTCCGGTATACCTACTTTGCCTTTTCTAGGACAATGTTTGCCTCAACACTGCACAACAAACTGAGTCATGGAAATCTAAGTGCAAAATTTGCCTTGCTGGTTTCTCAGCTCTTTGTATTTTCAAAGGCTCGTGCAGAATTACAGATCAGTGTTAATGTCATTGAGAATAGTTCTCTCTAAATGTGCCACATTCTCGTTTTAAACAGCAAAACACTGCTCTGTGGCAACTTTCCTATGGCTGATGCTTTATGAAATGAATGTGCTGGAAGTGCAAGGAGGACAGTTGGCACTTCAGGACCTGGACTGGTTCCTGCAGTTTTAACTATGTAAGTTTTAAGCTAGTGACTGCACAGGCTAACCAGCCAAGGAAGCTCTGTTATCTGGGGCATTTTAACTATTGGCAGACCAAACAGGCCTTATTGAATTTAACTTCTGGGTTTAGAGTGCATTTTTGTATGTTAAATTCATGCATTTTAAAGGTCTTTCGTATCTGAGAGGAGGTGTTGTTTCGTCCCTTTTTTTTTTCTCAGATGGGGGTCTGAAGCCCATTTTAAATTCAAGATATAATTAAAGGCTGACTTGAAGCATCTAAATATCTAAAGAGCATAGGACATTCTTTCTTTGAAATTTTCTCCGAAAGAATAATAAAGTTATTGAATGGCTTTATGCTATGAAAAACTGTATGTAAAATATGGAAGCACAGGGGATTCTGGCACCCATAAATGTGTAGAATCCTAATGAAATATATATGAATATGGCATAAACAAATATAAATATGGATCCTTAAAAACTCATCATATACACTGATGTAAAAAATGCACAATTTTCGATTTTTTGACCACAGACAGCTGAAGAAGTCAGGGTAATACTCTATTAATTCAAAGAAGATAATGCAGAGATGAATACCAAATCTATGAGGAGTAAATTTTAGTATGGGGCAATAAAAATCTTATGTATGAATACAGGCAAAATGTAAATGTGCACTCCTGTAAAAATAAAATTTGATGGAAAGCAATAATGCATTTACAGCATCTGGGAAAACTGAAGAATGTCCTCTCTGCTTTAGGAAAGGAAAAAAGTGAGACACTGAGGATTTTGAAGGTATCAGAATGATTGATTTCACTCCAAATGAAATCACTTGAAGTTGCTCTATTTAATTACAGCATTAGGTTGTCTGCTTGTACAAGTGTTTTTATCTGCAGCCTCATATTTTAAAATTTCCTTGCAAATAAAAAATAATAAGAGAATATGAAATGTATTCTTTAGAGAGATGGAAAACAAAGCAAGGAAGAAAAAAAAGAAAATTTTACAAGTAACGGAGAAGAAATCAACTCACTGAGTAAATAAAAGCAGACAGAAAATCAGCAAAAACTAATTAAATATCCCTACAGTTAAGCTGTAGCCAATTTGAAAAAAACCCCTCCAAGGATGAAATCAGATTTATTTAAATTCAAAAAGAAAACAGCAAGGCTATTTAATGTCAAAACTTTCTTCTCCTGCACCTTGACTTCTTCATTGGTGTTTGCTGAAAGTAGTTTATGTCTTGTACCTTTTAGACAAAAAATGAAGAATTGTAAAATCATGTGATAAAAATCACATTCTGATGGATGTATTATGTGCCGAGAGAATGTGATGACTTATGCTTGTACCTGTCATTATCTTGATGTATTGCATCCTCAGTAGAGAGAAAACTGTTCTTTACGATGAAATCAAATAGATTTCCAGAAAAATAATGATTTCAGAGAGGCATAAATTGTAAATAGAGTCTAACTTGCACATGTTATGTAAAACATGTAGTAGCTAAGCTATACTCAAATAAATATGTTTTCAGCAGCTGTAATTTTCAGACCTTTAAGGTACATGCTCAGAGGAGAGTTTAGACTTCAGCTTTTGTCTTAGGTCAACAGAACAAGTTTCTGATTATAAACTCATCTTTAGTCAAAAAATCTAATATTGCCTTCCCATGCAACTATATAAAGTTTAAGGTTTTAAAATATATAATTATATTTAAAAGACCAAAGACCACTTCATGCTGTGAAGCACCATCTCTCATTTTCATCAAGTTCATTTTGGTAGAAGTTCATTACCAAATTAAACTGTACCTGTCACAGTAAATCTTGAGGAGTTCAAAGCTATGCCGCCCCATAGTTATTATGATTAGACCTCTAACTGCAGCCTGACTTCAACATGTAGGAACTGATAGCTAAAAGTTAAGTCTTCTTCTTGTCTTTCATTTAACATATAGTGAATCTCAACAATTAATAAACCCAAGAGTTCACAGAATGGAACAACCCCCGCCCCAAACTTGTCTGTGTAGTATTAAAAAGAGACCCACTTAAGTATCAGGAAGTGGCTATAAGCAGACTGAAGATAAGACCTCATTGCAGCTCCGAAGACATGTCTGGACACTTCATGCTTTGTAGAACTCTGCACAAAGTCCTTCTCTCACCGCTGAAATGAAAATTTATTTCTGGGTTAGGTCTGCTCTTCAAAATTATAATCGTACATATTCAATGCTTTTTTTATTTTGACATTCTTAATTTCCTACTGACTGGAATAAATATTGGCATACTCCATGGTAGATTAAGTATGGGTTTTGCAGGGTATTGAGTGTAGGGTGCCATATCCCAAAACCCAAGTAATGGTGAGCAGAGTAGTTGATCATGTAAGGGTGGACCAAGATGTTTTCGTGATGTTTTAGAGGTAATGGTTACAGAAAGTTTATCATTTAGAGAGAGGAGGATTCTCCATTGCTCATGGTTAATTGTCAAAATGCCAGCAAAATATATCACGAAGGCAACTACAGGACAGCTTCTAAAGACTCTGGGGCTTTTGTTTACCCCATTTATTGTAATCCCCAGTTATTTCCCAACTTGTACAAATTAGAATTGAGTGAGAGAAGCAATAAAGGTTGATCAAGACAATCAAAGTATGATAATAAATTAATATGTTAAAAAATATTATAACAAATTGAATTATAATTGGAGATTTACCTAAAGCTAAACTACAACAATTTGGTAGTACAATATGTTAACTTCTCTTTCATTTGAGAAGAAGAAAAGTTTAAATGAAAATGGCATGTTTTTCTCCATGGCAACTGTTTCTACAATCCATGGAAATATTGTTGCATCCCTGATGTTTGCTGATTTTTATACTGGTGGAAAAAGAAATTAATTATTTCCTACTTGATTGTTTTGTGGAGAAAAATTAAACTCCATTAAGAATATTTAATGACAACAACAGCAGCAACAAAAAAAGATATGCCAGATTCAAGTTATTTGAAGCTTGACACTCTGTCTTTATCTGCTAATAATTCAAAGTCAAATTTCAGAGGTGTCTGTAATGAATGACTGAAAAACGAAATTAACGGTTTGTTTCCAGCTATAGTTTTTTTTTGGTGCAAAATAGGTAAATAAACTCCAGACAAGTCAACATTCAGAGATTCATGCAACAATCACTAGAAAGAATTGGAAGTTGAGGGTTTTTCTGTTATTTCTTTTCTTCAACCAAACTCTAAATATATTTTCAAAAATTCTGGAGATTCTGCCTTAGTCTGCCAGATCAAAATGGCATCTTGAAGCACATCCTCTACCAGAGTGTTATCTCAATACACTGAGATCAAAAGAACTTTGAAATAGTTTCCAACTTTCTGAAGATAGTTTTATATAACAATCAAAACAAAACAAATCCAACTGCATGTTCTACATGTTGAATATTGTACAGGTCATGAGAAAAAGATATTAGCAAGTGAAAACATGGCAATCTTTTAAAATTTCTAATGGTTTTTCACATTCTAGTTTTAAAATTCTATCCAAAACATTTTCATATTGAAGTTTATGATGCAATACATTAACTAGTGCAAACTTTGTAACTAATTTTTTCAAAGCAGTTTGAAACAATGTTTGGGGGGAAAAATCATCAACAGCAAAGGTTTTCATTACAAAGCAATATTAAGTCTGAAATATCCATATCTTTATCCCAGTTCAGTTACTTTCTCTGGATGAAGATGCTGACCTTTCAGAAAAACACAAATCTAGTTTAAAGTTTTCATTTCATCAGCATCAACTAAAGTGTACAAAAATTGTCCATGTGCAGAACAATATGTACTTTATGGTTATAATCACCAGCATATGACAAGGAATGGCCTTAGTTGTTCAAATTATTTACTGTTTTTGAGGTTTAAACATAGCTTGTTGCTGTTAGAAACTATCATCAGTTCTGATCCTGCATACAAAAATATTTTAATTCCAGCAATAGAATTGTTTAGATAGATATGATGTTTTAGGAGACTCCTAGAATAATAAAAATGAAAGAAATTACTGTCTTTGCTATTGACGCTCCATTTAAATAGAAAGATTGGAAAGATATAGCAGTAACAAAAACTGACCTCAAAGGTTACTTGTTTGAAATTGATGCCTGATACGGTGTGATCTATTCAAAGGAAATAAAAGGCTGAGTATCTTTGAAATGAACAAAATCAACCTCAAATAAAGGGGAAATGAAAATAATCTAGTTTCCTGATATTAAAAGGAAGGCAGAATCTATATTACTGTTGATTTGGGGGCAGTAAAATCAGGGAACAATTTCGAGAAGCTATTAAGAGCTGTTTTGTTTGAGGATATTTTTTCGGCCTTGAAAAAAATCTTAAAATATCTCTGCATCTGGATTATAAATGTTGCAATCTGAATGCTCTTGCAGTACAAGAGAGTCCTAAGAATTAACTTTAAAATAATTATTTAATGATGATCTGGGTGTAGCACAACATGGAATTTTCACACAGGCTGAGAAAAAAAAGAAAAATCTAAAAGAATTTCAAACACACCTGCCTCAAAGGAACCTCAGAAGTCCACTCAGTCTGTCCTATATGAAGGAAAACAACAAATGAAACCTTATCCTGAAAGGTGTTTGGCTACCTTCCTTTACATAAATATGGAGTGAAAAAGATTTTATGAACTCACCAAGTAAACCCTTTTTCCTGTTTATAATTAGCCTTGCAGGTTATGTGCAGGTTGCCCAGGGAGGCTGTGGGTGCCCCATCCCTGGAAGTGTTCAAGGACTCGTTGGACAAGGCCTTGAGCAACCTGGTCGAGTGGGAGATATCCCTGCCCACAGCAGGGGGTTGGAACGAGATGGTCCTTAAGGTCCCTTCCAGCCCTCAATATTCTACGATTCTATGAAAACTTCTGTTAATAACCGATCACCTAGAATAAATACCGATTACCAGTCCTCTCTTTAAACAAACCAACCAACCAACCAACAACAGAGAAAAACTGACTGATCATTTTCAGTAATATTTTCTTCTAGGGAAACCTGTGTCTTTTTTTAATATCTTTTTTTTTTAATGTAGTAAAACTTGACCTTTTGACTCAGTCTTTAAAAGACAGTGTACCAAATATTTTATATTGTTTGTTATGCTCTTTTTTAATTCCCTTTACTGTCAGTCTCTATATTCTTACCTAGACATGATATTTTGGCAAGGTTTCAGCATTGGCAAGTAGAGGAAACAAATTATTCCCTGCTGTAAAAATGATTCTGTTAATAGCGACTACAAGTCCAGGTGTATTTTTTTCCCATCTTGTCACTGATCTATAGGAACAATCTTGAGTATATAGGGCAGTGCAATATGCACATTCCCCAGGTTCAACTCTGCAAAGTCCCAAGTGTCTGAGAAGATCTTGAAGAAAACGTGGACAAGAATAAATAAACAATGTTTGTGTGAATAGAATATCTTTAAAATTCCCAGTTACTTTTCTGCTGTGAATGCTTGTCCATGTACAGATTCACACTGTAGGGTTTTTTCTCTTTTTCTTTTTCTTTTTCTTTTTCTTTTTCTTTTTCTTTTTCTTTTTCTTTTTCTTTTTCTTTTTCTTTTTCTTTTTCTTTTTCTTTTTCTTTTTCTTTTTCCTTTTTCCTTTTTCTTTTTTTTTTTTTTTTTCTAATGATTTTATGGAAAATATGCTAATAGAGATATCACTCAGCAAGGCACCTGCAATAATATTGGCTCTGGCAGAATATACTTTGATCAATGAAGGCAGATCTAAGATATTTTAACAAAGCCCCTGATCCAGATCCTCTTTGTGAGGAGGTCTCGAACTATTGATCCAAACAGCTACTGAGGTTTTTCAGATCAGTCAGCTTCTTTGCAATAGGAGATAATTCCTTTTTTTAATACCTGTAATCAGGCAGAAACCTTTTGTTGAAAAAGAAAGAGTATACTACGGACTTGCAAAGGTTTTATTTAAAAAATAATCCTGTTGCAGTCAACAGGCTGTAGCTTATTGATCAGTTGATGCCTACATCAGATAGTTAACCCATCTTCGGATGGTTGGGCTTTATGGGATTCTTTTCTTACAGCATCTTCTTGCTGCATTTCAGGAAAATCTTTTTGTCATGCTTCTTAATTAGAAAGCTTACCTGGCAGGTAAATGCATTGATCCTCCTCAGGAAGATATGTTCTACCCTATTGACCTTTACTGCTAAATTAATGAAATATACTATTGGACATTACTTGTACTGTATTCATTCAGTCCAAACAGCATGAGAAAAATCTCAGTGTCTTATTTCTGTTTTGAAAAAAACCCAATGTCTCTTGTTGATTTCTCACTTCTCACAAGTACAATTTTTTTACAACCCTTTTCACTATCAGCCTCTCAAGAAAAAGTGTGGCAATTTGTTGCAATGACACAGAAGACTGAGTCTATGCAGGAATAACAACAACTTGAGCTCATAAATGTAAAGCTAGGAAAAAAATTAATATTCAGATTCAACCAGGTTAGTACCAAGTAAATTTTTCACCTTGGGTAGAACTTGAGATAAGCTGTGACAGAGGTCTCATTCATACAGGAAATAATGTAAGAGGGATTGATTGCCACCACAGGGATCTCCTACTTCCTAGCAGAAGAAGTAGCCTCAAAAAAACTGTCTTCACAGACAGAAAGAGAAAAGACAGAATTTAAGACTTCTACTCTGAACTCAATTTTAGCACTTGAAGGCAAAGGTCTGTGGCAATTAGTAGGCTATACCAGCTACAAGGTATTAATAAAACCAATGGTGATGGTCTTCCCCCTAGCTGGTCTAGGGGACAGCTATTTTGCTTGGGATTTAGAAGATCTAAATTGGTATTGTGGCCCCTTTTATGGTACCACGGGCAGAACCTCTGGAAATGGTCGTGGTGTGTCATCATTAACAAAGTGAGGAACTGAATCAAATCTGCAATTACACTGTTCTAATCCTGAGCCAAATTGACCCTTTTCTGTAGCAACCAAGATCCTCACAAGAAAAAGATCTCTTACATCTTTTCAGAGACACAGACAACTAATGATTACTTTACAGTGTTCTTTCTTCAGTGAGAGCAGATATTAAAATCAAATAGAAGCATGTGTGTAATTATCTCACTACAATACTTATAACCACTAATTTGGATCTTACTTTGCAGTGGTTAAGAAGAGATTGGTCACATACCCATAAAACTCTGCCTTCTGGGGCCTTTTTCAACCTCTTACTGCCCTGTGGATATTTCATTCACCCATGCCATTAAGAAAGTGGTAAAGGTCAGGCGTAAAAAGAAACACAGATTGTGTCTGAAAAAGGAGTAATACTTTCTTCTCATTCTTCCTGCTGTTCCAGGAGTCTGGATGTGCTAGATTCTTAACCTCTTTGTTAAATAAGAAAGAGGATTATTTTATCTCCAGTGAAAAAAAGTGAAGAATAGCCATATGAGTGGGTTGGCTTTGTTACTTGCTCTCTATTCTAAGGTTGGAGCTGTCTTCAAGTAATTTTGCAAAACTTGGAAGTGTTTTTTTTTCCAGACGAGAGGCACTGAATTTGCAACCCTGAGCAACCTGAGTAGTATAAAGGAAACAAGCAGTCCTTTTCTAGGGAAAATACATAAAAGCTGGAAACCTAACAAATAGTGTCCATGTGTTTCTAGTTTCCATTCAACAGTTGGAGTTAGAGGCCAGAGCCCAAACATGCTTCTGTTGCGACCGTGTAAGATTATTTTTTGACATCTTAGCCGAACAGTGTTTTGCCTTGAAATTTGCCTTCTCCAAACTTTCAAATAATAAGAACAAATAAACCTTGCCTTTTCAGAGGAGAAGTAACTCTAATAGAATCTAAAGACAGATTTCTTGCTAGATCCAGCCCTGGCAAAGGAGAGTGAGCTTTTGAAACTCAGAAAGACATAGTAAGAACCAATAAACTTAGGGTCTTGTAGTGGAAGGGTGAGCTTCTGATACTTCTTAAACAAGAATCAGAGAAGAATTTTGTTTAGACTTCTTCCCTGTGACTTTTTAAAGTGGGTCACTCTCTCTACAGTTGGGGTTGGCACTGGGGTCATTGAAGGGTCATCCACCTCATTGACAGGAAAGTGTTCCTGCTGTTTGCATTCATAGGGGTCTTCAAGAGCAGAAATCCAGAGAGCTCAGTGCCTGCTGGAGATCAGACTCTTGTCTCAGATAGATTGTCTGATGTCTCCTTTTTAGCAAAATACTGGTTGCTTTTATTTTGATCTTGTGAATTTCAGATGCATTTTGAATTCTCATTTTGTTCTTTGAACTAGAAATTCCTCTTAGACTGGCACTTTGTGCAAGTCTTACAAACATAATCTTGATTATTTCTTTCTTTAAAACCATCAATGAAAGTATTGTTTATAACTTGGCCCAAGTCAGATCCCTACAGATATCCATCTGAAACATCTCCTCAGCCAACCATCAGTATCCACTCTAAGAGTACACACTGACTTAGGAATTTGGCTTATGCCCATAGTATATAACCTGACCTTCATCATTTTTCAAATATCATGTGAATAGTGCCAGAAAGATTACTGAAGCAAAAATATATCAAAAATATTACATCATCCCTATATTCTAGGCCAGTTACATTGCCAAAAAGTAACAGTGATGATCGGAAAGAGTACATGTTTTTTACTGTTGTCATTCAGTTGCTTATAAATTGATTACTCAACAAATTAAGAAGGCAAGTTGAAGCACTAAATCTATAATTTATCAGTTATAACTTTTTTCCATTGATACAGTTTCCTTTGGGAGGGTAAACTTCCTGAAGTAGCAACCCTAACTGTTCAAGAATAACTGTGACATGGTCTCTATTACTTCTGAGGTACTCCAGAAAGAATTTTATCATTCCCTGAACATCTGAACCTCTGTAACTTACCCTATGCAAAGTTCCCCTCCACATATTTTGTAGGACTCTGCCCTATATACTCTTTTCCAATAAATAATTAAGTACTTAGTCCCACATTGCTTTCTTCCTTTGGTTGCTGTTGTTGCCTGATCAAAAATTTAATCTGCAGCATCTTTTTGATAAGGGCTTCTGTTTTGTTCTTACTTCTTTTATCTTCACCTAGAGAAATGCAACAAATTTGCCTCTCACCTTATTCTCAGCTTCATAGAGTGACTTCAAAGCATTCTTGATCTACAGTATAATATTGGTCTCCTTTTCTCCTGTTCATGCTTCCTGAATAAACTGTTTTACTAGACTTCCAATTCTATTAATTTGTTTTACCAGCTTTCTGTGATGTTGATTAACCAAGTTTTTTTGGTTATAAAGCAATATTTCAGGTCTTTTCTCTACAGTTCCTTTGCTGTTTTGAGTTTCTCCTGATAGCTATACAGAAAACTCCTAATTCAGCACATCAGGGAGAGGTGTGATCCAACATAAGTGCTGCATGTGAAATGTTCTGTAGTGAAAGTAGTTTTGATGCTTTCATTGACTATAGGTGTCTAAAACAATGGATCCCAGTCTGCTGTCCTTGCCTGTATGCCAAAGTCACACCTTAAAGATACAAATGAAATCCACACCTATGGCAGGTCTATACGGAAATATCACAAAGTGGTGACTGCCCTTAAAACTCTCACTAAAATGATGAGTGTAAAAGCATTTCAGTGGCAATCTTTGGTGCCAGATTAGAAACAGAAAACCTAGCATGCCTCAAACAGATGGAGATATCCATCAAGTTGTTTAAATATTTATACTAAAATACATATAAAATCTATGTGTATGTTAGAAAACAGTAGTTAGGAAATGCATTTTCATTTAAGAGCTGTGTAAGGCAGAGGTTCATTTTTATGATAGTTCTTTGGCTAAGTTGTTTTCTTATAATTCTGCTTTTCTAGCTTGCAAACTTTTTAAAAATCCTTAGAAGATGAATCTATCTCTAAAAATAATCTCATTCACTTCAAGCTGATTCTTTTCGGGTCCCACTTTCTTTCAGTGTAAATAACACTTAAGATTTTGTGTAACACTCTGCAAGATCAAGAACTGATAAAACTGTATGTAAATCCTAGCCTACCCTGTGGCAAAGATATGCATTTCTTTTTCTCTACAACATGAGCCATTAAAAAAAAAAATCTTAGAGTGAGCTAAGAAATCCAGGTACAACCCACAGTTTAGATATGATACCCAGAACCACCACTTTAGAGGTGTGTTTCTTCTTGCCTTCACATTTTGCTCTATTGGTGTCTTTCATTCTACAAGCTGCCTAATTAAAATTGTTTGCCACATCCTTTTCTTTCTCAGCCATGCAGGAAAGCAAGTAGAGATCCCTCAAAGCCCTGGACCACTAGTAGAGCCAAAGCAGATTTTGCTCAAGCCCACAAGAAAATTTCCCACTAAATGTCAATATAACAACTCTTTTTTCAATTGCTGGAACAAACTACAGCAAATCAATTATTGTGACTGTAGCACTTGCCCAAGGGCTTATGCTCACCTGAGTTGGAACAAGTTTGAGCTCACACTTCTGAAGACAAATTCCTCTGGTTCTGGAGAGCTCAGAATGTTCAGAATGCTTCACAGCAGCAGCTGTGCTACAACTGAGAACAGGGAGCTTTCAAGATTCATGGCATCAGACAGAATAATGGCCATGAGAGCCTGAGTCTCTAATCCAGCAATGAAGCAACTTGCTATTGCAATTTGCATTAAGTAGTTCCTGCATAAAAATGAAATTAAATTAGAGAATGCTCCTAAGTTACATCTGCTTTGAGTTCTTGGTGAGAAGAGAGGTTGTTTGCAACATGGTACAAAGGATAGGCAGAGGTAATTAGGTCTTTTTTTGATGCTCTTTAAGGAGAAAAATTGTTAACACAATTCAGTTATGTTTTTCAAGTTAGAAGTTGTAACAGGATTGTGATTTAAATTCTTTTCTAGGATTTAAGAGTAAGGTACTATAACTCCTAGCTTGCAGGGATATGGAAGTTCTTCTTTTCCAATGATGCTATATTTATACCAAATACTACCAAACAGCTCTGTATATTATATGTAAATTATCTTATTATGGAAAAATGATACAATACCTTATTCCAACTGAACATACATGTATGCATTACATATATAAATATATATATACAGATACAAATATACATATATATCATCTAGAGAGCCATCACAATGCAACTATTTAGAAGAGTGGCAAATCAAGCCAGTTTTGGAGTTTGTTCATTAGTAGCAGATTTGTTAATGGTCAGATTTTAATCATCATCATCACCAATACATACAAAAAACTCTTCATCTTTTGAGAGCCTCACTCTAAATTAGCTGTGAGTATATAATACTATGGAGCACATGCCCTGTAGTTACTATCAAAAGGTGCAGTCCTTGGTGGGTTTTAGTTGCAGAGGTCCCACTGATCAGGCTTGGAATTATTCAACAAGTGAGGTCAGAACTGAAGTGAGCTTGTCTTCCTTCATTTTCTCCTGTTCTCTAGTTCTACTCGTGCTCCACATGCTTGCACTAGTGTTCTCCTATCACCAGAGGAAAGGGAGTTCTCTTTTATCATGTAAGTTTTATCTTTTCGTTTTGCCAGCCATCCTTGAGTGTTTGGAAGGATGTCCCCTCTGCTTATCTTGTTCTCGCTCTGTCAGCTTTGGTTGTCAGGATGCCTTTTATATGCAACTAGACCTAGATTTGTTTGACTGTTTGGTGATTGTATTACTCAAGTATTTAAGCAAAGTTCTGTCTGGCTATAGTGTTATAAACAGTGTTATAAATACATACTACTGTGAATTATAGCAAATAATAATTTCATACTTTATAGTGTAGATAATGTTGATTATATCCTCATTAGTCCATTCATATTTTATTGATGTCACAGGCCTGTGCATTGGCTAAAATCTTCTTATTTGTCTTGATTTATTATTTTCAGTTGTTGGGGGTTTTTGCCTTTTTTTTAAAATTGTATTGTGAAAAATTTGTGGCACAAACCTTTCAGAACAACAGAGCTCCTATAGAAAAAACCCTCTACTTTCTGACTGTCTGCAGAGATGACTCAGCCTCTTTTACACAGTGAGCTTGCCATGGCAGAACAGCTTCGCTTTTGCTGTCATTACTTACAGTGTGACACCAGAAGACAAAAATGCTATTTCTCATCTACCAAGTGATTGTATCATTGTCTGTATAGAAGGAAGTTTTAAGTTCCCACCAGGATCAGCACATTCAATATTAATGCCTCTAATGCTGAAGTGGTTTACTTATTTCTTTAATCAAACAGCCAAGAGAAAACATAATTATAATAGTACAAGCCTGAATGGCAAATTAATCAAACCTCTTTAAAGTTTTGATTTTGCAGCTGGAATGTTGCCTGCTGTAACTTAAAAATGTTTTTCCAAGTACTTAAGGTGCTCAAAATGTACAAACTAGGAAGGATGTGAATTTTTCTGGTAAATGTCCTCTGGATCTACTTCAGTTGTGCCTCTCTTAATCGTCACTCCAGAGTAACAGTTCTTTGCTGGTTCTCAAAGTATGCATTTTCCAGAGAAGAAATGCAGTCAGCAATTTCTCAGTCCAGATATATTTCCTCCTGACCTGTTCTGAGTAGTTAAATTGTAGTGAATAATGAAGGTTATCCTAAGCAAGGATTCAGTAAAAACTGCAAAGTAAATGTAAGGTTGGTTAAGTTTTATAAATGGTTACTCAGCAAGAACAAGGAAACAAATCCTTTCTGTAAATACTACTCATTTGTTCAAATGCAGCTTTCTCATCCCTGCCCTGTGATCTTGACACACAAACTACCTAAAGACCAAGCTGTTGTGGAGCCACTGTTCATGTATATGTATTTTATGATAACCCTAAAGTATTTATTTGGACTTTACCCAGTTTACCTCAACAGAAATTTTACCCTGGGAAAGAATGAATGTCTCTGAGAAGGCTCTTTTTAAAACCAGTCCCGAGTGACATTTTTAATGAGGCAAACCAAGGGAATATCAATCTGGGATCAATCCACCATCAAGTTCTTTCCTGACTCACCTTCTGTGTTAAGGTGGGAGAGTGAGAGTGTCTGCCCCAGAATGTAGACCTAGCCTTCACTGAGGTTGTTGTAGGCAAGTTTTAAATTCTAAATAGTTAAAAGCGGGCTTGGAAATCTACCCATTGCTGCCTGCAGAGTGAGACTGCTGGTGACTATTCACTTATCCTCTCCTCTCATCTCCCTCTGCTCCTCATTACTTTCAGTATTTAGACTAAAATAGAGAATATATTGTCTACAAAACCTTCCAGGTGCCTTGCTACAATCAATCCATTCTTCATTTTGCTATTGCTCTTTTTCCTGTTTTGTCTGTCTGTATGCAAGGAGAGCCAGAAGAAATTAATAGCAAATCCAAGCTAAATTAACACTAATCTGAATGAAATAAATACTATTCCTGCTTTCACTGTGCTGTAAGAAAATAATATAAATTGATAATTTGAAATCTGGGGTTTAGTCAGGCATTACAGAGCTACCTCAGGACTATTCTCTGCTTTTAGCTCTCTCTGTGCAGGAAAAATTATGGACATGGCATCGAAAGGATACAAAAGTCATTTTATTTGTGTAGAACATATATCATTTAGCAGGGGTCAGCAACTTGCAAAGGTTAACACCAAAGTACTGAAAAATCAGAGCAATTAGTAAGATAATGCTTTAAAAATGAAAATTTGCATCAAAAATATCCTTAACATTCACCTGTAAAACAAGATTTGGACAATATAATTTCTATTAGTCTCCAGCAAAAAGTTTTTTAAAATGACTATTTCAGAAAAATGAGCTTCACAGAAATGCATGAGGTCAGGTTGAGGTTGACAGGTACCTTTTCACATTACAAATCTCATATCTCATGCCGGGTTGGCAAGAAAAGATATGACATGGACAACACTTATTGAATTTTTTTCCAAAAAACAGAAACTTCCCCAGTTAATTCAGGGGAAAAGAGAGTCAACAAGGAGAGACATCCATAAAATTCCCAATAACCAGAAGCTCCATGGTTACAAACTACAAAGCTCAAGTGTGAAGGTGGTCATGGGGCAAGTGGGGAATTGGGAATGTCCTCTACATTCACAACTATTTGGAGACAGGGTGTTTCCTTAATTTTGGCAACAAAAAACCCCCCAAAACCACCAAACCAAACCAAACAAAACAAAAAAAAAGAAAGACGAAAAATATGTGAACCCTAATCCAGTCTTGTCAATGGTGAGTAGCTTCATAAAAATTATGTGCTATGGAAAATTATTTACCTGATAGGCAGTATCTGTGGACATTTGGAGAAAGCTGAACACCGAAGAGTTAATAGATAGTAGAACTTAGTTTTTAAAAATATTTGTCTCTTTTTTACAACCCAGGAAATTCTGAAGTGTTCCTGGAACAAAACATTATTGAGAAACAATTTTATGATCTGAGTCACTAGTGACAGAATAAAAGGATGATTGTATCATCAGGGCCCAGAAATGGTAGTCATCCCTGTGCAATATATATCAAGAAAAGAAACTCAGGTTCACCTCTGCAGCCATGTGAACTATGGAGACTTCCTTCTACAGTGCTCAGAGGACCTATCCTTGTTTTATCAAGGATAAGAAACAACATTAAAAACTGTGAGACTTAGCAAAATTTCAGATCTTCTTTTTAGATGGGTTGTGCTGTATCCTACTCTAATAGGTAAAATACAGAATCGATATGTGAGAAGAGTTCTGTAAAGAACGTGCCTGACCCTTTCCTCATGCTGTGATCCCCTTTCAGAACACCCGAATGGGAAATGACAACACAGACCCAGTATACTTTCTCTGCTAACCTGCTTAATTGTGTGTTCACTCATTTCAATGAGACTGCTATGCTCCACAGGCTTGCTGCAGTTCTGCAACAAAGCAAACAAATCACTGTAAACTTTCCTCTTTAACGTCCCCTTTTTTCCTACTCAACTATAACATATAGTGTTTGGCAAAAATAATTTTGCCCAGAGTGAAAACTGATGGAACAGGAAAACAAATCTTTTGTGCAGTGCTTGCAAATCTGGCACAACACCCAGCTTTGCTTTCTGCACTACATTTGTCACTGGAAAGACACTACTGAGGTGAAACAAAACTAGATCTCCACATCACCTTTTGCAATCTCATTGAAATAAACACAATGCCTTCTTCCACAAATATGAGACTAATTCTTTCCGTCAAGCAGCACAATGTAATATTCATGTGATGAAAACTATCTTAGTCTACTCATCAAAAGTGTAACTACAGTAGGGAAATAGACTTTTCATTATTTACAGAAGACATTAATTTGTGTCTTTCATTTATCTATTATACTCTGCTAATAAATTACTAAATTGAATACCTCATTCTCTAATTGCAATTAAAAAAAGGAAGTCATCAGTCAGGAATACTACCAGAATTAACCCTCTTCTGTGGTTAATTTAAACATATGCAGTACAAATAATCTTGCTTGAAGCAGATGGACACCTCAGAAACAGTCATTCTGTTTACCAGAAAAGGTTTCGAGTTACAAATATGCAAACATATTTATTTATCTCAGGTTCTGCTGCAGCTAAATTGGGAACTTGTAGTTCTTGCACATTTTAAAATTACATTTCTTTTCCGTTTCTTCAATCAATAACAAAAGGTAATAAATACATTGATCTCAAACACAGAGACACACACAAAATTTGTTTAACGTAAAAGAGAAATTTATTTTTTTTTAAAAAATAATATATTTGGGATAAAGTGTTAATGAAATAACAGAAGAAAATCTACTTTGTGGTTTCTTTCCTAGGAACAGCATGTTGTAGATCAAATTCCAAGCCCTGCACAGTTCACATTGTTCTTAGTCTAGCTCATTGCACAGCAAAGGTCCTGGACTTCACAGTTTGGGTTTATATTGGAAGCAAAAGTTCCAGTGGCTCAAGTGATGATAAAATCAAGTGACCGCTACTATTCTTCTTCTAGAGCAAATCAGTTCTTGAAAAGAAATCTCTTAGGCCCAAGTAATATCACAGGAAGGCTCATGGCAAGCACTAATTAAAATCACTTACTGCATCAGTTGCCAAATGTGCTTGGAACTAGGGAGCAAGGCTGAGGCTCTCTCTCCAAGTAAGGAGTTTAATAAATAAACACAGTAATGTAGGGTTTTAGATTTCATGAGCATGAATTTCTTGTCTCTGTCTGACCTGATGAGTGGGATTCTTTACTGTGGAAGAGCAGAGTTTTAGCAGGAGCAGAGGGATTCCCTGATGCACGTTGCTGCTCATACACTCCCTCCACCAGCAAAAGAGAGGTGCAAGGCATGCTGTTGAAATGAAATGAAAGGGAAGTGAGGAGGGATGACAGTGAACTCACTTCTGTTAGCTCAGCACTGACATATGCTGACTTCAAGTGCACAGAGCTGTTGTGCAGTATGTCAACACGGATTTATAGGGTTTGAGTTTTTGTCATCAGGTCAGCTAAGGTTTTGACATTCCTACCCTAGTCAAAATACAGTTTCCCAAGTAACACGTACTCCTTGTTGTTTTTTTCTTTTTTTTCCTCCAAGTGGCATGCTTTGTTTTCTTTGCTTGCTTTTCAGTTTTGACATGTTTTTAATTTGTTTCTTCTTAACTTCCAATGCATGAGTAGATCATTTATTGTCTAATGTAAAGCACAATATATTTAAAAAATTTGACCTAGTTGGCTATGCATCTCCCTTTACCCATTGCTATATCTTTCAAATTCAAAGATGAACCATGAGTGGAGCTTTAATCCCCTAAAATCAATTAGTTTGTCATCTGGCATAATGCATTTGAGACTAATATAGTATCCTAAAGCAAGAGAGCTTCACAAAATTTCATTCTTTTCCTACTAGCAATGTGGTTATGCATTTTCATTTTGAAATCTGCAATATGGACCCACTTATTCTACTTATTATAATTGGTTGTATATTCTGTCTTAGTACTGTGTTGAAATCTGGTGAATCAAATCTTGTTATAATGACTGCACTTTGCTTTTATCAACCCTCTTTGTTGCTTTCTTAAGTATTAGGTTTACTCAGTTATGATTAAAAGGTCAAAAGAAAAGGTGAAAGGTATAAAGAAAAAACTGCTGTACACCTGAAAGCCAGTGAGAAGGATGTGAACCACAAAGTGTGGACAGCCACCATCTAAGAAGAAAAAAGGGCTACTCTCTACCAGCTGCAGAATGAAGGCAACCTACAGACAGCAATCATAAGTGGTATTCTGAACTCTTTAAGAACTGAACATCGTCCATCAGCAAGTGCACGTCGTCTTAAACAAGACTCTTCACAATAGACTGTGATCAATTTAAGGCATTATCATTTTTTAAATTGTGTTTACTCCATATTGCCAAACTGTGTAACTACTGTCTCACTTTTAAATGGTTAATCATCATATTCAAATTTTTTATTTATTTTATGATTTTATTTGCATTCCTTTCTTCCTTCTTTTTAACAGAGAAAGGGTGAGGTGTGGTTATGCATTTTCCTCCGAATGGTTTGTTCTGTTCTCCCCCTTTTCAAATGTATGGCATATCCCAAGTTGTAACTCTGCCTATCATCCCTTCCTCGGTTCTCCAAGTGGTTCATGTTATCTAATTTCTCCTACCTTCCATTCCCGTTGGTTCCTGAGATGTATGTCCCTCCCCTGTTAGATGTTTATTGGTTCGAGCCTTGTACGCGCGGGACTTTGAAGGAGTTTTAAGCGTGCTGAGGGCTGCAGCCTCTCTCTCTCTCGCTCTCTCGCCATCCCCTCCACCGCCCTTCCCCCCTTCCCCTTCCCTTCTCCCCTTCCCCTTCCCCCCCTTGGGCACGGGGCCGAAGAGAAATAAACGCGATGCAACATAGCGAGTGTCTTCAATTCTGTCATAGTTTCTCTATATCATAACGTCCACGTGGCATACGTTGAATTTGCATTCAAGTCACGTTTCAAGTTGGAATATGGACTGCCATCAAGTAGGTATAAAAAAATACGGTTTCCGCTGACCCAGAATTTCTCCAAGTGAAAGCAAAGATCAGTGCTGATACACAGCAATCTAGTATTTTCCCCATCTTACAGGTTAGATCCTTATATAGCATAATGCCCACTGACGACCAGATGAACAAGTTTTCTCTCAGTGAAGTTTTTTAAGCTTTCATTCAAGATAAAAACAAACATTTTTTTATTTCTGGACTCTGATTCTGGAGTTTTAGATTGTAGACTTTGTAAGAATAATTTGAAATTAACAAATTGCATAATAACCTGTAATAGTCTTACAGACAATAAAGAAAATAAAGATATTTATGACCCACCAAAGGTAGAGCACAAGTCATCAAGTAATAAAGACAAAAAGATCTCTAATCTTTCTGTTTAGTGTTTCTCTACTACCTGCAGTCGAGTAAAAAATTTCATACATGACATATAACATTAAGATGAGTAAGTGACATGGGTAATTTGAAAGAAAAAAAATCCTGTGATAATCTCCATTTTAGCATTTTAATATTAGATTGTTTAAAGAATACAGTGAAACCAGCACTACACCATACTTTTCACTAATGTGTTTCATCATATTTGAATAAACACTCTTAGTCTGATGTGAAAATTGAACCTAATATCTCTAACCTGCAAAGACGGCATTTTCATCAGCAAAAAATAATACAATATTTTTACTGGCCTATAGTTTACATGCCTATTACAAGTTGAAGATTATATGATGAAAGAACAATTTCTTTGAACAGATTTCTCATTTCTAGTTACCTAGACTCTGCATTTTTCATCTGGAAAATACTTACTATTATATAACTTTTTAGCATCCCTGCGTATGCCACAATCCTTTTTAATCACACTTTAGACTGTGAATATGGTATAAATCTGCAACCTCTGAAGCTGTGCGAGAGCAGAGAAGGAGGGCAGTGCTGCACTGAATAGTGAAACAAGATGTACCAGATAGTCAAAGTGATGTATTTCAGACCCAGCTCTGATTTTCATAACACCTTTAGATTGTGACATAATCTGTATTTTAGAATAAGGGCATTCCTTTGTTTTGTGGAATGGGCATGTTAGGGATCAAAGAAGAATGAGGTCTATTAAACCAAAATACGGTTTTTAAGCTAAACCAGTGAATTTGGTTTCTCTATGGAGATGCAGCAACTGTACCTCTTCTTAAAGAAGCAGTCTGATGAAGACTTGTGTCTTAAGAACTAATATATCTGAGACTAAGAAATTGCTTTTCTCAGTTTTCTTTTTTGTTTGTTTGATTTTTGTTTGTTTTTGTTTTTGTTTTTTACTTGTCTGTTTTTTAAGAATCTATGCATGGAACCTTGGGATGGGGGCAGTGGTGGCAGGCAGGACAGATGCTTGTACTTCTAAACAATGAGAAAATCATTTTGTAAGACCAGGGGCTGCTGCAGCATCCTCTGTTAGACTGCAAAATCATCTGAAATGTATGCACAATCTCCTGAGCAAAAGCCTAAAAAGAGAGGCCTTTCCAATTCTCTGTTGTAAATGTTCAATGCTAAGCTTTCAGGAGGGCTATTATAGTATACCTAAAGGAAGTCCTTTGGTTGAAAAGCATCCCTAAAATATACAATTCGGAGGACTTTAATACAGCTTGCTGAGACTTAAACCACATCTAAATGTAAAAGGCAGCTTTAAGGATATTCAGTTTTTCTGATAGGTGTTACAAAGGGTCACACATAATCAATATGTCCTAAACAGATACTGTTGCTGGTTCTGTGGTCTAAACTGAAGTTTGCATTTCGTCTTGGAATTCCATCACAAAATATTTTCTCTAAAATTAAATTTCTCACTGTGTATATATAAAACACTTACTGTATTCAGATTAATTTGAATTTCTCAGTGACTACCAGGGTATTTTAATTAGACACTTTTAGAAATATAGCCTATTGTTGGAATGCTTTTCTGTGAATGATAATAATCAACTGCAGAAGACATGTCAACTTGTCATAGACAGCAGTGAAATTAAGCAAATGAAAAAAAAAATTAAACAAAAATAAGGAAGAGAACAAATATTTTATTGCCGTAAACTAATTTCTTAAAAAATATTTCTTTTTCTTCTAAGAAAGAATTTGGGAAATGATTGGGGGTTTTCCACCATTTTCGTTAAAATCTTCTGAATAGCTATAACAACTCTGAATAAAAATGTAAGTTAATACATAACCAAATGCTAACATGCAGTGAAAGGTTAGTAACCATTCTAAATATCTTAGCTAATTAGGATGGCATAATAACAGTTCAGGATGAAATTTTAAAATTTTAAATAATTTCTGAAAGGGCTTCTACTTTTTTTTTATTGCAAAATCCTGCCAAATCCATTCAGAAATGTCATATGACAAGTTTGGCTGACTTGAATCCGTATCTTTTAGTGACAATTTTTGGACTAAAAGAAAATTTTTGTCTTGTATCTACATAATTTTAATTAACTTAATTTCATTTGTGCTAGCTACAAATGAAAACTTGCTTTTCGTAAGCGGTTTTTTTGTGTGTTTTTTTTTATCCTTTTTTTTATTTTTATGAAAGGAGTAAGGCATATAGATTTGTTACTTTTAAAACCTGAAAGATCAAAAAAAATTACAAATCTCATTCTTATGGAATACTTTACAAAATAAAACACTGAAATATTTTTCTTAGCTCTTCATATTGTGAATAGCTAAGCATATTATGTTATGCCTTTATGATTTCTTATAGCAGAAATACCTAGATAATACTTGTAAAGTATCCACCCACAGATCAAAAAATTTCATGTTATGAGAATCTGAAAATAACTTCCTTATTATCTAGTGAAAATAAACATAGTGACAATAATTCTTTTATTTTGTTGTTTGATTTTACACTCAATTTTTTTCATGAAATAATAAAATTAATTAGAAAACCAAACAGTTATTTCAATATATATGTCATTAAGAAGTGCAAAATAGTTAAAAACCTGAAAAATAATAATAAGAAATTATATTTCATCACTGTTGGAACTTGTCCCTCATTTTTCTTTTTAAATTCAATTACAAGATATTTAATCTGAAGGGAAGACATAGGATAGATTGAGCAGTATCTGACAGGCTGTTATCAAAGTATCATCTTCACCCATCTTTTGTATGTATTTTGGCACAGGTCAGATGGATTATTCACCTCCTCTTGAATTCCCCATGTAAAGTAACAAATTAAGTCTTAACCTTCCTGCTTGACAGGCTTGAATGTTTTCCATGCTTTTGAATTTACTGCTTTTTTCCAGTCCCTTTGTATCAGAATAAACAGAACCATGCACAGCCATCAGACAAGATGGTAGTTATCTTCTTTACTCCAGAGTTCATTTCTGAATTTCACATTCAAAAGGTAAAATTAATTAAATAGAAACTCTGATAAAGAAAATGCCTCCAGGAAATCAGACTTTGGATATTTTTTTGTAACTGTCATTTGTCTAATGACTCCAGTTTCCTGTTTTACTTCCTCCCTCCTCTAAAAACAAGTGGCATGTCCAGTGTCTCAGACTGGTAAGTCTAATAACATAATAAAATATTTCTGTCTTTCCCAGTAACAGCAGCTGAGCTGATAAAAGATATAGCTTTTCTCCACAAATTTTGTTGTGTTCAACTATAATGAGGAAAACTGCAGAAGAAGAAACACTTACATTTAATTTTTTATTTTAAAACATATGTATATATATTTATGACATTCTTCTGATTACTGCACTTAAAATTAAGTATTCTGTGCAGCAACAGTTGCATAATTCAAATTATCAGGTTTCTAAACAACCACAATCTGAAGTCTGTAAAATTATGGAAATCCATGCAATTAATGTTTTCAAAGGTGCACTGAATTTAAAATCATCTTCATTAATGGCACAGTTTCATTCTAACTGTCTTTCACTTTTGCAAGTGTGATTAATATTTCTGCCCACTAAAAAAATTTCTTATAAACATTCATTGCAATAAATTTGAAATGCAAAGATTCAGTTATATGGGAAGACAGGATGAAGAATTTTACCAAAATGGTAAATACTCTCAGATCATGGATTTTGAATACTGGAGTTTCTATATTGAAATAAATCAGTTTGGACTGCAGAACATGCTATGCTTTTGCCTGCATAACTGGTTGTTCACTTAAAATGACTCCTACGTCTTGCAACAAACCACATGGATAAAATGTGTCCACGATGGAAGTACACACAGCCACCTACTGCAACATCAACTGCTATAGGGAGAAGCCTGAGGGGAGCCCAGACAATGGACCGGTAGACTTGTGGGTGGCTTTATTGGGTTTCAGAGCTACAAAACTTACTATGAAATCTTCTTCCTTTGATAGAAGATCTTGTGGCTGTTCTGAAAAAGACACATTAATTCAGGAGAAGTAAGTTTGGGTAAATGCAAGTAAGGTCTGTGAAAAATTCAGCATTTCTAGCACCTAATGAATCTTTCTTGCTTCAAAGTTTAAAAAAGAAAAAAAAGATAAACAACAGAAGATATTTTATTTTTGTTTTTCATAGGTTTATGTACTAAATCTTTTCGCTTTATCCGACATGAATCTACTTTGTGATATGAAGGAAACAGATTTTACATGAATTTGCCCCAAACATTTCTACTTAAGTGTTAAGGTATTTTTGATTTTACAGCATTTTTACTGTTACTTATGTTAGAAGATCTTTCTGAAGTCTACAGTCGTCCTTCTGATAAAAACCATCTACTATGCCACCAAAACTGCAATCCTTTTAGCCTTAACTTCAGGTATTGTGAGATAAGACAGTCACTTGCCAACAATTCTCAGACTAAGTCTCTATTTTTCCATAAACTTCAAAGCATATATTTGTTACTGGCAATGTCCTGGGTTTGTCTCATAACAAATATTCAGGGCCTTACATCAAGTACATCTGAGTACTATAATAGGTAATTCTGTCGCTGTGTTTTACTGATAACTCAGCTGCCATGGTTTCTGGATGAGTATCAAAACTCTCTGAAATTCTGCATTGTTTTGTCAGTTTTGGCTTGACAGCCAGGATAGTGTCTGAACAAGGCTGAAACAGCCCCCTTTCCAGGATTTCAAATATATTCTGCTCTATTATCTGAAAGAAAGCTGCTTCTCTGCTGTATGGATATGAGGTGGTTCAGATGGGAACACTCAGGGAATGTGGGAGGCTCAAGGGAGTCGTGACTCCTTGAAGAGGAGTGAATATGTGAGATTTCTTCACACATATTCAGATGGACAGCAAGCCTGCAGAAGGCTGAATATCATCAAAACAGGTAGTGCCAAAACTGCTTGGTGCCACTGCCAGAGCCTCCTGCCAGCACTAGCATTTTCAGTGCATCTCTGTGCTCTGACCTGTTTAGAACAAGGTTTGAAAACAGCTACAATATTTCCTTTTCCTGAAGAGTTTTGAAACACCTGGGCTTAGAGGGTGTGATAGCTTCGAACAGCTTGTGGAGTTTTTTTTATAGCAGCTGGCCCCTTGTAAAAACTGTGGGCACCAAGTGCTCTGTTCAGCTAAATAAAAATAGCACAATGAACACCACTGAGGCTATTTTTTCACCTTTTTTTTNTTTTTTTTTTTTTTTGACATTTCAGTCCTATCACTCCTGTATGTCATACAAGCCCCAAGAACACACCCAGCCTGCAAATCTTTTGAGGGGCATTGTTTTGTGTGACACCATTAGACATTTGCTGAGAGTTTGATTTCAGGGAGACACCATAGATCACCTAGTCAAATTTAAACCCACCATCAGCCACACATCAGTCCCCACTGTGCTGTCCAATCACCTGTGTCATTGAAAAGTTGCAAAAAAGCTCCCCCCCACCATTCTGTCTCCACAGACTACTGCATGAATCATTCTTTGAAACAGACAGTTCAATATCAGTGATTGTGCCTACATCCTTTAAGTCTAGATCTCAGTGGATACTATCCTTGACTATATACAATTTTGTTTAGATAATCTTTCAGCCAATTATGCGTCTTCATTTTACTATTTTATAAAACACCCCAAATTATTTCTGTATGTTGTGGTACAAGAAAATTAATTCATCATGAATTGCAGGATCAAATGGCTCACCCTGCATCAGTGAAGTTTCCAGGTTTATTGCAACATTTTGGTGAAATTTTTAAGAAATTGTAATGGTCCCTACTTTGAAATCTCTTCATATCCAAGAAATGTATCTTCAATTATCAAAATTGTCTGTTTTGGAGTATATTTTTTCTATTTTTGATAATTTTATTTCATATATTTGCTTCTTCTATATCTTTTATGTGATTTTACAACCTCAGTTATAGGGATTAGCAT
This sequence comes from Platysteira castanea, assembly GCA_013397175.1. Taxonomy (NCBI): domain Eukaryota; kingdom Metazoa; phylum Chordata; class Aves; order Passeriformes; genus Platysteira; species Platysteira castanea. The sequence goes on from VYXC01000687.1 coordinate 815,002, forward strand.
TTTCCAATGGAGCATTTTTCAGCGGAGACATTAGGAAGTATACTGAACAAAGGTACTTGGGCTACTTAGAGTATCTTATTAGCTATTGCCTGTATTGCATAGTCACATGATAGGGAAGAAAGTTTCTAGTCACATTAAAAACACAGAAATCATGTAGGAGAGGAAAATCTGGTTTGTCCACAGAATATAATGGACTAAAAGCCTGGAAACTACAGTGCTCCTTTCCTGCCTGAGCCGTACAACATTTTCTTCCAAAATTCCCTATAACCCAATGAGCCCATGACTTCAAAAAAGCTGTAAAAACCATGGATCTCTCCTGCTGGAAAACAACAGTCTCCTGCAGAACATTTTGTTACTCCTTACAGCTGCTACTGAAGACAAAGTAGATGTTGTAATCCCAGTCCTATGAGCACAGAAGGATAACCTGGGGTCTGGAATAAATTGAATTTTTGGTCTGATTATGCTGGAAGAAGAGCTGCTGCCTGGCGAATTTCCCGGTAGGAACACCTGGAGAAACATGGTTGAATAACTTCTGACAGAAACATAGATTAGTGCTGCTTCAGGAAAAGGAAGGCTGGTGGAATGACGGTCAAGGACAAAAACCACTGGCCAGGAAATGTTTGTCTTATGTACTCTTATTGTAATGTTGTCACCCAAAATTCATCTGGGAAGACATCAGTGTACAGCAAAGTTCACAAATGCACTAGGTACTGTGAGGCAAATGAAGACAGTCTGCACTCTGGATCAACATTGAAATCTGGGGCTGAACGTAATAAAGTGGACAGGGAACCCCATTCCAGTGACAGTGCTTTAATTTTTTGCACTTCCCTCCTCTGGCTTCTTGACAGTGTTGGTCAAAGCAACATAACATATCAGAACTTGTCCTTACCAGCTCAGAGGAAACCTGGCAAAAATATTCTATGACTGCTTCTGGAGAAAGTGAACAAAAAGTGGTCTGTAAAAGAAGTATGTGCCCAGTCTGTATGTGGATGCAATCATAGAGCACTCTTACCATTGCCAGTGTCTTACAGACCTTATAGTACTATAATCAAAAAAAGCCGTGTAAAGTGCAAGGTACAAGGGAGTGAGTGAGTGATATGCCAAAATGACAGATCCCACCTCTCCCACACACTATGGAGAGCAATGATATTGTCAAAAGTAATTTCTCAGGTGTAGAAATTCCATTTCAACATGCAATGATGCGTCTCAGCCACACTCCACACCATGGATCTAGAACTGTAGAGGGCATACCAGCTGCCCACCTGGATAACATCCTGTAGGCCAGCAAACATCTGACTTATAGCCATAACAGCAGTGGGATGTTCATACCCAGGCTTGTCTGGTGCTCTCTCAGAGGAGACGCTTGTCGTTTACCGAGCAAGAACAGAAGTAATGACATAAGGTGCAACGGAGAAAATGATCTCAGCAGATATGGCAGCAGGACTAAGATAAAGTTTCCAGAGTATCAATTTTATTTATATATAATTCTGTAATGACATAACAAAGTGTGCAAGCGGACAAATGTAGAACAGTGTAAAGAGACTTCCATTATGTGATTGCAATGGTCATCATAATTAACATGTTTGGAAATGTATGCAATTTAGGAATGATCAGTTGTAATGGGTTGACACTGGCTAGATGCCAGGCACTCACCAGAGCTTCTCTATCACTCCCCTTCTCAGCCAGACAAGGAGGAGAAAATATAGCAAAAGATTCATGAGTTAAGATAAGGACTGGGGGAGATCAGTCACCAGACACCAACACAGTCATAACAGAGTCAACCTGAGGATATTAACTGAATTTATTCCTAACAGGGTCAGAGCAGGATAATGAGAAGTAAAATAAATCTTAAAAACACCTTCCCCTATCCCTCTCTCTTCCTGAGCTTTATCTCCTCTGCTGCAATGGCACAGGGAGATGGGGATGGGAGTTACGGTCAGTTCATCTAATGTTGTTCCTGCCACTTCTCAGGGAGAGGAGTCCTCTTCCTGCTCCAGCGTGGCTTCCCTCCCATGGGAGACAGTCTTCCATGAACTTCTCCAGTGTGTGTCCATCCCATGGGCAGCAGTTCTCCATGAACTGCTGCAGTGTGGGTCCACGGGGTCACTCCTTCAAGAACAATCTGCTTCACCGTGAATATCACACAGGACCACAAGTCCTACCAGGAAATCTGCTCCAGTGTGGGCCCCTNTTGGAATCAGCTGGCAATAGCTCTTCCAGGCATGGGGGAAGCTTCTGGCAACTTCTCACAGAAGCCACCCTTTTAGCCCCTCTGCTATTAAAATATGGCCACACACCCAATCTACCAATTCAGTCCACTGAGTTGCTTTAAAGCATAAAGGAAAATTGAAGTATAAACAGCATAGTCTATTTCTCATCCTAATTTCCAGTAACATTTAACAATTTCAAAAGATCTTGTAAGCAACTTTGTCTCCAAGGCAAAAGTCAGGAAACAATTGTTTAGAAATTGAGTTGTTGACATCCTTAATTTTGTGCATCTATTGAAATACTCCCTATAGAATACATTTCACACAATTAGCACTATATATTTATCTTTCACATTTTTTTCAAAAAATAAATGAATAAATAAAGAAATCATGTAGGATACACTTAATGTCTCAAATATATTCCCATTTGGAATGCCAAAAAGGGATTTTTTTCTTGGTTCTATAGGAGCATTCTCCTATTATATGTACCACTGGAGACCTAGCAGGTACTTCAGAAATGCTCAGGGTGGGGTAGGGAGAAATAGTGTATTTTCACTCAAGCCAAAATATTTCTTTCTAATTATTTGATTACATTGTGAAAGGGATATTTTTCTGCTAATCACCACTACACCACGTGCTTAATCTGTCCAGGCCTTGCCTTGCCAAGGACCTGCTGTCTTTGTGTCAACCTTCCTCCTTCTCTGACTTTCCATGGGTCTAGACATATTGCTGGGACAGAAACAGGGAGTCCTTGGGGAGTGAGAACATGAGAGATCTGGAGTTAGAGAGGTTAGAGGGGTTAGAGAAACACAGCTGCTCCCTGAGGTTCACCGAAAATCCTATGAAAAGGCAAAACACCTTTGAAAAGCTTAGACTCTACCATCCACCGAGCACTACTGGATTTTGCAGGACAATAATTAATAGGAGAATATAATTTTACCACAGTGTAAATCATGTGGTGGAGTCAAAAAAAGTCATCATGGAAGAACCAGTTGATCTTTAAGCTGATGTCTTAATCACTGCTTCTCTACAGCACACTTAGAAATGTTACAGTTTAGTGGAATGGAGAAGCATACTCACTCTCTTCTGAGTGAGAAGTGGAAATGGTTCTGGCTTCCTGAGAGAAGAGTAGCAGTGCAAAGCTTTACTGGTTTGCAACGTGACTGCTATGTCAGTGCATCACCGAGCTCTGAGAAGTGTTCTGCTGCCAGATATCCTCACTGCAAAACAATGTGGTTTGCAGGGAGCCTCACTGTGACTAAACTCATAGGGAGCCTAATGATGTGCAAGTCCACTGTTTGGTCACCAATATCCTCATAGCTCAAGGCTCCATTTCCACAATCTCTCTTTACCCATCCTGCAATTTAATACAAAAAAATATTCCCATAGTTCATCAATCTTTTTTTTTTCTTGCTGTCATTCTGCTGTCAAACCCACAGATCCATCAAGTGCTTATCTCAGCCTTTACAGTGATGCTCCACAGAGAACACAATGGAAGAGTTATGGAAATAGGTTAGATCTGAGACTTTTAATTATCTTCTCTTCTATGCTTTCAATATTCTATGCTTTCAGTCCCTGCTTTAAGTAAGTTCTTGCTGTGTTTCCACAGTTTCCCTCTGGAAGCTTTCCAGTATTTAACTTGACAATGTATCTTGCTCTTTCCTTTCTCATGAGAGTTTGGGGAGGTCTTTTAACTTCTTTTGTAGTCTAGGCACTATGATGAAATTTAGCTTTTTTTTTTTTCACAGAAGGTTGTAGGGATCCTGCTGGGCTTTAGGATGAATGAAAAGGGAAGGGAGAGAAAGAAGTTCAAAATAGGACCAGATTTATTTTATAGTCTATCTGAAAGGAGAAAACCTGTGGAAAAAGTCAGAGAAGCTCTGGAAATGACTCAGAAGCTCTCCATCACACATTTGAAGACTATAAAATATATTTATAAATAAGAATTTATTTGGTACGATAGATTATGAAATGAATATTTGAAAAAAATAATGATTTCATTTCTGCAAGATTATATATATATTTCTAAATTAATTTTGATTTTCATTAGGCTCTGAAATGTTTGACTCGAGTTTAGGAAAGTATTTGTGCAGATACGTGCACAGTAGAGAAAGAAATTATTTTCTGTGTTCCTCCAATCTCATTTATTTTTAATGTGTGCATTTTCAGGTTTTTTTGCTAAGTACATTTTTCATACTGTTTGTAGGAATTAAAAAGAATTTCGTAGCTCAAACCAAATCTTCCTTTATCCAAAGGAACTTTAAAATTTACCAGTTAGAAGAATTTTCATTGCAGAATAGAAATTTTATTGGAGAACAGTAGGCATATAAATAGAGGTGTATATTAACATTCTCATTTTCCATCCAATGGATAAGCATCAAGTTTCATCAAACAGAAACCTAGGTGCCTGAGATACTTCCCAAAATAAAGCAATTTTTGAACATCCTTTGGTTTTCTATAGCAAGAAATAAACAGCTGATTCTACACTTATAAAGATTTCCACTGAACATGATAGCAGTTTAGACGATATTGAAGAAAAGAAATTAAACAACTTCAACTTTTGAATTCTCCTGGAATGGATATAGAACTCTAAAAAGTTGAAGAGCGACAGTAAAAACCAAAACATAGGATTTAGCTCAGACAGTCCTCAGAATACAGGGAGTTTAATTATAGAATCGTAGAATATCCTGAGGTAGGGACCCACAAGGTTCATCAAGTCTTCAACTCCTTGCCCTGCACAGTACACCCCTAGAGTCACACCATGTGCCTGAAAGCATTGACCAAATACTTCTCAAACTCTGTCAGGTTTGGTGCTGTGACCCCTGTCCTGGGGAGCCCGTTCCAGTGCCCAATCACCTTCTAATTTTCAACCTAATCCTCCCCTGACACAGCCTCGGACTCACATTTCGTCACTGGTCACTAGAAAGAAAAAATAAATACATGCCCCTCCACTTCCCCTGCTATGGCATCTTGCCTCAGTCTCCTCTTCTCCAGGCTGGACAAGTCAGGTGACCTTAGCCACTCTTCATATGGCTTCCCCACCAATATTTAGTTTTTAGCCTTACTCTATGATTTAATGAGCAGAGGGTTGAAGCATATACGACCTGAAGCAGCTTCCAGCTTGCATTATTCTGTGTTTTCAGTCTTTACTTTTGAGAAGAAGATGCTGATTCAGAAAAATTTGGATGTTCCAGCTCCAGTGGGAGATCCCATATGCTAAATGAATAAACACATACCTATGATTTAACTGAATTAAAAAAAAATCTTAGAAAAAACTCAAGCATTGGAGATTCTTCTGAACTGATACAGAGCCCTATCTGAGTTAAAAGTTAGAGAGGATTGGTGCTTGTAGTTACATAGCTCATATCTGCATCTTTGTTGAACTTCTGTAAAAGTAACAGAAAATAGTAGAACTTTTGCAGAACTTGAGGATGAACCAGGTATAGGAGTCTCAAAACCTTTTCTTCACAAAATTATTGAAGAGACACAAAAGTTATAGCAGTAGAAAAGAGACAAATATTATCTCTCCAAAGAAAAGTTGGAGAAATCAAGCCTGATCACATAGGGAAAAGTCAGTCCTTCCCATGTAACAAATGTTGGCATCTGTGAGCTGGATAAAAGCTGTTATCTTATGATATGTTCTTTTCAGATAGAAAATCTCTGTCCTTACTAGATAGCTTCTGTGCATGTTACTTTCTAGCCATGTAGGGGTAATACAAGTTTCTAAATTCATCTTCTCTTTATTTAACAGATGTTTCCTTCGCACCTCTAAATTGTTTCAGCTCTAGCACATAATGAATAAAAAATATTACTTTAATTTGAGCAAGAAATGTGCTGAAATGAAAACTGTCAATAAAGGAAACTAGAAAAAACAAAGGGGACGTGTTACACATTATGGTAAAACAAGAAATCACAGCATGTATTTTTCAGGCTGCTCTTTCCTGAGACAGGATAAATAAAAGGCTCACTTACTACTGGCAAGATACAAGAAAAACTCTGCACTGGCTGTTCCTGATCATGCAACAGGCACTGAAGACTCTGAGAAGGAAAACATAAAGGGCACAATTTAAAAAATCCTTTGATTTACACCAGTATTGGAGTCCAAATTTATATTTTCAGCCAGGGTTTTTCTTTAATTCAGTGTTGCACAACATCAAGAAGATGTTGACTTTCCATCAAACAGATCTTGATCAGGCTGTTCACTATTGTAATTTACTAGCTATGGTTGTTACTGGGGAGCTTCATGTAACTGATGGTGGTATTTGATCTAAGAGATTATTGACGTACAGTGAGTGATCTTTAAAAAACATCTTTGACTGCAGCAAGCAAGCTCTTCAAAGACAGCAATGCTTCCTCTTTATTTTCTAATACATTATGCATTAATAATCTGAGCGTATTAATTGGTTTATTCCTTTGAAATAATCAGGCTTTATATGAATTATAGGCCACTGTGATCTTCATATCACTGACATTTATAATTAGTGAAAGGACTTTTAGATTTTCTTCTGGCTTGTGACTAGTCCTTGAGTGTTTAGACAGTCTTTAGACATATCTGCTCTGAAAGAATGGAGGAAACATTGAAGAGAAGAAGGATCAATGAAGTCTTCTGTGTGTATATATCTTTTTATAATTTTTTTTAAGTTCAGAAAAAATTGAGTGCCATTTGCACAGATGAAAATTGTGGCTTAAAAGAAGTTTGTAGGAAAAGCATAGTGAATTCAGCATAAGACAGCACTCTGGCATTTTTAAAATTTAAAAAATTGTAAAGATTTAATGCATTTTACAATGTCAGGTAAAGAATATTATGTCCTCAGTACTGAGGAGAAAGGTTGAAAAATGATATCTGAATATCTTTTAGCTACTTAATTCAGTGCCATTGTTACTCCATGACATAATCGCTCAATAAAACATGAGATTTGACTTCATCATACTGATGGAAGGGAATATTTGAAAAGGATGTTCTGTGTTGCCAAAAAGCTAGAAGTTTTGTGCTAACAAAATTGCAGAAAAAAACCAAAAACCACCAAAAATACAGTCAAAGAAGGTGGGTACAGTGAAAGGAAGGAGAAAACAGTACAATAATATGTATTTCTTAGGAGGCATGGATTACATTTTTACATTGACTTACATTATTTAAAACTTGTGAGACATGAAATTTTCAGTCACGCAATGCAATGCAAAGGATGTAAAATATGTTTTTAAACAGTTCTGACCTCAGGTACTTGGGAAGTAAATAATTTTATTGAGTGCAGGTGTCAAGGTTTTGCTAGCAGAGAGGGGCTGCAGGGGTGGTCTTAATGGTGGGAGACAGTGGGGGGTGAGATAAAAAATGTGATAAATGGCCCTTTGAGAGCTGAGGGGAGAGCAGGAGGAGGGGAGGAATGCTCCGGGTGCCTCAGCAGAGATGTCCCTGAGAGTCTCTGCTGGAGCAGCTGGTATCCTGCAGCTCCTGGAGAGGCCCCATAATGGAGTGGATATCCACACCACAGTGCCTGGAGAACCCCACTGTGAGGGTGGATATTTCCTGAAAGAACATGGCTCATGGAGTCCATACTGGAGCAGGTTTATCGTTAAAGATTGCAGCTGATGAAAGTATCTTGATTCTCACATCAAAGCTCTAAATAGCACATCGTGGTGTTACCAGCATTTAAGAAAAGAAGAAGAATATAACTCAGTCATCCTTTTGGTATGACCACAGTAGTTTTAAGCAGAAAATGAAAAATAATTTCTTACATACTTCCTCTATATTCATGATTTTGTTATAGCCATCTGCGTTCAGCTTTTTAAAGAGAAGCACAGCAATTGGTTTCTTGTTGTCTGCAGAAAGCATTTCTGACCTACCTTGTTATCTTCTCAGTAGCCCTGGTCAAAGGGGAAAATAGGTAATCAAGAAGTGCAAGCAGTACACAAGTTGTGGCAGCAATGAATTTACACAGTGGGATACCCATATTTTCTGTTCTTTTCTCTGCAATTATTTGAATATTCTGTGAACAGTGAGGTGATAACTACAATGATTACAATCTCTTTCTTAAGCAGTGGCAGCTACTTCTGAACCATAACAGTATGTGTAAGGTGTTGTTTACACTCCCATGTTTTCTTTTTCTCATGTGGATATGAAATTCTATTTGCAATTTTTATTCAGCATCATAAGATCCTCATGCAGTTCTCCAGAGTTTCAGTCTGAAATGTCACAAGGCTGATTTTTTTTTTATAGCAAACTGCATAACTTTGTTACCCACCCTCTTTTTCAAGCACCTGTATCTTTACTGCACAATTTCCTTCTGTTCCCTCACTATCTTTGGTCCTCCATGAGTCAACCTTTCTAGCTTAACTAATGCAACACAGGGCCTAAACACAAGAGTAAATATTTATTGCTCTGTGGAGGGCGCATTGGATTATTTCTGGAAAAGTGTGAATTACTTGCTCAGAGGCACTCTGATAAGGCAGTGAAATATCTACAGATATTTCACAGACAGTGAAAAGATTATAGATCTTGTCCTGCACTTCCTTAAGACTGTAGGAAGTTCTGCACATATCAGTATTCCAAATATGCAAGATATAACATTTCTATGAAACAATTAAACGTTGTCAGAATCTGTTCTTTAATGAGTCTCAGAAAAGAATAGATAATATTTCACTTTTTGGATACAGTGGTGATATAGATAGTCATTAAGAGAAATACAACAGTATTTTTTATTCATATCTTAGAGGGATCCTTAAGTCATGTACCACTAGAATAAAAGCTAATAGAATTAAAATACAGAAGGAAATGCTTTACAGATAATGCTGGAAAACTAAACCTGCCAGACTGAATACAGTTCCAATATATGAAACATCTAAAGTAAAACTGTTCAATTACTCATTTTTTGGAATATGATCTATGCAGGGAAAGGATGAGATTTAACAGCTCCCCTTCTTACAAGATTGTCTCTGTCAGTTTAAACTCTGCACTCTGAAATTCGCTAAATACCAGCCAGTCTCCAGGAATCTCCCTTCAAAGGAGATCTTAGGGCTTTCTTTAAACCCAAAGAAAACCCCAGGAGATTGCTACATTTCTTCTCCAGGTAGAACCAAAGAATTGCAAGCAAAATCTGTTTATACTGCATAATCTCTTTATACAGCAGGAAAGCTCCACATTCATTTGAAAAAATAAATATTAATAATGGCATATTCTGAGCTACTTAATAAGCTTATTAATATATCATCTCATTCCAAATAATGTTGTGGTCTATCCCTAGATTCAACCAAGTAGCATTCAGTGAAGGACACAAAAAAATTTCCCTCTTTCTTTCCCTACTCCATCCCAGAGATGAATTTGACCACAAAATTAAATATTTGTCCTACAGTAAGGCAGAATTACTTAGAAGAAAATGAGGCTTTCCAAAGATTATGGAATCTTTCACATCCAGGGTGATTCTGGATCATGACATTTACCTGACTATGTTGCACATAATTTTAATCAGGGTTTTATGCAAGGAGAAGATTTCCATTGTCATTGCCAATCCTAAACCCAGACAGTCTTTTATCTTCCCTAGTATGCCCTTTTTCTGAGTTTCTGTAGGAAAATGGCTGTATTAATAATTTATGTAGAATTACTCAATAACTAAAAAAATTAAAAAGACTGATGGAACACCTAGGAAGAATTTGAATTATTTCAAATTTGACTGCTTGACAGAATAATTTGGACTCCACAAGAATGGCACATGCTTTGGCAACTCATGCTATAAAGGAATGATGCAGTTATGAAAATTTGGTTCCTGGTGAGAATCCATGGGTTTGAGCTGTTAGTTGAAACAAGTACATTTCAGTAATTTTAAAGAACAAGTATTTAAAAGGGAATTTTTAAAGACAAGCTACCAAAATAACAGAAGAATACTATATGGAGCTCTCTAGGGACATAAAAAACCCCCACCTGGTCAGTTACAATGCCTTTAAAACCAATAATTTAAGGATCAAATGAAGCGAGAAACCCACTGGGATATTTCGCAGTAGATAATTAATCTCAAAAGGCCTTTCTGTATATCAGAGAAACAACACCAACTGTAAGAGTTCAGTGTTCTAAATCTAAATTATTTTTTCTCATTTCTGATTTAGGACCTAGCTGTCAGACTAAATTTTATTTTCCAAAAGAAATCCTATAATGTCTTTCTAGGTTTAAAGATTTCTGTTTTTAATCAAAAGATATTCATTCACATCTAACAGAGGACTGGGTCTAACAGGCATAACTGAGTATGTATATGATTTAGTGAAATATGTTCAGGAATATTTTTAGGGCTTTACTGAATCACAGTCTGAAGTCCAAACCATTGAATTACTTGGAAGAAACCCACTCATATCAGTATCGTTAAAAAAACCCACAGCATATATCCTACCCTTGGGGCAGAATACTAGCATGAAAGTTAAAAACAGACTTCTGAATAGTTCATTGAAATGCATCCATTTTCAAATACTAATGTACAAATTGAAAAAAAAAAATCACATAATTAAATACATATTCTCTTTGAAATCTCCAGGAATGGTGCAGTCCCATTCCACTTGTAAATCACCTGAGTTAATCACCCCCTAAAATTCAGTAAGGGAGGTTAAACCATTCTTTTTGGTTGTCTGCATTCTGGACAGACAAGTTACCCATACGATCTCAGGTACTGTAGCACTGTCATTTGACATGATGATTAAATTAGCCAATCTGCCCTTTTTGCCTACAAGAAAATATGCCCATCATGCAAGTGACTCTCAGCTCTAATTGTGACTAATGAGAAAAGATTTACAGATGTGTTCATCTGTATACTAAGAGAATAAAGGGAGAAGGTCAGACTTCTAAACTGGAGCAGATATTTTTTTTTAATCATGAAAAATGACAAATTTTAATTTTTTTTTTGTTTTGACATAAACTGAAAACAGTGCAGGAAAGACCTGCTGTTATGTCTATCTCCCCTAGACTTAGAAGACACTGGAATTTTCTGAGAAAACTTTGATCATTTGGCAGGCTAATTGCTTCAAAAGGAATCTGAGTATTTTCTGATTTTCTCCTCACTGCAATAATGCCTTGTGACACATTTAATCTTCTTGTTCCTTAAACCTACTATTCTCCAGGAACAAATTTTCCTTTCCTTCCTATAAACAGGATTCTGAGTCCTGGATGTATCACAATCACTTCAGAAATACCAGTATTTTCATTTAATCTCTTTTGGATAAAATTTATTCACAATTCATCAAAATTTGTCTGGAAGAAAGAGCAGTGTTATTTCAATGGAAAAAAACCCCAATGATATTATATGACATCTATGCATGGGGTCCTGAAGGTAATAATTGAAAACTGCTGGTGATAAAATATAACCTGCATCATTAGGCACTCTCATAAACAGTAAATTTGGGTAATGGCATCTGTGACAGCATTAAATTGGGATGATCACTCTAGTTTTGGTGATCTTTTTCAGTAAATTTAATCTTTCATCCTTAAGACATCTGCGTTGCTTGAGCCAAGGTCATTAGCAAATGCTTGATAAATTACTATACAGAGTGTGTAAGGATTTCTCAGTGTCTATGATTTCCAGTGAAGCAATTCACAGCTCTGTCCTGAAGTGCCTATTACAGTTGAAATCAAACTTTGTCAACAAAATGCTCTTCTGCTTGTACTGGTGAGAAGAGCACTATTTTTCTAAGATTTCATCAGGTCTCTTGATCTGTTCAGGTTAACTATTTACTATTGGCATTATTTTTCCCCACTGGAATGACAATAGGCATGGTTTTTCCAAGACATTCAATGTCCTTCCAGACAAGCACTCCAAACACAACCAATATTGTTTGAAAAACTTACTTATCCCAAGAATGATGTAAGTTTATTTGACACTTAATTTAGCAATTTAAATAATGGGGGGAGTAAAATCTTGCAGTTAAGGAAACACTTGACATTCTTTTTCCTAGTACTCGTGAAAGCACAAACTGAAAACAGCAATGATAGGGCTTAATAGACCAAAACTCTTGACACAGATTCATAAAAAAAACAAGGGATAAAGAAACACTAAAAATGTTGGTTTAGGCACCAATATTTGAATGGATTGCTCATGTGTAACATCTCCAGAGAAATATATTTTAGCTGTTGATGTCTCTAAGATTTGGGATCATTTAATCACAAACCCTGGCAAAAAATTACAGCACCCAAAACTGACATATCCAAAACCAAATCAAATATTTTCTAAAGTTTAATAATTCAGTTCCTTAACATTTTTTTTCTGACCCCAAAATAAATGAAATATAGATTTCATAGACTCTTTCAATCATTTCAATGCCACTGAAGCCTCAGTATCTGCTTTCACAACTTCTGAATTAACTTACAATAGAAATTGTTCTAAATGTAGAGAATGACTGCTAAACTTCCACTCTGTAGTACTTATAAAAATCACCTGTAACAATCACTTGTAACTCCTGTTTACCACTTTGAGACCTAAATCGGTGTGCGTTTAAGCATAGGTTGTTTTTTTCACAGCATCTAACCCTGATGGGTTTATTTTCTGCTGATTTTACTAAGCCAGAAAATATTGTTGATTAAATCCTGAAGTACCACAAAATAAGGGTGAGTCTTATTCAAGGTAACTTCACTCTTGAATTGTTCTCAGTTCTGTTAATGGGTTTATTTTGAACACACTGTTGCTGTGTGGGCAGGCTCAAGAAATTGAACATTTCCAGTAGAAGCTCAAAAGTTTTGCAAAGATTTAAAAGTTTCTTAGCAGAACTACCTTTGCAGTTCCCAGTTTAAGGGGACCAGAAACTTCTGAGCTGATTGGCACTTACACAATGCACAGGTAACCGCACTGAAATGGGCATTAGCCACTGCCAGGCTTGTTGGGAAGTACTGGCCTGTAAGCAAAGAGCCAGTCCTGCTCTCAGCAACAGAAATATCTGGAGAAGGGTATCAGAGGATGCTCAGAAGCCTCAGTCAAAAGGTAGTAAAGAGGTAAAGAAACTGAACAAAAAGGAAGGCAGTTGCACATTTACGACAATCCAGCAAAGGAAATAGCAACCCACCGATTTTATATATGGGAGCTAGAAGCTCATACCATTATAAAGGGATTATTCCTACTCATGTGTGGGAGTGTGTATGGGGAAGGGGGTGGGGAGATAGAGGGAGGAGAGAAGGAAGGGAGAAAGCTGTCCACTAAACCTTACAAGTTAGCTTCCTAACTCCCCCCTTTTGGATAAGACTAAGGATGCAATGTGGAAAGTGGTGGCAACAAGGGGCCTAGCGGAATTTCCACATCTAAGTCTCCAGCAGTGGCAGAGTCACGAGTGTAGTAGGTTTTATCATCTATGTCAAAGCCAAACAGAAGGCAAGGGAGAGTGGGAAGTGTTGGGCATGATATATTTGAGCAGTGGGTTTATTCTGTATGTGGTACCCAGATGCCTACCCTTGAATGTTAAATTATTGTGGAGCTTGCTCAACACAATTTTTTTGCTTTTAACTTTCTGGCTTTTTCTTCTTCAAAGAAGAATGCATCTTTCTTTCCAGGCTAATCCATTTGTTTCACACCAATTCATAGCCTTTCTCAAAGATTCATAATCAAGGAACAAATCATAAATTAACTGAAGCAAAATAGCAGCTTACTGGCATACAAAAGTGGAAAACAGGTAACTTATGTTCTGATTTATCCTTGAAGGAACAGAAGTCATGGCGATTTACATATTTAATTTTTGACCAATTAGCATTAAAAACCTTTCCGTTCCACCGATTCTCACCTGTTGCACCCATATTCTCTTTGTTAAGTGAAGAAGTGATGGTAATGATGAAAAATGTGGCTGAAGAGGAAAAAATAGAGAAGCTAAATATTATTAATGGCTCAGTGAAATTGCACATATTGTGAAACTGCTGTGTAGCTCATGTTCTCCCTCCCTGGCCATTGGCTTGTAATCCTGACTTGGTTAAATTTTTATGACTATATGTATCTCCTGTTAAATGATCTTTGCCTTTATTTCTTGAAAACCTCTTATCTTTATCCTGATCTTCTTAAGAAGGGCAGAGATTTAGCTACTGTAATTTTGTGTTGCAGGTGTCCTGATCTCAAAATTGTGTTGTGTTGTGTGACTGTTTTTGCTGCCACATTCTGAGTGGTTATATTTTAGGAAAAGAATGAAATCTCCTCAGATGTCCTCTATTAATAATTTCTTTAATTGCTTAATGTGAACTGAGAATTAGAAAAGATTCAACTACATGCCCTAAATTGTTTGAGGCAACATGACCATTATGAAAACATACTACAAAATAACCTAGATTATTATTTATATATATATATATGTATTTGACATTCAAAACAATACCTATGTCTCCAATCCTATGTGGATATGACGTTACTTTAGAAATTGCTGTTATAATATTTATCTGATACACTGGGAAGACACTTTCATTTCAATTTTATGGGTAACACCATTTAACCAGAAGTAAATTTCTTTCAAGAGTTTTTCAACAAAAATGCATGATAATTTCTTGAATTTTGCTAATCATATTTTTAAAATTTTAAAAGTTAAAAATTTATACTTTACAGGAATCTCATATTTGAACATAAACACTGAAAATATGTATTTGTATAAACATATATATCATATCCATAGCATATATAAAAGATATATACTATTCCTTTGCACAGATATATCACACACATATATAATTTTGAACACATATTACATATAATATGTGCAGTATACATAAAGTAAATATTATTTGTAAAAATGCATTTTTTATTAATTTTAAAAGTCAGAATTTCAAGTCCTTCATAAAATGAAAAATACATACATTTAACATGTACATCTTTTATGTGTTTTCCAATTTTGTTTTTTTCTCTAGTTACTCATACGATTGTTGTATACTTGATTTTTTATTTCTTAAAAGAGATCTTTATCTGTTTATGTGCAATTATTTATGATTAGAACTTGAGTTTATAACTGGTACTTCTTTTGGTAATCAGAAAAATAGATATTATAGCAAATTTAAACATTAATTGAAAGCTAATATTACAATTTATGTTCTCATCGCTGTGCTCTGCAGTAGCTTGTTTTCTTATTGTTTATTCTAACTGATCATTTCTGATAGCTACTTAAAAAGAATTGGAATTTAAAAAATAATGTAAATCAAAGGTTAATTCAAACATTTTCCATATCTATAAATATATATATGAGTATATGTAAAGTATCGATATGCATATATAAATATTCAGAATTATTTCTTTTCCTCATGTGCAGAATAAGTGAGTAGTTGTCTAAAAGGATGTAACCCCACTAATTATTCAGACTTCCTGCACAGAACATTTCAGAGAAAATTCTGAAAAAACTATTATGGAAAATTTCTGCCCTACTTTTTTTGATGAGACTTTCTCACCCATCAGTGAGTCTGAATACTGGACTCTTCATTTCAGGAGGATGCCAAACTAGGCAGATCACAGCCCTTGAATGCTCTTGGGCACTTGATCTAAGGTCTCTGAGCAATGAGAGGGACCAGATGATGTCCAGACGTCCCAGGCAACCTAAGCTCACCCAGGACTCTATTCTGTGGCTCTCTGGAGATGCACCAGAATTAGCTGCTGAGCTGGAGACTGAGAAAAGCCTAGCAAGCACAGAAAATCTTCACAATTACTAATAGAAACTACTCAGAATGATGAGAGATAAGCCTTCAGAAAGGAAACAACTTTGTCAGTGCCACACTGGCAAAATGCAAGCAGCTGCTCTTCAGCAAATAGATGTGATCCCAATAAATGACTCTGCTATGTAGTGATAACACAACATCAACTCTTTTGCTTTAAGTACAGCATTTGACATAGCATCAGACTCTCACACAATCATTTTTTTCTCGACAGGAAGCCATTACACATTCACACTACATATATACTTAAAATAAATGGTTAGTGGTGGACTTGGCAGGGCTGGGTTAATGGTTGAACTTAATGATCTGAAATTTTTTCCAACCTAAAAAATTTTATGATTCACTGGGACACAAAAATGCAAGATGAAGAGTGTAATCCAAACCTCTTCATACATAGATTGTGAGCTTTAGCTTTGCAATGCAAGGAGCTGAGGTAAAGGTGGATAAGGGAGTACCCGCACTCTTCTGTTTCTAGCTATTGCTCAGGGAGAGCAAGCCCCTTTTATGTCTCATCCCAAATATACTCCAAGATAAGTCACGAACATCATCCATTTACAGACTAAAAAATCTGAACTTGTGTAACATCCTGAGTGCTGGAAAGGAGGAAGGAGGAGAAACTTTTACACGAGAGTGGAGTTCATCTACTGGGACGAAGCCTATTGCCAGCAGCCTATGCAGGAACTGAGTGGAAGCGTAGGATTTTTCTAGAGTAGCTGTTCTTAAAACAAGAAGGAATTTGGGACAGACGTCTTCTGTGGAAGGTGTTTGTCCCATGATCCTTTTGCAGAACCTTCTGCATTTGCCACACTTGTGGTGGTAATGCACCCACAGTCAGCAAAAACCTCCTCCTGCAATGACTACTGGTAAAGGTTACCATCCTGGGGCTCTTCACATTGACATGGTTGTACTAGATCTTCCCTCAGTGCTACAGTCACTTTGATCAAGGTCAGAATTATGGCCAGGGTCTGGAAAATTGGTGGTTGTACTTCTGTTGTTCATAAATGTTATTTTAATGATTTGAATAATTTTATTAGAAAAGGCTGTTGTCTTGTCCCCGAGCCTTTTATTTTAGCAAGTAGAATCTAAAATGTGTGAATACTCCATCAAACTCAGCATATGTTTGTGCAGTTCATCAGTCCCAGTGCTAATATTTTGGGTCGAGAAGGCAGTCAGGGCTGAATTCCAACTACAGAATTGTATGTGAAAAGATGTATGTACAGCAGCTTTGACACTTCCCATTAGGAAAAGAATTCATGGCTTTTTCCAAGCGCCTGGCCTCTGCAGAGTACCTGCTCTGAGATAAAGGACGAAATCAGGAAACAGCATGACACTGAGAGGAGTGCTTTTAAAAGGTAAAGAGTAAGTGTGAAAACAGAGGCATGTGGTCTGTTAGAAACCTGGAGGGAAGAGACAAAGAGACAAAATAGTAGTCTAGTATGCTTTCCAAGCAAGAAGAGAAAAGTTGGAAGTAAAGAAGATTTATTTCTCGATTGGGTTGTTATTGCTGCTTGAGTTTTGGTTTTTTGTTTGTTGTTGTTTATTTTTTGGGTTTTTTTTAATAGACAGCTCAGCTATTACAGTGATGGAGATGTCTGTGCTGAGCTGGGTATGTTGCATGCCCAGCTGTGGGTGGATGTGAGAGTGGAGCCTGGCTGGGCTCAGCACTGCCAGGGAACCGAGTCCAGCAGGGAAAACTGAAGCAGCACCTCACACAAGTTCTTAAAGGATGCAACTCTTTTTCAGTATACTGGATGTGGAAATTCCTGCAGGCATCTCCATCTTGTAGCTATCTGGCTGGGTGCAGTCATGGCTCTGCAAGATTTCAGGGCTGAAGACAGGTGACATGCCAACAACCAGAGTGTGCTGTCTCCAGCAGTACTGAGCTGGAGCTGGCCACATCCATTAAGTGAGTGGGAAAAGGGTGTCACCAAACCCCAGTTACAGAAAGTGAAGCATATATTTATTTCTTCTGTATACCCACCCTTATAGAATCAGAGAATGATAGAGTCATCCAGGTTGAAAAAGGCCTCTAAGATCATTCAGTCCAACCATTAACTCAGTACCTCCAAGCCCAACACTAAACCATGTCTTCAAGTGCCACATCTGTATGTCTTTTAAATAACTCCAGAGATGATGAGTCAACCACTTCCCTAGGCAGCCTGTTCCAAGGCATGGACACTCTCTGTGGAGTAAAAAAAGCTTTCCAACCAGTAGAAAAATGACTTGACCTTATCATAGTTCCCAGAAACACAACTCAGATGATGACAGCAATTCTCAATTGCAGAACCAGCAAAAGCAGCAGTACCTTGTCCTCCCAACAAGACCCAAACAGAGATCACAGTCAGAAAATTATATGACAAAGAGTATTTATCTTATTCTACATGATCATGGTAACATATTTCATGATCTTAGTAACAGCTCACTATTTAAATTCTCCCTCTATAGGTTAAAAAAATGCAGGGGGAGGAAATGGATGGATTGATGTTTCACTTCAAGAATGGTGAACATCAATACTTTAATTTCATTATAAACAGATGTCAGTCTGATGCTCTTATCCACCCTTCCAGATTTTTCAGTTCATAAGGACAAATTTATGTATGCTTTTAAATTAAGGCAGTTGTGTACTTCAGAGCTGAAATGAAATGTAAGTCAGAGGTGAAAAATGCATCTGTCATGATATCATCATGACATCAGCTGGAGTGACAAATACACAGCAGATGAATGCCACTTGAAATTTCATCTTTGCATGGTTTTTGACAGCGTGGTTTTTTAAGTATGGACTATTGCTCATCTTGATCATGGCAAGGCTTCATCACTACATAGAAAGGAATATCCAGGTACCAAATGGGGCAGCAGATTTCCTTTTTCTATAAGGTAATGAAAAGAAATAAAGGTTAAAAAATCAAAGGAATCTGTTTCTAGATTTATGGTTGAATCAGTTTCATAGTGATAGGAAGGTCTTTGGTTCTCTTGGGAATATGCAGAGAAAACAATCTCTAAAAACAGGCCTAGGAAATAACATTCAAAAACAATTATTTTTTTTCTTCCTGTACGTTCTGGATGGCTTTGTAGCACATTCTAAGTTAGAGATTCTGGTTTTAATTAAAAAACAAAAAAATAATGCTGAAAGATTGATGGCATTTTTCTCTGATTGACCAGCTGGGGCTTCCAAAAGTTTTCAGTAAATAGCATGATGTACTGTTATTCTCACATAGCACGATTACTATGAAGTGAGCACTGGAAAGCTGTACAAAATATTTGCATTCAGTAATAGCTAAAATAGAACTTTCTTTGTTGTAATAAACCCACACATAAAGTTTTGGTGTACTATTGCAGCAGGGGCTTATTTTTAATTAATTATGATGCAACAGATTTTTAGACTGCAGTACAGTGCAATTTCTTGGAGATAGGCTGAAGAGTTGGAAAGTTAGGTTGAAAAAGAGGTCTTTCTTAAGGTGCTAACAGACAATGCAGATCATTGTCTGCTTTGCAGATCAGGTTTAGCAATTATAATGAGGTCGTGTTAGAAAAAAAATCTTCTGATATTGAATGATTAGGATGTTTAAGATTTTGAAGATGTATTAAGATTTGGGCTTTTTCATATACTAAAAATTTGTAATTATACCTTAATCTTATTTCATAGAAATATTCCAAGACAGAGGATACTGTAAGAGAAATGTCAGCTCTGAATGAACCTAATTCTTAACCTATTAAAGTGAGTTGAACTTTGCCAATGACCTTTGTATGTGTTGTTTTTTCCCAAAGAGTGAATCACAGAGAATGTTTAGGAAACTCATTTAAAGATCAATTGAGAAAAAAAAGTTTATAATTTTCTAGTAGACTGTTTAAAAAAGACCCCTCTTATTTATTAGGAAAACAACCTATTGCATCTCCCTTGCATTTCAAATTTAGGCTGCTTTTTAAAAAGTTTACCTTTTTCAGATAATATTTTCTTTCAAAGACCTCCTCTCTTTCATGCTGCCTGTCATCAAGGTACTTGCCATGTATTTCAGTTTTTGGGAATCTTGTAGATACAGAATTGCTTTTAAGGCCCAGATCAAATTTCCACCTTACATTGCAACTGTCTAGCATGCTGAGAAGAGGGAAGTGACATTCTTATGTAGCTTAAAGGAAAAATACTCTCATTTCAACAAGTCCAGCTTTCTAAAAGTTCACACATTAAGAATAATTTGTCATCTGACACACAGGATAATAGTAAAAAAAAAAAAAAGTGTTTAATATCAGTTGGCATTTCTGAACAGCCTTTTTGTAGAGAAATAATCTGTGCGATATAACTCACTCAAGAAGCTACACAAAATTTTCTAGCATTACTTTCCTTATGTCTTTAACAGAATTAAAAAGCAGTAGACCCCCTAATATTTTTCTTTCCTAGGAAATTTTATTGCATAATAATTGTCTGTGAAGTTTTGACATGTTGCTCTGAAGCAGTGATGTGGACAAGGTGCTGGACTGCACAGCTGCCTGTAACATTTAGACTCACTCCATATGACTGTATGCAGACAGCAAACTTCCTTAGGAAAAATCAGGATCAAACCCACAACATTACACCATCCCCCCCATTCATTTTTCATGTTGCATAAAGAAGCGAGTTGTCACCAAGACCAGTGGCAAACATCTTTTGAGTGGGGATGATGCAATGAAGATTTTGAAAGTTAACATTTGAGTGATTCAACTGCAATATAATTTATAGATTAATTTCAACTGCCTTCAGAGTAAGCTTAAATTGTGAAGTATCCTAAGGTCTGATCTTATATGATCTTCTTAGATATTGCTTTGCATCATATCTGTAATTGTGCTCTCTTTTCAGTTCTGATGCATCAGCCTTACAAGCATTTTGATTCATCTAAAAATTACACCCCACTTAATAGGTGAAATTCCCCACCCCTCCCCCCCCCAATAAAGCTATGATATATATGTGGAGTTTTTATTTTGAAGCATTACTGCCTCTGAGGATACTGAAGAGAGATTAACTGAAAAAAATGTAGTGATTTCACAGCAACATGTACAGATTTATGGCTCTCTTTAATCTGTCTAGTGCACAAGTATAGTTTTTAAAATATGCATTTAGATACGTGTTAAAGTTCTTTGATTTAAAAATTTTGACCTTAATTAATCAATTTATTTTTGTCCAGAAGCATAAATTCAGGATACACAGGAAAGAATTCTAGAGAGAAGAATTAAAAAGATAATATCTTTGAGAGGAAAAGAAATGTTATCAGCAGGATGAAGAGGCTGGGAAAGGAACTGGCTTGATATAATGGGAATCTGTGAAAGAGAAATCGAGTGTCACAGACAGAAGTGTGATCTGTGGTAGGGTGATGTGGGTGAAAGAAGCAAAAGTACCAGTACTGAATGGCAAGATGTGGATAGTAGAAATACCAAGGTTAAAATTAGGTAGGAAAAAGGGCCTGTAAGAACTTTCACCTGAAACACAGAAGTATAAGAGAAGAGTGGTTATGGCATGCTGTAATTTATTCCTGAACCCTACAAATCTACTCTGCCCGTCGAAAACTGATTTCATTCTCATATTTTTGTGAACAAACATTCAAAAATGTTTGCCAAACATTCCAAACATGTCTGTTCATCAATAGCTGACAAAGAAATTTTTTTTATTTTATTTATTCTTAAAGCTTTTTATCCTCTTCTCAAATAGTTCATGAACTTCCATCCACATTTTTATGAAAGGCTACACTATGCTAGAACATATTACTGCTTTGAGCACTACTCTGCTGTATCAGCCATGGTCAGCACTTTCAGGAATTAGTATCTCCAGAAAGTATTCTGAGCTAATATTTTTCCTGAAAGTTTTCAAAAAAATACTGAATCACTGATAACTGCTTTCAATAAGTAGCTCCCTGCAAAGCCAAAAAGAAAAAAGAAAATTAGAAAGACAATGGCACAATTCCTAAGGAACCTAAGTGATATAGTTTCTAGAATTGCTTTTTGAAACAAACAACATTTTATATGCATGTATATACACACATATATATGTATGCATGTTACTGGGTTTTCAGTTTGTGTGCTTGACAGTTGTTACAAAGGTGTAAGTTTTATTTGCGTACTTAAATCTCAGCTGTGATATATGAGAGACAGGTGCTAACTATTTGGTGATCTGATTTTTTATGTTAATAGGAATAACACTTAAACTGAAAATTAATATCCTTTTTTTAGCCATGTTTTGGGCACCTTCCATTCATCTTATGTGCTGCTACCACATCTGTGTTACTGCTGCACATAAAGTTACTTAACTGGTTTCAAGGCATGGTGCTTTATAGACATAAATTGGAAGCATTAAATAGGACAGTCAGGAATCATTCTGTTGTGAGAAATATAAACACCTGACAGAAGCTTAAGGGTCCAGGCTGCAATGAGTCAGTCAATACTGTCAAGTGACACTTGCCACGGTACTACTGATGGTTCAGGAATTCATAGTAGCTCAGAGACAGCAACACATTAGCGTTATTTTGAATTAAAATAAATTGAAAGGAATTAAGCAATGCTGGAAGATCTAATGGCAACTGGAGTAGTTCAGAGAAGCGTATACCTGTAGTATGGCATATGTTCACTGTGTCTTCTGTCCACCCAGAATTGGTCCCATACAAAAGGCAGTTTCTTGAAAGTATTATTATTGCATGGTTTTTGGTAGGGGAACTTTCAAGGGGTCTTACCTATCCTGTGCCTTTGCACTTATCGGAAGGTGTTAATGGTATTTATTTCAGTTGGTTGTCTGTATTCCCTCTCTATGTTGAAGTTTCAGAACTTGCCTCAATTATTTTACAGAAGCAAGATTTTGAGAGATGAAACATTCCTATGAAATTTGACTTAGCTCGGGCACTGAGCTCTATGGAAGAGCTGAAAATATATCTGACAGATTTCATCTTCATATCTGATATGTCCATCAACAGTATGTTTGGCCTCTGGAATCTGTTTCCTTGGTATTTTTCAGCATAGTGAACAGAAAGAAGCACACAACAGAAGGCTGACCTCCTGTTCTGGTGATGTGCATGTGAAAGATCTAGGATACTCAATTTAAACAACATACGTTCAGTGTATTTGTTAATCCAAGTCTCTAAACAATTCTGAAGATAATCACAGTGTGGATTATTATACTTACTTCAAACCTGAGTGAACTCACCTGTGTTTCTTTTCCAAAAGCAGTTTTGATTAGCTGATGAACAAAAAGCACTGGAAATTAATAAAAAAATAAAAATCTTAACATTATTTGTCAAACATGCATATCCTTCCTACTCATTCACTTGCCACTTTACTGACAATTTGGTTATGCAATGGAAAATTATTGGCAGTAGAGAAAACTGTGCAAGTATATACCAAGCTGCCCATGGTTTGTCCTTTAGCATGTAGAATTAAACCATCAGCCACTCACTACAAAATGTAATTATTTCAGTGTACAATGGTGGTTACTTGTCACTATCAGAAATGTATTAATTTTTTCATAATCCTGCTCTTTGGTTGCTACTTCGTTATGCAGCTTCGGGACTTCCCTATGTAATGAATTTGAGATTAAAATTGATCATAGCATTGTTTTTCAAAAATGGTAATCTGTGTGTCCACTTGAGGAAGTTCTACAGCTTTTCTGAAATTTTATATTCTTTCCCTTAGTTCAGCATGTGAGCAGAAGGAACAAATAATTTCAGGAAAAAGTGGTGGCAAACATTATAATGTACATTATAATATACATTATAATGTACAAATGGAACAAGAGTCAAAAAATATGTTGACCATTGAAGGTATTCTTAAGTTTCTTCAGAATCAAATCAGCACAAAATACATGAGTAAAAATGGTTCAAAAAAGAACCATTAAAAATCAGAGCAGCTCAAAAAGAACACTCAGAATATAACAATGAAACTGACCATTTTTCTGGCATTTTAGTTTTTTGTATGATAGCAAGATGAACTAGCAAGAGTATTTGGCAAAAATCTTTGACCAAAAATTTTGGCCCTGTTTTTCTGATCTGAGAGCTTTTCCAGAACTTTTTTATTTTGATAGTCAGGCATTTTGCAATATCTGTGCTCAATTTAATTATAGCCAGTTCATTCCCATTTGTATTTTTGCCAACACTGATATTTAGCTGTAACAGCTTCTCTCTTTTCTAAGAGCTTCCCTGGTAATGTATTCCAAGATGGTAATCACACCCCTTTTCAATCTTTATTTTGCTCATACAAACAAGCTGTGCTCTTCTACCAGAATCCTCTCCAAGTGCCAACTCCCCATTCTCATGATGTTCCTTGTTTCTCTTATATGTAGCTCTTCTCATTTCAATTTCTTTTTTTGAATAGAACGGTTTTCCAGATGAGTTTGGTGTGGGACCTTGTACAATGGCACAAAAACTTCCTTACTTCTCTTGGAAATGTTTGCCCTGGAGCATCCTAGAATTGGATTTGCCTTCTTCACAGATGCATCACATTATTCCAGGAATTTGATTCCCCTGAAAGGAACAATTAAATTAAAATGACAATGAAATAAGCTCATTCTCACTCTGTTGCTATATCGACTCAGTAAACAAAGTACATTTCTTACAGACATCTTTCCCTCATTATATATCAGATTCCATCTTTTTGTCATAAAACTAGACTTTCTGGTTTAACAGTTTTATTTTCCCCAATAGATCTAACACGATGATCCTGCATATGTGAAATTCAAATGTGGTTTAAACAAAAACATTTAGAAAGCATAGAATGAATTTTTATGGAGCCAATTCAGTCTGTTCCAACACATTATGTAGGATATGTTGCCTCTGTGGAAAGTACAGTTTTCAGAAATACACCGCAAATTACTTTAGGTTGGTAAGAATCTATTGAAAAACCAAAAGAGGTTTCAGTTGATCAATTTTATTATAAGAAACTATAAGAATAGAAAGTATCTCCTTTGCAAGTACATAAATAATTACCCTATATACATTTTTAAAATCTATTAAAAATATTAAAATACTTATTGAATGATATTAACATTTTAAAGTATGTACATATCCATTAAAATCCAGTAAAATTTTAATAATGGGGAAGAGAAACAGTACTGAAATGACTCACCTTACTAAAATGAACAAAAAAGACACAAATTCAAACTACATGATGAAAGTCAAATGTAACTACATGCAAATTGCAGAAGAAATTCCTAGAAACCAATACTATTAAAATAAGACAAGGGTTATGGTTTTATTAAAATGCCAAACAAATATATTGCATTATATAAGAATATTGGTGACAGAGGAATATAAAAGAATACCAGCACTGGAGACAAAATGAGAAAAAAAAGCAACTTCAACATCAGTCTTTAACAAAAACCACTACTTTTAGTGGTTAGTGTCTCCTACTGAAATATTCAGCTTTCTGATAATTTTATTATGATATTATGATTAAAAGATTTCTCTTGAAAATGATCATGGTAATAAATTTAAGTTTAGTTAATTTGAAAGAATCAGGACAGAGGAAAGAAATTCACCTGAAAGCAGGTAAATATACAGTTTTATAAATTAATTTGTGGGTAAATAATTTCTCCTTCAACACACTAGTAAAATAGTACTGAATGAAAGAAATGCCTCAGACTACTCAAATTTTGTTAAAATATCAGGGAGTATCACCTCACCAATTTGACTGAGACCAATTTGTGTCATTGAATCAATGCATCCTTATATTAAGAATATACAGCAATCTTGTTAACAGTTCAATGTGAGGTGTAATGATATAGAATGATGGACAGAAATGCAAGAACTTCTAACCGAGCCTGAACAGATTAGTTTTTCATTCTGGGTTTATACAATAAATAAAAGACAATAGGAGCCAGAAAGGTTTGCATTATGGTTAAAATTAGTAAACCAAGAGAACTAGTCATAAGGAGAAAGAAAAGGAAAGGAAACGTGCTTCTTATGGGAGATAGTAACACTGGAAAAAATACCAAGAGGGAAGCAACGACCAGGGAGTTAAATATACAACATATATTTAAACTGAAATCTGTGAGCAATTTACTCTGAATGATAGGAGGAATGCAGAAAATGGAAAAAAAGAGAAAATGGAAATCAACAGGTAATATCAAAATTTGTGTTTATGTATGTTTTTTTCTGGGACACTTAAGAGCATAGTAACTGATGCAAAATCTCTAGCACCATGAAAGCTGGATTAAAATCTGCAACAGAGGGATGTTCATCCTTTCTATACATAGTAAGAAGAAGAAATCCACACTGATTGTGGTGCAAAGTTTGATTACATATTCAGTGTTTTAGATTTAGTACATTAAGTGTTATTTAATTCTACTTTTGAATTCTATTTTAAATTCTTCCAGCAACTCTCTCTACATTCTGCTCCTTAACAGCAAATATAAATCTGGTGCTTGATCCAAAGCCAAGTGCTCAGTGATTCTAATAGCGCAAAATCAAGTGCCCAGGTCTTTCATCTGTAATTGCTAGTCTCAGCCTTGCTTATGAACTTGTTCAAGTGGGCTGATTTTACCTTATCTGTAGTTCCCTCCAAGAGAGAGACTAAGAAAAATAAAAGAGAATGAAGTACTGCTTTTTCAAGTATGTTACTTAAAACAAAAAAAATTTGTGAATTATGTAATTCCTGAATTGTCTAGTCCAAATGCTAACTATTGTTAACTATATTTCAAGACTAAAAAAATCCTTATCACAGCTTTTTCTGTCAGACTGTAGGATGATGGAAGGTTCATTACTTGGAGATACCTAAGCAAGGCTGATACATTAGAAAATATTGTATAGTGTAATCCTACAATGGGGAAAAAGGACAAGATAAAGGTATTGCTGAATGAAAACCAGGTTGCAGGGAGTCAGTGATAAAGTGTTTTCTATGCTGTTTTCATGAACACTTTTCAGAAAATTTCCAGCATTCCATAAGTAAGTGCTGAATCTGCCAAAAGACCCAACAAAATAACCCATCCAAAGAAAATTATTCTTGCTAGACGTGCATAAAAACTAGGCCAAAACCAGAGTTTTACTGGATTGTTTAAATATAATTTTTCCATTAATTTTTTGAAAATTTCCAGACAAAAATTTTGGTATGGCTATTAACTTTGAATATTTGAAGAACATGTTATTTGAGCTTTTCTTCTGTACACCTTATTATTGTGCAAGAATATGTTTCAGAATAGCTCTTTAGAAAACCTTTCAATTCTATAATCCCATGTTCAATTGATCCCTGTGTCAAAAGAGCGTGAAGATCAACAACAATAACAATGACAAGGACAAGCTCAATTACTTGTTTTTAACTAACTGGATGTCCTATTTCACTCGAATCACAGAAGAATGATGTTTGGACCCTGCTCCTGAGCTAGAGATGATATCCTAGAGTTCACACCTCCATATAAGCAACAGCATGTTCCTGTGTTACTGAGAGTAGGTTTGGGTACATTGTGGCTGACAATACAATAAACAGAAATGAAGAAAGCAAATAGAATGACTGCTGAAAATAAATTAAGTTTGAAGATCTTGAACCACAAAACTTCCCTACCCTTCTAGTAAAGCAACTAAGCTTGTAATGCTTTCAATCCAAAGTGTGTCATTATTACAGTCTATCGCAATCATACAAGCTTTCTGGTATGAATCAAGAAGAAAAAAAAGGCAAACAAGAAATCAGGAAAAGTAATATTACATGCAATGCATCTAATTCGTGACAAACTAACTTCCTTATTGCATGTCTGTTCAGCAAGTAAGAAAATCCATAAGAGTATTTTTACTGTCTGAATAAGACAGAAAAAGTGTACTCTTTAAAAAAAGACAGTTTGTAGTGACCTAATAATAGTCTAGGATAAAAGATATCAATGTTGTAAATTAAAGTGAGGTTTATTAACACCGAAGGAATACCCAGCTACATCTTTTTTACTATCTTGGCTATTTCACACATTTTCCTCAGAAACACATTAACATGAACTGACCTCTCTGAGTCACTGAACAACTTTTACTTACTGGTCTGTAAAAAATCCAAGCGATCAAAAAAAAGGCCCGAAGATATGTGGCTAGGCATATCAACCACTTGTAACAGGTACCTGCATAACCAAAGAAAACCTTTACACATCTACCTTACTTACCTTCAGGGTTCTGTACATTATTTTCTTTTCTAAGACAGAAAATCCTGTTTTAGTGCAGACAAATCACCTTTCTCATCACAGTCCATTCAGCCTGCAGGCCCACTGTCGAATCTATCAACACACACTTTTGTCAATGTAAGTGCTCTCCCACTGGGAACTGTTCTGAGTTGTACACAGAAAACAGATAGTGCTCAACAATATAAACTCATAAGACACTTCAGCAAGCTGCACAGGAATGGGTCAGATCAAGGCTTCTTCCACCTCAGAATCTTCCTTCCAGCCACATCCATCAGCCAGCTCCTCTGACTGTTTCCAGGGAGCAGAGGTGCTGCTAGGCATGTCCCTGTTTTTCAGGTTATCTTTTGGGTTCCTCATTTCTCCACTTTTGAGCCTTTGACCTTCAGTTCATTCTACGCCTCCTCCCACCAAACAGAACCCTTCCTCCCCACCCCCTCCCAGGTGCATCTCCCCAATATCTTTTATTAAGTTCATTCTCAGGGAGGGCTGTAAGTATATATTAGAGATTTATCTTCCTTCAATCTGCAAAAGAAAACAAATAAGCAGAGTAGCTATGTGCTAAGGATTCAGAGAGAATAAAAACTGAGCAAGAGTACAAGATGTTTCCTCTTAATACCTTCCAGCCTTCCAAGTGTCATGAACTCAGTACCCTGATAGGATTTCTCTTCCCATGAATGACCCTTTAAGAACTAATGTAATCTTCCTATTTTCACAACAACCTTTGGAAAGGTTACTAAATGTTACATGAAGACTCACCTCTTTGCTTGTGTTGACTTGACTCCTAACAGCTTTATTAATTGGATTTGAAAGGATAAGTAACAGCAGAAAGCATCCTCATACCATTACTTTCAGCTCCTCTTTAAAAGTGAAATCTTTATCACATCCTTCTTTCTCAGCAACATCAGTTTTAGTTTGCATTAGTTTAATAATCATAACAACATCTTGCCGTATCTCCTGAACTTGATTCTTCCTTTTCTAAGAACAACATTTCAGTTCTGAGTAATATGTCACATTGCCTGGTTATGCCTCTGTTTCATGGTGCTAGATCGGCATAAAAGAAAAGCCAATAGAGTTAATCAGCAATACCAGAAATCAATCAAAGAAAAGCTATATTTGTTCTCTTCAGCATTATTTCTAGACCAATTATCAGTATGGACTGGTGCACTGCGTTTTTTGTCTTGCACATTTACTTGTACAATGTTCATCTATTACACATTTTCAGGCATCTTGGTTTGAAAGACAGGTGTCTACTAAGGAAGGCAGGAGCCTCCCTTGGAATGGAAAATGTAAGCCCTTTCCCTCTGAATTATTATAATTTTGAAATTAAGGGATTTTCAGGCAAAGATATGAAGAACAGGAATAACAGGTTTTTTACTAATATATATATATATATATATAACAAAGCAATAATACAGAAACANGTTAATGACTTTGAAAGAGATTTTGTTATCTTGAACTACAAAAGAAAACGTGCAATACTTCTCTATTAAAATGTATTACTAACACTATTAAATATGGAAACTATTAAAATGTAATAAAATTTATAGTTTTATTTAAATTTATTGCAAAACTTCCTTTTTTAATTTGTGGTATCTAGATTTGGTTATTGTGGAAGCGGTGGTACTACTATTTAAAAAGTATTTCAAAATATAGAATGCAATATTCTTACCATGAAATAAATAAGAACTTTTTTGTTTAAGAAAGGAACAGCAATAGACATTGCTTTTTTTACAGCTCTTTTCTGGCTGGAAAAAAACCTCAGCTCATGGACATATTATGGGAACTATGATATGTGAAGTGTGAGAAAATTCATGGTGCTTTAGCTGGATCAGGTGAGATTCTTTGAACTGCTTAACTCCTATCCACTCTGGCCTGCAGTTCTGTGAGATTTCTCAACGTGCACGATTTATTGTTAACAATTTACTTAAACAATGTACAAAACATCTCCTAACTACTTTGCTGCACAGAGACCATATATTTGCACTTGTAGAGCAATTTTTTCTGACTATTTACAACTCTCTGGCCTATGTATGGTGCCAATAGCCGCATCAGAAACTCTGAGAATCTCTGGAGGTGATGTGTGTCTCTGAGATGTCCAGATTTTCTACCTAGGATGTTAATCTACACACTGAAACATGCCCCTTGCTTTAGGTACAGCAGGAACTGCATGAGATGGATCTCCAGGGCAGTCAGAGACATTGTAGCAACTGCTCAAGTACATAATTATGGAGGTGGCTAGGAGTTCAATCACTTGGTATGATTTTGGTCCACTGCAAATTACTCCATTGCCTCATTTATGCAGATAAATAACTAGGAAGTTACTAACTGAAGGAGTTAATGACTTTAGCGCACTATTGGTGAAGATAAGCACACCACTGACACACAGTTAGAACTACAGGACAAATTTTAATTTCATCCTTAAAACTAATTTCCAACTTAAATTCCTGTTGCCACAGGACTAAACCACAATGTATGACCAAATCATTGTATGCATGTGTGCTTACTGTATATGGTACTTGATCTTCTGGCTTGATTACAGTGATTTGCATAGACCATTATGAACCTTCACACACTGCAGCAATGCAGATGTACTTGTTGAAGTAGCATGTCTTTTGAGTCCTGCAGCTAACAAGCTGCATAAATAAGAAATTGGAGAAATAAAGTTCAGAATATTCAGAATATTTTCTCGATAGTTAATAGATCTTCATAATCTGACTGAGTTAAATCTTGCTCTTATACCATAAGAAGTAAGAGTGTCAGGAGGTTTATTTGTACCTTCAGATTCTATCAAACTGTTTCTAAAAGGGTAATGAAAATTGGGCAACTTAACATGACTGGCAGTTCTACCACTCTCTCCATAGACCAACAAAAGGTCTTAAACTGCATATTGAACCGAGCAGTCCATCAGAGAACTTGGCTGAAATTGGTGTTTAAGAAATAAGTTTTATTCATACTTCGTCCAGTGTCTTGAAAACTGTTCTTTTATATCAGCCACTGAACTTTGTTATACTATATTGTCTATTAATTCACATGCAATCAAAATGCAGTCAGAAATGGAAATTAAGACATGCTTGGCATGTATTAAATACTTGCTTTAGTCAAACCCACATATCTTCCTGCACACACACATTATAGTCTACTTTGACTGATATTCCCATTCACATTGTCTTCTGCCAACAGCCAACAAAAACTCTTCCAATTTTAGGACACTTAAATGTGGAGATCATGGAGCTTAAGAATGGCACAGAACAAAAATATAGATGAAAGAGATTCTGAGTAAGGACTTTATTTTTATCACTATCTATACACTTGTATCTAAGGGAGTCTTTCTCATTTTAAACTTAATCAGGCAGAAGATCATGTCAGAACACAAGTGAGTATTTCACACTCTAGTGTCTTTTAATAAATGCATGGCACCTACAATAAAATTCTCAGGTTGTTTTTCCACCTGAGCAGTCCATTTGGTATCAGTATCTTACATGATCAGTTTCCATGTTGCTTTAAAATTAGGTATAGAAAATTACCCATAAAGGAATTTGTTTCAAAAATAGTATTGTCAATGTACAGCTTTTCCACTGTAATATTATACATGACAGTCATTCCTGTCTCCCTCTCCCCCATGGCATTTTGATTCTGCAGTCTTTTCACAGAGTTTGGGTTCTAATCAATAAACTGAATTAACTTGCCAGTGCATACTCTCTACTTTAAAAAACAATAACAACAACAACAAAATTAAAAAAAAAAACAAAACAAAAAAAACAACAAAAAAATACAAAACAAAAACCAAGAAAAATGTCTCAGAGATTTGCATTTTGGCCATCATAAAATTATTCTGATCATGGTTAGATATTGGCATAGTCACAATTAATTACAATTAAGTAAGTCACATTTGCAACTGATATGAGTGAAAGACGGGTAGAAAAGATCAAATCATCCTCATAGGCAAGCTTTAGTTTAAGTGCTTGTTCCTCCTTTAAGGTTTATGCTTTTTCTACCACACAAATAGGGACCAGGTCAGAGAATCATAGATTTATAGAATTGCTTGGGCTCGAAGGCACCTTAATGATCACCTAGTTTAACTCCCAATGCCATGCACAGAGACACATCAGAAGCCCCATCCAGACTGGCCTTGAACACTTCCAGATATAGGGCATCCAAGGCTTCTCTGGGCAATTTGTTCCAGTGCCTCTCCACCCTCACAGTAAAGAATTTCTTCCTAATATTTAATCTAAACTTACTATCATTCATTTTAAAGCCATTCCCACTTGTCCCATCACTACACAGCCTTGCAAACAGTTCCTTGCCAGATTTCTTTAGGCCACCCTTAGGTATTGGAAGGTCTTACTAGCTCTCTTGAGAACTTTCTCTTCTCCAGGCTGAATAACCCCAACACTTAGCCTTTCTTCGCAGTAGAAGCACTCCAGTACTCTGATCCTCAAGTAAATTCATTTTACAGCCATTTCAAGACAGCTAAAGCACAGGTATGGTGTACAGAATTTGAGAATCTGGAAGGTGGATTATCAGTGAGGTGATTTTCTAACCCATGCTGCATTATTCCTGCTGCAGAATAGGATTTGAATACTTGAATGAAAGTAGTTCAGGCAGGGAATTTGAGTTGCAGTTGTCTACATTGGCTTTCAGCTGTCAGTTCAGCTCCCAGTAATTTCTGTTTTGCAGTTTTTCACAGCTGGAAATCATCTATACCATCCTGAATAGCTTAACAGAATCAGCAACTTCTGTAATTTCAGTATTCGCTTCCCTTTTCCAGAATGCATGTGAGCATGATGAGCCCCAAGGAGCACAGCATAGATATTTATGGGCCTTCCGCAGTGAATTGTCTTTCACTGCAAGGGTGGTTGTTCATTTACTCCTGTTCTATGTTTCCTAAGCTTTTATTAGCCTTTACACTTCTGTTTAGTTTTCCAGAAAGTCTTTGGTGAGGTACATAAATGAAAGCACCCTGCAAATTCAAAGGAATGGTATTCAGACTTCCTTTATCTAAATGCCTGTTAATATTTTCAAAGAATTCCTGGAGTTTTGTGACATCTCATATTCATCCATATATCCCTTAATTCCATTTTTTTTATTCATCTGTAGGTCCACTGGAGTCCTTTTTCAAAAACTGGCATTGTTTTAGCCACTTTCCTATCCTTTAACAAGGAGTCAGTTTTTTACACACCAACTTTTGTAGTTTGGCTATTTCACACTCAAATTCCTTTAGAACTCTGGGACAGAAGCCACCTGCTCCTGGTGATTTCGTATTGCTCACATTGTCTCCTTGATCCATTCACTTTTTCTGCCAATACTTCAATTTTAGACAAAACCTCTGACACACATTCTGTGAAGAAGGGTCCCTGTTTCAACACTTCAAACTCCTCCATAATTAACACGGATGGGGAAAAAAAATAATGTTATAACTGTTTTCCACTTAGGGTGTTCTTTCTATATTTTAGTTATTCTGTTATCTTTTAAGATTCTGTTATCTTTTAAGCTTCCTCTTTTTGTTGTGTACAAAAAAATTATTCTTTTAAAAATGCCTCCTTAAGTTCTTAGCTTCCTCTACATTGCTGTTTACCTACTTCTCTCTATCATTTCTCAAGTCTTTACTGGTACATGTCATGTGTATGCTCTGTGGCTCCAATATGATTTCTATGCTGACTTCAATTTTTTTTCTTTTGTCTCCTCCTGCTAGCTTTCTATTTTTCTTTTAGATCCCCTTTGGAAAACTGTGTACATCTATGCTGTATTTCTCTTTTTGTTAACTTAATGAAGTCATGATGTGTATCTTCAGCCTTATCATCATGCTTCAACCTCACCTTCCTCCAATTTGTAGCAAGGTAAGATAAATCCTCAACTGATACTGTGCCTCTGTTTTCACTGCCTCTTTGACTTTCTCAGCATGTTACTGGCATTGCCACCAGGCTAGAAAGAAATTTCACACACTCCTTTTCTATAGATTTTTGGGTATGTCTAAGGTAGCAAAGGGTAGAACTGAAAAATCAAAGAACAGAATAGTCTGTTCAGCTCAGACGCAACTTTTTGCACATACTTCATGTTGCTTCTTAAATACACTTACATTTTCACATGTGGACTCATTACTAAAAAGAACCTAGGCCAAATTTTTGTATCTTCTATCCCTATACAGCAAATCCAAGCTTTCCCTTCCTGTCTACTTATCCAGCTGTATCCCCAGCATCAGCACCCACCCCTTTTCCTGTACCACAGCCTTGTCTATATGGTTCTTCTTTCTCAGTCTCATTTTCTTCCCAGCTTTATTGCAGATGTTGTGCAACTATAAATTCAACATAAAGGAGTACTTAGATGCCACAGTTGTAATTTGTTGTTGTTCAAAGCAACGTACATGGACATAAATGTTTTAGTATTTGCAAACCCCTTGTGCTGAAATAAATCAGAAGACTTCATAGCTCTGAAGCAATGAGTTAATATATATCACTATAATATTATATTGCAATATCATACTGATGGGTCATACTGCAGTTTTCTTCCATTTTTAATGCTCTTGTTCAGAGACTTTCATATAATCTCTTTGAATTCCTGTAGTATCTATGAATATATGACTCTCAATAACTGCAACAGGTAACATGCAAAATAAAACAATTTATTGAACATATATCCCTCTCCCATTTTTCCAAAACAAATGCATGGTCCAAAATAAAGTAATCTGAATGTTTTCCTCTCCTCTTTTATTTATATTTGCTTTATATTCATCAAACTTCTCAAACATTGTTTCCAAATGTGTTCTTTCAAGTTGAGTATTGTACACAAAATGTACCTTCAGTCTACAGTGCCTAGGTAAATACTAACCATCAACAAGAATGATACCCTATGCTCCATACCCAAACAAGCTCCTAGCATAAATGACAGCTGCTGTCCATCTATAAGACTATCACTTACAAACTTCAGTTACAGTCATTTAACTTTAGAAATGGAATAAAACTCCTGGATTGCCAAATCCACTCTCAACTTCTGCAAGCAGCAGTGATGTAGAAGTTTAGTTCGCACAAAGCCTCAACCACCAAGATGCAGGAAAAGTCAGAGATGCTGCCACGGGGAGCTGGATTATAGGAGTTGAATAGTGTGCTGCTGAAAGATGATATGAAACTCTAGTCTCTGTCAGCAGAAGAAGACAATGAAGGGTTTTGGTGCAGGTTGAAATATGTTTTGGTGGTGAAACACCAAATTTGATTAGAACCTCTGGATGACCTTGAAAAGAAACCAAAACCAGTTTGTAAAATCAGCATGCTTCAGCAATGAGTGCTATTATCTGAGGTGCACAGCCTGCAGTGCCAGGCATTTGTGAAAACCCTCATGAATCAAGAAATAGACATCCTAAGCAGAATTTTGTCCCATGGTGAATAGTGAGGTGTTTTTTGATTTGGGTTTGTTTTTTAAAAATTGTCTCTCTTTTTTCGTAATGTAGATTTCTAAATTTGATTATTATTTTGGTGGTGGTAAATTAATACCTTCACTTATATTTTACCTTAATTCATTTTACTTAAAGAGGATTTCCTGGTTAATATCAAGCCATTTGTCACAAATGAACATGTTAAGTAAGCATAGGGTATTTGAACAGCCTTTGAAGTGCTCTAATCCCAGCATGAATTTCTGTGACTATAAAGAAAACCTATGGTCTAGGATGATTTGATATCATAGAAATCAGATCTTCTGATGACCATCAACCTTCCATGTAGGAAGTTAATATGTGGAATTGATGGGGCCCCAATAATTTTAGCAAAAGACATTTAAAAAATACTTGAGCGACATTCATCTAAAGTCCTAGGCCATCATCTAATTATCCATTTTATACCACATTTCTAGCACTTTGAATAATAAATAAAAATGCAAAAATCAACTATGACACCAAGAGGGAGAAATAACCCATAGCTAATCTCAAAAGACAAGTCAATGCCTGTGGTTAGAATATTTATTAATTTTTTAATTAATTTTATAACTTGTGTGCTTTTCCCCACAAATCCTCTCAATCAGCTTTTCCAGTTTTAATCCTTTAAGTTCTGGGAGCTTGTGTTTTCTCACAATAACTTTGAAATCCTTAGGGATAGCGCAACATCTTTTTGTAAGAAGTAAGCGTTGGTCCTTCTTCTGACAAACATCCAGTGATAAATATAATGTGGATATGCCTCCACAATGGCCACATTAACAATCTCTTCTAATATGACAAGCCACATGTTCTTATATCTCCCATCCTTTCAGCTTAGGGGTTAAGTTCATACTGAGCTTCCATTAATTCATACAATTCTCTTTCCTGCGAGCAATATTTTTATTAAAAATGTCTCCTCCAACTACATTTCTTTTCTTCATGAACACATTTTAATAGTTAGCTTTTGGAATTTACTTGCCTTTTATTATTGCTTCCAAGCAATAATAAAGTATCCCAAAGTCCCATTTCAGTATATCAACCTCATGACTGCTATTAAATTTCGAATACATTTCCCCAAGATCTGACCTTAAGATAATGCATTTGTAACTTCTAGTTTTGATAGCAAAAGGCAGAAGGTAAATAGGACTAGAAATGGCTGAAGCAGAATTGGCCAATACCTCTACTCTTCTACAATCTTTTCAGTTGTGGTGGGCACTAGTCAAGAGTGAAAAACATTGAGAAAAAACAGCTGCTAGTCCAGTAGTTTAGCAGACAACATTTCCTTGTCTGACTGAGTGATCACCTCTCATGTAATGCGATTGAGTATTTAAATGGGTTTATAAGAGTGGTGCAGCCAGCACCAAATATTAAAGCCAAAGTTGTACTCACTTGCTGTGATTTCCTATCTTAATAGGCAACTAGTATTTGCTTTAAACACTAAGCTCTTAGGATAAAACATTCCTAAAAGGATTTATCACCTAGAAAAATGTGCAGTTTTTGCTTATGTCTAATATGTTACCTTCTGTTAATGTGAACAAACTTTGAAAAGAGAATCTGTATTTCTGTTGAAACTGTGAATAAATCTTTAGTAGGACGAGAAGGAGAAGGAGAAAGGTAACTTCTTAGGTTAACTTTCTGCTCCAATTTACTGCATCTGAAGATGGAGGCATCTGATTAGGCTTTTTGGCAAGCAGAATAAACTTCAGCTTAATAGCCTGGGGCAGCTCTTATAAACTGAAGAAAGGGGACTGTGACGAGCAGCTCTCCTGATCTATCAATCCACTTCCATTCTGAGGAGATGCCTCCCATGCTCTCCCTGCAGTGTACAGACTTGAGGGAAAGGGAGTCCTTCTGGTCCCTCCAGAACTGAGGTGAAAATATTATAAGAGAAAAATAGTCAGGAGAGGCAGAAGATATCAAGCCAGGATTGTGGAGCAGATGTGGAATGAAACACAGGAGGCGGGTATGAGGCAACAGAACCAATTCTTCATCAGAGAATAGACTGTTTTGGGAGTGAGCTGTTGTAGAACTGATGTTTCAGCTCCTTGGGCAAGATGGAAATAATAATGATTACGAAACACATTATGTCTCAGTGAGAATGGAGAGTACTGCAAGAAAAATGAGGAAGATTGAAACTCAGAACATAATCTGTCAAAGAATTTGCAATATTCCAATCCAGTGATCAAGAGACTGATTAATTTTTCATCTCCTAAGAAGGGGCTTCTTCTGTCATACATACTGCATTATTGAAGCTTACAAATATGTGATGAATGAAAATAACTTACGAAGTTTTAATGGAAAGAGTAAGTGTTGCAGCGAGTTTATTTCTCTTCAGCCCGTG
>VYXC01000687.1:854228-893512 GCA_013397175.1 Platysteira castanea
GACTGCCCCCGGGGACTCACCCGGAATGGGTACAAGGGGTAGGGATAACGGAGAAGGATACGGGGTGGTGGAGAGGCAGCAGCAGCCTTAAACCTATCCATGCCAGTCTGGCAAATTCCATCCCTTATTCTGCTCCGGGAGCAACAGGGGAATGGGGACAT
The DNA here is from genome assembly GCA_013397175.1 of Platysteira castanea. Classification (NCBI taxonomy): domain Eukaryota; kingdom Metazoa; phylum Chordata; class Aves; order Passeriformes; genus Platysteira; species Platysteira castanea. The sequence continues at coordinate 854,390 of VYXC01000687.1, forward strand.
GGGGTAAAATTTACAACTCGATGAAGTCCAAAGCATACAGGGCTGCCAAACTGGTACTATAAAATCTCAAATCCAGATTTTAGTTTTCCAGCCTCCCCGCCAATCCCAGCCCCAACCCCATAGAAACTGGAGGGAGGGGCGTGGGAACCAGGAGTGGAGGGGAGGGTAGGTTCCTGAGTGACAGGAAAGGAGTGGAGCACGGGAAAAAAGGCCCGAAGAAAGGAATCTTGGGAAGGAGAAGCACAAGGAACCCTGCCATGTGGCGTGGCCATCTTGTGCGCCCCCTCCATAAGGCCAAAGGAACTAGGGAAAGGGAACAGACAGCCAAAGCCAGGAATAAAATCACAGGGGGGAGAAACAACTCACGGAGGAGAGGGTAACACTGAAGGGAGGGTGGCAGAACTTACAAAAGGCAGTTCAGAGGGCAAAGAACTCATGCAATGTCCAAGCTTGCTCTCCCGGTGTCTCAGCGGCTGCGGCAGGACCAGTCCTGGCTCTGGCGACCTCCACACCCACCCGGATTGACGGCAGGTGGCGGCAGCTGTTGCAGCCTCAGTCATGCTCCGCATGAAGCTGCGGGTCTGTGTCCGTACCCCGGAGCAGGCCAGCCCGTGCGGTGCTGGGGCAGCCGTGCCCCACGCTGTTCTGGGGCTGGGCCGGCTCCACGCTGTCCCGGGGCGGGTGCCGCCACTCCACTCCGCTTGCCAGACGTGGTGGGGCCGATGCTGGAGCCAGGGCGCCTCGGCAGATGGGCACAGGACTGGGCGGCGCCGCGAATGCCTATGGAGCTGGAGAAGCCGGCCGCTGTGGGGCCTGGCAGGCGCGGGGTGGCAGCGGCGGAGCCTGGCTGGGCGGGCGGAGCGGAGCGGCCACTGCTCTTTTCCCACTCCTGGGCGCACTCCTGCAGGTCTTGTGGCAGAACACGACGGCCACACTGCTCGCAGAGGTGATGATGCAGCTGGAAGCAGTTGCGAATGGCAGCACGGCGGAGCGGAGTCACAGAGTCTGGGAACTTCGNTGTGGGGCCTGGCAGGCGCGGGGTGGCAGCGGCGGAGCCTGGCTGGGCGGGCGGAGCGGAGCGGCCACTGCTCTTTTCCCACTCCTGGGCGCACTCCTGCAGGTCTTGTGGCAGAACACGACGGCCACACTGCTCGCAGAGGTGATGATGCAGCTGGAAGCAGTTGCGAATGGCAGCACGGCGGAGCGGAGTCACAGAGTCTGGGAACTTCGATGATCGCAAACGCTGCAGAGCAGGGCCGCAGAATCCAGGAACTCGGGTGAGTGCAGGGACTCCAGGAGCTCAGGGGCCCNTAGGGGAGGGAGAGACATCTCAGGAACCAATGGGAACGGAGGGTAGGAGGAATTAGATAACATGAACCAATTGGAGTACCGAGGAAGGGATGATAGGCAGAGTTACAACTTAGGGATATATCATACATTTAAAAGGGGGGAACAGAACAAACCATTTGGAGGAAAATGCATAACCACAAGTAAGTATGTGTGAATGAAACAAACTAATATTAAAATAAACATTAAAAGAATCATGTAAAAGACTGTAATTATACAACATTACACATTTACAGCACAACTAGATCTTCAGAAAGAAGTGCTAACATGAACACAGCAAATGCGAAATACAAGCCCAACATTCATTTTAGGAATGAAATAATTGTTCACTTTTCTTCTTCTGTATAAAACTGTTATCAGTTAACCTTGGCTGTCTGCCAGATGCCCACCAAGCTGTTCCCTCACCTCCTTCCTCAGCATAAAACTGAGAGAAAATAAACGAAAAAGATCATATTTTAAGATAAAGACAGAGAAATCATTCAACAGTTACTGTCATGGGCAAAACATGTTGGACTTGGGGAAGATTAATTTATTTATAATTTAAAATAGAGTCCTTTCCATGTGGTGCAGTCCTCCAAGAATTTCTTGCTGCAGCACTGGTGCCCCACAGGCCACAGATCCTGCCAGAAAAGCTGTGTGTGAACTCTGCTCCATTGACTGCCGTTCCTGCCAGAAGTTTGCTCGTGCATGGGATCTCCATGGGCTGTAGCTTCCTTCAGGGCATATCCACCTGCTCCAGCATGGTCTCTCCACTGGATGAAGTGTGGTATTTTCTTCTATATGGTCTCTCTATGAACTTCTGGGACACATCTTCTCTTCCACCATGGTTTCCTCAGGAGTTGTAGGGAAATCTCTGCTCAGGTACCTGGAGCACTTCCTCTCCCTCTACCTTCTTTCGCCTTGGCGTCTGCATGACTGTTTCATTTTCCTTATTCCTCTCTCTGTCACAACCACTTTGGAGCATATTTTACCCTTTCTTAAATATGTTATCACAGAGGCTGCACTGGAGTGGCTGATGAGCTCAGATTTTGGCCAGTGGTGGGTCTGGTTTGGAACCAGCTGGAATTGGCTGTTTCTGGCAAGGGGTCAGCTCCCAGTCTCTTCTGACAAAAACCTGCACACCCCTATCCTACACTGAAGCCTTTCAATATAAACCCAATACAAAATCCGAACCACAGTTCTAGTTTATTTCTTTTCGTTTGAGTGACATGTAGCTACTCCAGACACCAGCCACTAACTCTTAATTTGCTTTTCTTTCTCAGAAATCCAGAAAAATTGTATTTACTTAGGCTGTAGGATAATACAATTCTATAGAAGCCTGTGCATGCAAAAGTGGAAGGTACAAGAGGCTAAATGGAGGTTCCTTTAAAAAACCTCAACCAAGCAAACAAAAAGTTGAAACAACAAATCCTGTGTCTTCCAGTAATCATTCACTGTGCATTTTAGGGAATCCATTTTTTATCTATAATAGCTGGAGTGTTTACAAGGAAGGTAAGGAAGTTTTCATTTATTGGAATTTCTCTATCTCTTATTCTCATTTATTGGAATTTCTCTGTCTCTTGTTCTCAAGCTTCACTTGAAAAAAAATTAATGTCATGAAATCATAGAATTGTAGAATGGCTTGAGTTGGAATGGACCTTTAAAGATCATCTGTCATGGTTAGGGTTGTCTTCTCTAAGATCAAAGCCCTGTCCATTCTGACCTTGAATACTTCCAGAGGTGATGCATACAACCTGTTCCACTGCTTCATCACTCTCATTGTAAAAAATGTTCTTTCAGAAGCCTAATCTAAATCTACCCTCTTTCAGTTTAAAACCACTGCCTTTATCCTGTCACTATCTACTGTGGTGAAGTCTTTCTACACCTTTCTTATAGGCCTGCTTTCTATATCAAAAGGCCACAATAACATCTCCTGGTAGCCTTCTCTTCTCCAGATTGAAGAACCCCAAATCGCTCAGCCTGTCTTCAAAGGAGAGTTGCTCCAGCACTCCTGATCATTTTTGCGGCCATAATGAGGGAAACAAATACGACAAAATATATTTAGCTTATTAAAAAGTAATCGTAGTAGATCTTAAATACATTAGAAGTTTGGGTTGTGTTTAGGGGGTTTTAGGGGTTCTTTTTGCATGTGCGTGTATGTTGTTTCTTTTGATTTTTTCTCCCCGACCCTTAAATTTTCAAATTTCTTTCTTAAAGACTTTAAAAAACATCTAATGTAATGTTATGCTTCCAAGTTTACAGAATGCTAAAATGTGAGTGACTGGACACCTTTAGAGCCCAGATTTTAATCTGATTACTTTTGCTTAATTATGGAACTATCTATTATTCCTCTCCGTATCCTAACTTATTGTAGCTAGGCTTCTAAATTCACTCTTTAGTTTGTTTAGAAGTTTTTTTAATTTCATAGTCCATCTGAAAAAAGAAGTTAGTGAAGATTGTCACATGTCAAGAGCAGAGAGCTCTTCCATTGGACCATTTCCTAGTCATATTTGCTTTATCTCTTACACGGCTTTTTTTCTACTTGTTAGTGGGAGTGCTTAAGTGGAATAAGGCTGAAGCAGTTTTGTCTTGCTTTACTTTTTGTTTCAAAGTGATATTCACTAAAGATAAATTTTTGTGTCGTAACAAGAGTATGGACCTGAAAGAGATAACAGAGAAGTTCAATTCTTTTGTTTTAACTCCATTTTTCAGTCATGGTATGGATTTCAAGAACCCAGCATTCTTAACTGTCCCTCACACCTGAATCATATCTTCTTAACAAAGTGTCTTGGTTTGAAAGACAGGTGTCTGCTTAGGAAGGCAGGAGCCTCTCTTGGAGTGGAAGATGCAACCCCCTTCCCTCTGAATTATTATGATTTTGAAATGAGGGGCTTTCAGGCAAAGATATGGGGAATGGGAATAACAGTTTTTTTACTAAAATATATATATATAGAAAACAAAGCAATAATACAGAAACACAGGTTTAACCTGACAGAGTCAGGGTATGACCTGACACCCTGCCGGGCAGGGTGGTGGTAGCAGTCCGGTCAGGTGATAGCTGCAGTTCTCTTGGAAGTGGTTCTGTTGAAGTGGTGATCTTGTAGAAAAGCTCTGGTCCTCCTCGGGAAGTCCAGTGGTGGTTGTGTAGCTCTTGTCCTCTGGCAATCCAGTAGGTAAGGCTGCTGTGCCATTCCAAACCCCAGACTATATCCAGGTGGGAATGCTTGGCTCCTTGCCCCTGGGCGGAGCATCTCACAATGGGATGGTGAGTCATGAGGCAAGGCCTTGATGGGCCCATTAACAGGAGATAGTCCAGAAGGAGGAGGCAGGGAACATGGCTACACCTGGTTTCAACAGCTCATGAAGATGGTGATAGAATACACTGTAACCCAGGACACAAGGCATGAGGATCCAAGCATAGAAGTCATCTGAGTGCTCATAGCGTTCATGAATTAATTTGATCAATCAATGATATGTTTTATTTCATGCACGTTTCACTCAAAAGGCACTATTTAACTATTTTGACTTTTAAAAAATTATTTTCCCTAAATAAAAGCTTTATATTACCAAATTTCAATTATCTGTGTAAAATCATTCCAGAACAAGATTTTCAGTCCATTTGAATTTTCACTCAATATGAATTTGAATTGATTGCTTTTTTTGATTTTTTTTTTAGTGAAAATGACCTAGTCACATTGGGATAATTAACTAGATTCACATTTCTGCCTTACCCTCATAAAACTGGTTGACTCTTTTCTTGGCCACAGGAAAACAGTCTAATTTCTAACATACATCTGAAAAATATGTTTGCATTAGAATCTAAAGCTGCTTCGTACCTGATATTGGAGTAATCACATAAAGTATTATGATAAGTGTATGCATTCTACAGATAAAACCATACAGTTCCTTCCTGAATGAGATAATAATTAAGAGAAAAACCCCTTCTTTTTGTTGACACTGTTACAGCAGAACTACTGAACAGATTTCAAAGCAAGAAGAGCTAGAACTTCTTACTGTCTGGATATTGGTGTAACTCAGAGTATAGACCTACTTTTTGATAGTCACTGGAATTACTTTGACAAATGTGAGAAACAGAAAGTTAAAAGGGGCCCTGAGGTCCAAGTATAGATAGAAGATCCTACTGTGTTGCCCTGTTCTTTTTTAGCCTTCTGATGTTTGTAACCTTGGAGTCAGAGATTTTCACACACTTTCTTTTAAATAATAGACAATGTTTACTTAACTGTCCTTTTTTGTTTTCATTCTTTTACAATAAGAGAACTTTTGATGAGCATCTCTTTTTACCAGTGAGATTGGAGAGGAAGTGACACCATCCTTCCAATCCTTTGTTGAATTGAGAAATGTATAAATATAGGAGGACAAATAATGTTTGTCCCTTTTCTTGCCCATCTCAGCTCAGTGCATGCCAGAGTGGTTCTTTCTCGTGTCCTATAGCAACACTACTGTTGCAATCAAATTTACTTATGATGCATCATAATTGTTATTTTGCATGAGATATGTTTGCTGTGTGTCTTCAGGATATACTGTGTCTATAACTGTGGAGTACCTTGATGAAGTCCTAGGGAGAAAATGGTAAAATATCTGAAAGTAGAAATAAATAATATTTTTATTTATTTTACCTCTGTGCTTTTAGCCAAGATTAGAGGTTATTTCACTGCTTCTTTTTAAGGGGAATGTTTATTCACAGCCATCATTTATTTGAGTTATAGGAAAGACAGACAGGATTTTTATATAGAAAAAAAAAAAAAACCAAAAACCTAGAAAGAAGAAAATGCAAAATACAAACCAAAAAATCAATGCAAAAATTTTTGGATACATGGATGAACTTGACAAATTAAATAACCTCCTGCTCCAGTGAAATATAAAAATATGCTGAAACAGTACCCTTTGTTCCTCAGGAGAATATTTCAATACTTTAGTCAAAAAGTTAATATCACCTGAGGCACCCAGTTATAGTACACAGGTGTCTGAGGAAATCCCAAGTGTGCCCTATAATAGTATGTTCCATGAAGACAGCCATTTGCATTAAACATTTTCCTCATTTGAAAGAGATAAAGCATCATTATAAGAGGAACAAATGTTACATTTCAAGTCTTTCTCTCCTGTGAATTCAGCTAGCTCTGACATGGAAACAAAAAACTTTTGAAGCTTCAGCACAGTATCTTCCCCTCCCAAAAGCAAGTAGCTTATATGTTAATAATGCTTAGAAACTTTAATGATGCTATCATATCGTCCAGCAGACCTTTAGCAAGTCCGAAGTGAAATTTAATAGGGACTAGGAACACTGCAATATTTACATAATAAAATGCTCCATGCCGAGAGAGAGCAGTACTCCCCCTTAAGGAGAGTACAAAGAGCAAAACTGTCTTGTCACAACTATTACTGAGACAGCTGCAATTTTAACAGCAACTAGGTATTGGTTTATTTATCCTGTTTGACAAAATATATGTTAAAATGCAAAATATTCGTTATTGCTTGCTTATTAATTATGCTAATAGGGTTCAGAAATTGGATCCTCACTAAGAACTCCAGCTAATCATCAACACATCACGCATAGAAAATTTTCTAGATGTTCTTTTCCCAGTGCAGGATTAACTTCTTGAAAGGATATTAAACAGAATGAAGAAAAAGAGCACAGGCTTAATGCCTTCTCTGCTCTCTTTTGCACTCTTGCATCAGTACAGCTGCAGGATCCTCATCAGGTATTTATCTGTGGCAAATTGTCAGACTTGCCACAGTCAGAGCCTTAAATCTGAGGTTTAAGTCAGAGAAGAATTAATGAGGCTGGTTGAGAAAAACATGGACTGGGCCCCTCACTTATCCTGCACCTGGTTCAAGCAGGATCTAATGACTGAATAATGGTTGCAATGAAGCAGAGGCCTCATGGCCTGATGTTGTCTCAGCAAGGGACAGAAGCCATTAGTCTCAGTCCCCCTTTACCGTGCATACCAAGCCTTGCTGCAAATCTGGTCCATTAGGGAGATAAGGATAAGCTCAAGGACCCTCTGGGGTCAGACAGTCTTTACTGCCACCAAAACAGGAAGAGGTGGAACAAAGTCTTTATTTTATCTTTTTGAATCAACTGTAAACTCTGACTGAAAGTAACAGAGACCGTCATAACCCCCATTTCTTTATTGACTTTCTTACCCATGAAAATGGAAATGAAGAGTAAGAGAACAGTGGCCTGAGTTAAGAGACCTTACCCAGTCCTTGGAAGCTACACTTGACTTACCACCAGCCTATGCTCAGACAATTAGTATTTAGAACAGATACTCTTGGTTCCTAAGTGTAAGGGTCTATTGCAGAAAAAATTGGAATCTGACATGCAGTCAGATCAAAAGCAGTTTATTCCTGTAGCTGAAGGAGAGAGCACGGGACAGCCGACCCAGGCTCTGCCAGTGCCAGCTCTGCCTGCATGGAGCAGTGACAGAACTTGCGTACCTTTAGGTTACACAACATATTCTTCTTCAAAACTGGGTCAGATAGTCGGGATACGGTAAATAACCACAGACATCAAAGTCCTTCAAACACTGCGGCTCCATACAGGCATTCTTTTATAAATAATTCACTCGTTTGATAGATGACTGACAGACCACTGACTGCAAATGTTTGTTGGCTAGTGAGGCCTGCAAAGGTCTAACTAACTAGCTAGCTAACTAATAACTGATAGATTAACACTAATTGTTTTGCATCCACAGGACATGTGCTAGAAATTAGAAGGAGAAGCACAACCAAAAATGTGTATTCAGTGAAAGGAACCAGGCTAATTTACATCCATATCTGGGTTTTCGTATAGTCTCATTTCTTTGATTAAATGCCAGACAGGGAAATAATCAGTGATGGTTCTATGATTTCATTCTATTGTATAATTAATTGTCATATTAGGGCATCAACATCCTTAGATACATGACTAGTTATAATTTTATGTCAAAATCCCAAATGAATTAATGACTAGCACTCATCCACAAATACTGTTCTTTCTATATGCAAGCACATGATTCACACTGATATACTGTCTAGACTAAGGAAAAAAGGAAATTTAGAAGAAAGAGGACATTTTGCCATAGACTATGTAAGGATGCTCTTTAGTCTTCCTTCCTAATTTCTAGCCTTAGTAAAGCAACAGACAGAGAAGATGGAAATGAATGACTGTAAGCCTTTACCTGCATTCCAGGAGCAGATAACATCTGTCCATGCACAGAAGTATAAGGAATTAGTGGAAATAAGCAACCCAGTCCACCTTCCCTATCAAAGAAGGATAAAACCTGTGCTTGAAAAATTAATGCACTTTGGAGATTACAAAACTATTTGGAAAATTCTGATTTTTAAAGCAGTTCATCTTCTTACTGTCAAGGAGCAAAAGACAGTAGAAGAAAACAAAAGCCATTGGTTAATTCAGGAATTAAATTTATAGATATAGATATAGATATAGATATAGATATAGATATAGATAGATAGATATGTGTATGTATATAAACACCTCTCTATTACATAATATAAAATGTACAGTGATCTCAAAGTAAACTGTTTTCTCAAAAATATAAAGGTATAAAAAAAGGTTCCTGCTTACCAAAGAGAATTTTTGATTCCAGCAAAGGAGAGAAAAATTCCTTCCTTTTGCCACTGATTTTTAAAACAGGAATGCAAACTTGTCCAAATTTTCAGATTTCATCACATATTTATGTCCTCTTCTTTTGTTTCTTTGAAGGGTTAAGAACATATAGAGGAATTCTTTGGCTGAGTTGCTTTTTTAAAAAGGCAGGTTTCTCTCCCTAAGTCTTTAATTTTGAGAGCAAAGAAAAAAATGCAAAGCATTTTCTTCAGTTAGTATTTCAAGATACTATGCTAGAAATGTTTATACAGTGTTAAATATACCGTTTCATTGTATTTTTCAAATACATTTAAACTTTCTTTTTGGGAACAAAGAAAATCCCTAAAATATTTGAAGTTTCCTAGGTAGTCTGTAATCTAACTATTGAAGAAAAATGTATGATGAAGCACAGTTCAAGGCTGTTCAAATGTTATCCAAAGAATGTGAGCACATAACCCTTTTCTTTAAATTAAAAAACATAAACTGGCTTTTCTTTAAAGAAAAGTACCTGCAACAAGTGCTGTAACATCCCATGGCAGCTTTTAATTCAGGGTCAAGTTTCAATTCAGATGTGAAAAGAATTTCTGAAGTATATCTTATTGCCTCTGTTTGCTCTACTTTGGTTTCAAGTGAGCAAAATCTCACTTTTTGCAACATTTGTCTTCCAACAAAAATAGGAACATGCTTCAGGAGCACACCAACTGTTTTTCTGTAAGCATCCATTCTTTTGCGCCACATGATTTGTTAAATTAAACATAATTTGAGTCCCATGATTCTGAAAATCATAAAAAGTCATGAACAGTCCTTTCCATGACAGTGTTTCTCAGTCACAGGACTGTGGCTCATCTGCACTGTGAAACAGAACTCTTCCTGTCACTTCTCTTGTTTCTCACCACTGCAGGTTTTGTTCAACAGCTTCCATGAAGGTTTTTTGTGGTTTGAAGCTGGAAAGGAAAATTCCGTTATGGATTTAATGGATGATAAGGAATGGATAGAATACTTGTAATATTTTTTTCCCCTAACTTCCCTAAAGATATTACATACAGTAACAAAAAGTTTGAAGAGGGAGATTTAAGTAAGTACTTGCCAAGTGGAACAGGTTTGGGTTTTGTTTACTGTGTTTGGCAAGCATTTGGGAACAATTTGAGCTTATTCAGGTTAATAAATTGTGCCTGAGAAGCTCACAGCTACATCTTAGTATGAGACACTGATGACCCCAAAATTAAGCAGAATGAGATTTTCTGTCTACCTTTCCTCCAGCTGCAAACTGTAACTGAATAAACTTAAAAAGAAATGTTTGCTACATGCCGTGTGAGAACACTTGAGCTGTGGCTGTGTCTGTAACAGCTGAATCAGAGTTCTTCCCTAGGCAGACATGCCATCAGGAAATTCTCAATTTTCAGAACATGGATGTGGGTTGTAAATCACATCTCAACCTTTGTTCTTGAAAAGAAAAGGAATGAAAAAGAGGAACTGTGACAGTGTTGTTAAAGTAAAGCCCCCTGCACAAAAATCTCTCCCTCATTTAATAACTACACACAATTTACCCCGTTTGGGCCTGCTTGCATCTAGCTCTAGGAAGAAGAAAGTGCTATTGCACACCAGAAATTAACCCTTCCATATGCTCTTCTCCACACAAGTAAGGTAATGCCACTCAAAGGTATAAATGCCAGCTGAAGAAGTGTAGCTGCATGTACACAAAAGGGTATATGGGAAGCCCTTTGGGAAATGTATTTTCTACAGTGATAGGCACTTATATAGGCACGAAATTGGTTAAGCATGGTTAGCACAACTTGAAATATACTGCAAAACAAAAGATGGCTCTGTGAACTGACTGGAAAAAACAGTGGAGAAGTGCAGACCTGTAATCATCACAGATCACGCCACACACTGCTGATCGTTGCCGTGGCAACAGATGGTGTTTCATGACGTCACTGAAATCAAGGGGGGATAAGCAACAAGGGTAGACAGATACCAAACACTTTCTGGAAGGAAGAAATTTGAGAATATGCATTGAGCTACCTACAATGTGACACAAACCAAAGGGTAAAGGAAGCAGGAAAAAAGAGCGCAAGATGCACACACAGAAGTTTCCAGTGAATACACAGGCTTCATTTTAACCTTTCAATTTTACCATGGAAATTGCATTTGCGTTGAACATCTTTAATCTTCTTTGATATTTTTCAGTAATGTGATATAGGACAATCCGTAAAACAAACTCTCCAGGGAAGTTAAGAAAAGAGCAAACCCTTTTATATTTGTTTCACATTAGGGCTGAGAAAAAAAAAAAGAGGTATGAGTAACACTTTTACAGGGGGAGACGTATCTTTGGTGAATAAAGAACAAGTGAAAAAATGTTGTGGGGAATTGGAACCAAAACACTGCTAATGAGACTGTGAGAGTCATCTGGCATGACAGCTTGCTGCAATCCAAGGAATGATGCTCTTGTGGAACTTAGCATCATTGAAGTCTAAGTATTTTCATTGATTCCCAATTGTTTTGTACCTTCATAAAAAACTGAGTGCTTTGACCTTCAAGATACACAAAAAAACCCCAGCTTTCGAACTGATCCAAACCTCAGATTTCCTATGTCACTGGTATTTTTCTGCTCTTCTGTGTGTCTAAATTATGTGAGTAAGCCTGTATAATAATTTAAGTAGATTCTTATTTTCAAGTTTATTTCCCTAACCAGATATTTTGTTCCAGATTACTTTTTGATTGCTTTTTTCATTTACTGATAGAATTTTACATTGCTGTTGGATGTTATATTTTTGCATGGTCTTGCACAAATGATATAAAAGAACTGATAAATTACTAATAAAAAGAAGAGTCAAAAAGGAAAAGAATAAGTCCATGAAACAAAAAAGGATGATGAGTAAGAAAACATTACCTTCAGGAGCAAGTATTCTTTGGAGAATGAAGTACTATTAGTTCATAAAGGTGAATATTGCCTCATAGAAATTTACTTGAATTTAGCCATATACTATTTTCCTTCACCTTCCATAATACAAAATATAGGAGTGCAATTAAGCCATGGCAAAAATTAATCAAATAAAAATGTAAAAGAAAACAGGTGAGCAAGAGGTTTAAGAAAGTGCTTGGATACTTATATGAATAACAAAAATTATTTATTTAGTTGTGGATATACAAAAATTTCAAAATTTGCCAGTTGTAGCATTTAGTGACGAAACTTTTTCAACAGCTACTCAGGTTCATAAGCTTTTTTTAAACACCTACTTAGATATATATATGATCTAAATTTATTTTTTTTTAATCACTGGTACAAAAAGAGTACTAATCATGCAGAAAAATCAGAGAATAGATTATTTCCAAGGTAAAAATGCAGCCCTAATGATCAACCATTTAAATTTGGCTTCTATAGGAAAGCAGGATGAGCATTACTGAGGGTGTGGATTTGTATCAGGCTGACAGCATAAGAATGTGATGGCATGCTAATACGATGGCATTCTTCTTTACATAGAAAACTGAAGTTTTGTAATTTTAGAAGAAATTAAACTGTGGTATTAGAGATGGAGTAACTTGGTTTCCTCTTAAAAAATAAAAGAGAAGTTCCAGTTATGCTTAAAATAGTTAGGATATAAATTTTCTTATGACTATCAATCAAGCTTGAAAATGTTTACATATTATAGTCACTAATCATGTAGTAGAGATTTCATCTCTTTTAATAGTGCTTTGAGACTGATATTGTGCTTTCACTTCAGAGCACTCTCAAAATTAATGAATTAAATACAGTTTAGTTAGTGTATCAGACATTATTTATGGACCTGACAAAGCCTTTTTAATTAAATTGACATGTGCAAACTCTTCGCCATGTGTCCCCTCTTTAATTTCAGAGACAAGTTCTTTACAGACTGAAGAAACAATAAAGATGAAAGTACAAAAATATGTTACAAATTTTATTCCAAAACCATCTCAAATACCATCATCACAACAGATGCTCATGGAACCTTATTTTCTTTATCTTAAGAGCGAAGAAAACCAATGTCGAGTCTGCTCAGAAGTATAATAATTTATTTCCTTGGTGTTTGTTCTGATTATTCCATTGCAGTATGCCAGCAGGAAGGATTTTGCTGCTGCTTTAGAGCAGTTTCTGTCTCTATGCATGTGTTAGCAAGCTATAGGCAACATTTCTAAGAAAACTTAAAAAGGAAACCTAGAATGATTAGTTATGTACAAAGACATAAGTACCAAGTACTCATAAGCAAAACCCGTAGCAAGGGACTTTAATTAGTATTTCAGAAGTAGCAAGCTTCTTATTGAGAAGAAATTACTAATAGTACAGGAGAGAGGAGGCTACTCTTGTAGTGCTGTATTGGTGGTAGACCCTAGAACAGCTCAGCAGCTCTCTCAAAGTGCTGTGCACATACCAATCTTGCCACAAACAGCCCTAGCAAGTAGTCTCACAGCTCACATGGTTAGCACTTAGTCAGAAGGAATTCATCCCAGCTCTAGGAAAACCTCACAAGGGCAGCTCCTGAATATTCGGTCCATGCCTCCACAATGCTCGCAGCGATGCCTTCATAGGGCTGATCTTCACTGAAATGAGTGTAAACTAAGTTGCTTATCAGGTTGCGTAGTGCACTATCATTTTGCTGTAGTCTTTATGTGCTTTGACTTCTAAAGAAAAAGGAAAATAAATTAAGTCCATTCAAGTATCACGAAATTTAATTTTATTTGCTTTCTTTTTCCAAGATTTTGTGTTCCTATAAAGAAAAAAGCTGCAATTATTAAAGTAAGCACCTAAAAATCCTTTTCTTTTAGGAGAACCCTACAAGGAAATTACCTGTAAAGAGCATCAGTTCTGAACACCTGCCTGCGCATGGGAAGTGGTGAATGAAATCCTTGTTTTGCTTGTATGCACAACTTTCTCTTTCCATACTGAACTGTCTTTATCTCATCCCACAAGTTTTCTCACTTTTACTCTTCCAGTTCTCTCCCCCATCATGCTGGTGGGGGAGTGAGTGAGAGGCTCTGCAGGGCCTAGCTGTCAGCCTTATTTTTTCAATCTTTTTTAATTGGTCTGAGCCCTTAAAAATTGTGAGTGTCCTTTATATAAAACTGAAAAATAGAAAAGTACTAAATTTTAACCAATATGACTTAAATACCATATTTTTTCCTTTGCTGTTTCTGACACAACGGTGTTTCAGAAAGAATTACAGTCTACATAAAGTCAGCTGATTCTATTTGGCTACCATGAAAATATTATTGACTAAAGATCAGAGTATGTAACCGTATTCCAACCACTTTTAAGTTGACTGATTTCATTCCTTCACCTAAGAGAGGTTTAATTATCAATTAGAATGCAAAAGGCAACTAGGTATCTCTGTTGTAAAGTGTCTTGATCCCCACTACTGGTCTCCTGTTGCTCAGCTTTTAAAATTGTTTTTCAGATTTCCCATATGTCTTGAGGGTTTAAAAATAGTTTTTTGTGGTCCAAACTGAGATAAACCAACCCATTCAATGTGCATTTTATAATATTAAAATATATGAGGGTTAAGATATTTGGGTCAAAAAGCAATGAGAAAGCTCCTAAAAATTTTGGGAGAGCTTATCTAGAAAAAAAATCAAACCTATTTGTTTGTTTATTTGCTTTAGTTTATTTCATATTAAATATACCAGTCATATTTGATCCAAATTTATGTTAAATTTGAAGTCAAAACAGTGATTCTCCTAAATCAGAAGAACTGAAACAAATTTAAAGATCATTAAGCCCATGGTATACCAAATCCTAGGAGAATTTTGGAAACAGATCTTTAACCATAAGATTAGACTGATAAGTAACCAGAAGAGACTCCTAGAAGACTTATCTTCAAATGTTCTCTTCAATTTTTATAAAAAGATTTCGAAAAAGACAGGGATTTAATGGTCATTTTATTTAAAGAAATAAATTCAGCATGAACAGAAAAGAAATAGAAAATATATATTTTCTGGCTTCTCAGAATGGAAAGCATAATTTGATGACTAATCTGGCATAGCTAGCTTTAGGAATAAGGTGAATTATCCTAAAGAATAGAGATTACCCAGTACACTACAATTCAAAATACTTAACAAAGATAAGATTATGTACTAATTGTATTACAGCTGTGCCTTTTTAATGATTTAAGACTAATGCCTGAAACCATTTGACATCAGTCAGATGTTTGTGGGATGACACTGTAAATCTTCTTTTGCTGCAGTTTTTGCCAGTCAAGCATATATGGACTTATATGTATTTATCTATATGACAGTCAAGCATATAAATACATATATGTATTTATCTATAGTACAAGGCATAGAAAAAAAAATATTTCATCTGTTTAAATCAATAGTAATAACATTCTTACATAAGAAGCATTTTTATAGATGGAAAATATTGGGAGCTGGCACATAATTATGTTTCTAACTGAAATGCTTTAATAAGGCTGTGCATAAAAAATACTTTGTGGGGTCCAAAACACATCTAAGGTATCAAAACACTCAGAAGGAGAAAGTTCCACCTGACAATTTCATTCAGAACTTTACTTCTCTAAGGCAGTTACTGGGAAAGGTGATTATGCTACTGTTTGGTTTTCTTTATGTGACAAGGATACATTTCATTGGTAAGTGGGCTGAGATCACAAACATATTCAGTCATAGTCACTACCCACACAAGAGACTAAGAAGTGATCAGGCCTGATCTTGATCAAGCAACGCTTGGTTGAAAGACCTCTGTTTGTTATCAGTATAGTGAAAACTTAATATCTATAAACTTGAAACTGTACTTGAAAGAAGAAAAGCTTCCCATAAGGGGCTCCCAGGGGAAAAAAGCCCTGATATTTTGGTCATAGGGAGATTTTAGAAGTCGTTTTTAGAAGTCGGCAGATTGCTTTTGAAGAATAGGTATAGGTATAGCTTCTGGTGCCTCTGACAGGGTTTCCTTAGTGGTGCGGATGCATTTATTTCTTAGATAAATTTAGACCTCTTTAAAGATTTGAAAGAGCCATATTTGAATCTAATGTAGAATTCTTACTATTTCAAATCACAAAAAACTCCAAATAGAAGCAAACAAAAAATACTACACCTGCCCTACAGAAGTGTTCTTCCTGTTAAGCTTACACTAAAACTAAAGGTTTAATCCTCTTCAAAAGGGTTTCAAAATCCTGTGGCCATTAAGAACAGGAGTGATATTTGTACTTACAAATCTCTCTGCGTAGTAGCACACAGCAAGCACACAGTATGCTGCGGACTGACAACATCTAAGCAGAGTAAGTTGAGCCTTCAGTAATGGCACAGCAATTTGCTTCCTTTTGCTGCTGCCACATTCTTGCCAACCCATGCTGTGTTTTCACATTTTGTACTCACTCATTCTAGGAGGAGTTGTGTCTTATGGTAGGTCTGTACAATGGCCAAGAAAATGAGATTCTGACAGGTACCTGTGGCTACAATCCCCATGGCAAGTTATAAATAAGAATGCCCACTATTCCGAAAGCACAGGTTTATTTGATTGATGTACTAAAAACAGTCCTAAATGGTAATTTCCTTATTGGAAATGTCAGGTAAGAGATGTACAATTGCCACATCAAAGTTTTTGGCATGGCATAACAAGGTTTTGCAGGTTCTGTGCATATAAAATTATTCTGCAAAAAGAGATTTTCTTGTGAGGACAGAGCTGCAGAGGACACTCTGAGGGATGATTTTAGTTTCATAAACCAACTTCAGAGAGCATACCTCTGTTTTTAAGTACCCTAGAGGGCTTGGATTCCTGAGTATGTCCATATGAAGGTGAGACCTTTCTCCTTCCTCCCTTTCCACAGAGGGAAGTGGAGGATGTGGGAGGACCACAGTTGCAGCAAGAATGCTTCCTGGCTGAGTGAATCACTGTGACACTGACACCCACTGGATGTTCACTCACAGGTCAAGGTTAAGCACTGTAGATACAGGATTAGGTGCATCTAACAAACTGAAAGAGCTAAGTTTCTGTATAACAGCAAACAGCTAGGAACTATGTCATTATGGCCAAAGGTTTGCACTTTAAAGAGGGACAAAAACCCCTGGGGAACTAGAAATTAGCTTCTGATATAAAATGTATTGTGTTTTAACCTACTCTGTGTCTCATACCAGCTCATGACTAATTTAACCCACAGTCTGTTGGAAGTGTATTTTAATTGTAATGAAATGTGCTTGGTAAATGGGGCCATTAGTTTATCTAATGAAGTGTCCACATTCACATCTGCAGGTGCAAGCTGCCTTCATTTTTGTTGCAGGGTAAGACTATAAGAAAACTTAACAGTATGTAGAAGATTGATGTGTTTCACTAGACAAAGAATGGCTTTTCAGGCTTATGAAATCTTTCAAAAACTGATTTAGACTAAGAAAGGAATGACTGTTCTCAAAATTGCCTGATCAAAATCAGTACCAAGTGTTCAGCTGTTAACTCCAAAATCCTGTTTGATGAGTTATTACACAGAAAACTGAATCAATTTTTACCATTGTGTATTAATGGCTTCCCTACTGATTTTTAACTTAATATTTCCTCATCTGCCTGCCTAAAAATAAATTAATTGAAATTTACATTGATTTCTTTGTAAAAACAAGTAGATGTACAAGCTGTTAATCTACCTTCTGTGACTTTTCATGCCTTATTTAAGAGCCATATGTTCCACAGAACCCAATACAAAGCAGTCATAAAAATACCTTCCTGTCTCTAACAGTGTGAGGTTTTTTCATGTTTGGTGACAATAATCTACTTCTGACGGAGTGTTTCACTGGAAGTCCTAATTAAGCATAACTATGCAAAGATAGCAACATGCTTCACAAAGTTATAGTTAGTACATGTGTACCCAGATTAGCTATTTAAATGTAACAAAACTATCCACCAAGATGACATTGCTTTACATACTACTTTATGAAACTGTAACCTTTTTTGTTTCCTCTGTTTCTGTCTGGAAATCACAGAATATCACATCAGGTAAGTGAAGTTAGGGAACACAGGAAGTATGGGTCTAGGATTAGACCTTATTATTCCCACTCCTCTATCATGTAGTTTTTGCCACTGGCAAAACAATAAGCAAATCCTTTCAGAGATCAGTGTTAGGCTTTGGTGAGTGTACCACTATGGGCTACCTAATCTTGGTGTATGTCCTGGTTCCAGCCAGGACAGGGTTAATTTTTGCAGTAGCCAGAAGGGGCATGGCCAAGGCCCAGAGGTTATTCTCTACCACCTCCCCTCATTTTGTGGGTACAGAGGAAGAGGTCCCTTCCAGGTCGTGTAACATGGGGGAGCAGTCCGGTGTTGTTGGGGGTTTACAATTGGTGAGCTCTCGTGTGTGAATTGCTCACCTCCCATGTACACTCTGTGATTAATATTGTTGCTGTTAGTCTTCCTTATCATATTTTATTGCTGTTTCCAGAAATACATTATTATCTCAAACCAGTAATTTTTACCTCTTGTGCCTCCAATTGTCCTCTCCATGCTGCTGCAAGGAGGAGGCTTGGAGGGATGGGGGACTGAGTAAGTGGCTCATGGTTTGGAGTATTTTTGGTGGGAACACTAAATTGAGGAATACCATTCCTGAACCACGACAATGTGTTTATGTCTAAATCTATTTGCTTAACTTAGAGTGTGCTTCTACTCAATGGGTGAAATAGTCTTTTGCTTTGGTTACAGAACATAGTCATCTCTTTCCTAAGCGCCAGGTATTATACCATCTTTCCAGAGCTTTCCAAGGATTATTATAACAAAATTAAATTTAAAACTCTGATTACCCATTTGGGGAAAAAAAATCATTCACAAACACATAATGAGAGCTAGAATGGGAGTTGTCTGAGTACTAAAAATGTACTTGTCCAAAAGCTATTCTGTTATTTCTTTATAGATTGAGAAAGATACTTTATTGGTTTTACTTTTATTTTATTGAAATTGGAATTTTAATCCAATGATTACATGAAAACTAATATCAAGGAATGCAATTTATGTAGGGAACTAAAAATTATGATTAATATTTATTGATTGACAAGAAAATAAGCCTTAAACAATGCTATGTCTTATTTTGAAAGCCAAAAGTTGCTTTAGGAATCTAATTTTTGGTCAGTGGGATCTGCCAACTACAAAAATATTTTATTATCGAGAGAATGCAGGTTCTTAAATTACACTAAAAGTCAAGGGGTAATCAGAGGCAGCAGGAAAGTGATAGCTAAAAGAGCGGGAAATGTGTAGATCACCCTTGGAGACTGTGCCTTCTATTGCAAAACAGCATGTTCACACAAAGAATAAAATATACTTCCCCAGGTACAGGGTAGGAGAGCCCAGGATTGAGTGCTCATCAAGCTCTGCATCTGGAGGGCAACAGGGATGGTTGAGAGAAGCAGACAGCAGAAAAAAAATCCAAATTATAGGGGTGATGGAAAGAAAAAGGAACTTTATCTGGAGACTTATAGAAGATTTTAAAGAGTTTTCTGCAATCCAAAAAAAACCTCCAAAAATTTGTAGATGTTCTTGACTAAGAGCAAGCTTGAAAGAAAAGAACTGGCCTTATTCATGTTCCAATTCATTCTGGTTAGTCTATTTGCAAAATTTTAGGAGGTTTAGCTTATGTTGAAATACAAGTTGATTTTACAGGCTTTGGTCTAAATATAAAAATCTACTCAGACTCATCTAAAACTCAGGTCAACTCTGGGTCTTGTCATACATAGACAGCAGTGAAAGTTACTGTGCAACAGAGCCAAGTTCGATCAGTCTGTTTGGGTGGCTGCAAATAAATAACATCAAACAAGTGACCTCTTCCCTTTCCCTCTTCCAAAACAAATGTCAAAACACAAAATCAGTATTCTTGCTAAAATCTGTTTTGGCATCCAATACGCATGACAAATGATATCCTATGACCTATAAATGTAAATTGCCAGACATTCTGGAGATGTAACAAAACTTTTCTCAATCTTTCTAATTACTAGCATGACAATATGTATTATTAATTTTCAAATTAATTGACAACCTTTAACACTCAAAATGATCCAATTTAATTTAATCTCTTCCTACATCCTTAGTTCCAACAAGTTTTTTAGCAAAATACCTTGACTCAAAGCAATGAAACAACAACTGCATTGCTGGCTCAGATTACCCACGTTTCATCTCTTTCACTGTTACACTTTACAATATAGAATTAAGTGAACTTCACCAAGCAGGAAAGTCTTCAGTCTGGAGACCTCAACCATCATGCAGGTTCTAAGTCATTACAGAATCACAGAATACACTGAGTTTGAAGGGACCCACAAGGATCATCAAGTCCAACACCTGGGCCTGCACAGAACACTGCAAGAATCATTCCATGTGCCCAAGAGTATTGCCCAAATGCTTCTGGATGAAGAAGCTTTTTCTAATATCCAACCTAAACCTTTCCTGACATAACTTCAGGCCATTCCCTTGGGTTCTGTTGCTGGTCACCACAGAGAAGAGATCAGTGCCTGCCCCTCCTCTTCCTATCACAAGGAAGTTTTAGACTGCAATGAGGAGCCCCTTCAGTCTCCTCTTCTCCAAGCTGAAAAAATCAAATGACCTCAGCAGCTCCTCATACGGCTTCTCCTCAAGGCCCTTCACCATCTTTGCTGCCCTCCTTTGGATGCTTTCTTGCAGTATAATGTCTTTCTTATATTGTGGAACCAAAAACTGCCCCCAGCACTCAAGGTGAGGCTGCCTCAGTGCAGATTAGAGAGGGTAAAATCTCCTCCATTGCCTGGCTGGCAGTGGTGTGTCTGATGTCCCCCAGGACACTGTTTGCCCTCCTGGCTGCCAGGGCACTGCTGACTCATGCTCAGCTTGCCATTGAACAGGACCCCCAGGTCCCTTTCCATAGCACTGCTCTCCAGCTTCTCATTCCCCAGTCCCTATATCCAGGGCTGCCCCATCCCAGGTGCAGGATATGAGACCTTCTGTTGGAGAACTTCATATGCTTGGTGGTTCCCCAGCCCTGTAACTTATCAAGGTCTCTCTGCAGGGCCTCTCTGCCCTGGAGGGAGTCAACAGCACTTCCCAGTTTTGTGTCATCTGTGAACTAGCTTAATATCCCTTCCAGTCCTGCATCCAACAGGGCCAAGGATGGAGTCCTGCAGAACCCCACTGGTGACAGGTCACCAGTCTGATGTCACCCCATTCACTACAATCCTTTGTGCCCAACCCGTGAGCCAGTTGCTCACCCACTGCATGATGTGTTTATACAACTGAATGCTGGGCATTTTTTCTAGAAGGATCCTATGAGAGACAAAATAGAAAGCTTTACTGCAATCCGAAAAGACTACATTAACTGGCTTCCCTTGGTCAGCTAGGTGGGTTACCTTGTCATAAAAGGAAATCAGATTTCCTCTCATGAAGCTGTGCTGGCTGTGACCAACGACTGCATTGCCTTTCTGGTGATTTTCAATACCTCCCAGAATAATCTTGTCAGTGACTTTCCTAGGCATTGATATGAGACTATGGGCTGTTCTCACAGCAACACCAATTGCTGGCTAGGCCACTGCCCTTACAAGTGCGTGCTCACAGTTTTGTTAGTCAGCTGTATTGTAGGAAGCCTTGTAAATACAGATAAGTGTTTAAAAGAATGTGAATCAGCGCTTTCTGTGGTAACAAATGAAGAGTAAGATTGTTACTATAATAAATTAAACTTCCTTTATAGTACAGGCACACAGATCCTCCCCACATGGAGCAAGATTCTTGGTATTTGCCCATTACACAAAAATACACAGCCTTCACACTTCTGCCTGTATATATGGTAAGCAAGAGACTATTGAAAATTTCTTGGTATGTGGGTAGACAATGCTGTATTTTAACTAATCCAGAATGCATGTTTTGAGAATTAGCTATGTTATTATTCCTTTGTCAGTACCAACCCTCACATTAACTTGCAAGCTAAATTCTGAAAGATATCCTGCCCTGCTTTTGAAAGACTTTAGTGGGAGTTAAAATTCAGTGGGAGCTATAATTCCCCCATGGGAAAGGAGGCAATCTGCAAGCCAAGGTAAACAAATCTTCTCCAAGTCATGTGTACATATTTCTGAATTTCTTATTCATGTCATCCAAACTCAGGATTAGGGTTGAAACAAGAACAAACAGCTAAAATGGTGCAGGAAATACATTTACCATCACTGGGCTAGACTCTTTTTATGTGTAAATCAGGTTGGTGCCAAACAGTCAAAGAAGCTATACCAATTTGCAGCAAATGAATGACTCGCTTTATTCTAGGTTAGGAGCAAGGTCATTAATATCTTTTCAGTTTTATATTAGAAATCAGATTTATTTTTTAAAAGCTTATTATCTGTGAAAACCCTGGTGACACCTCTTTTTACATGCTGTATTATTAATGCACAATTCCAACAGGTTGTCTGTGCATTGGGATGAGGGATAATCAAAGGCAGATATCAGTAAGGGACAGCTCACCATTCCCAACCCTAAAAGACAGACTATAAAACCAAAATGTTCTTTTCTTTCCTGAAAATGTACAGTGCTTGCATGATCACAAGTCTTGCATAGCCATTAAATAGCAAAAGAGAATCAAACTTTTACAGCTGCTTTTCTAAAAGGAAGAGAAGAAAATCTCATAAGTTTCCCTGTGATCCTGAGTATCATAGAAGGGAGGGGTATAGAATTTCTGTGTCTTTAGCCGACACAGCCAACACAACACTTCCTTGAAGTCTTGTGTTTAAATATATCTAGTAATCTGACCCAGACTTCTCACCTTTCTCCACAGAAGTCAAAGTTGAAAAATCCCAGACTCAGACAGACTGTATTTAGTATCTTTTACATGAGTACTTGACAGATTTTCCACAACAGTTAGGAACCTAACTAGCCTTAACATCACTGGTTGAAAAGCTTGAGAAAAATGACCTGAAGTAAGACCTTGAAGTAATCAAACAGAAAACATAGACACATATACATGGATATGAATAAATTGCTCCAGAATAATCCTATACGGATTACATAAATACATCTCATATAAGTCTCATACAATGATAAAGAACAGGTGGGTAGCAAACTGAAGCACAAGGCATCTGGACTTTGAGCATCTTATTCAGTTATAAATGAAGTTTTTGTTTCATCATAGTGTTAGAAAATAAATATGAAAATATTACTCTGTATGCTTCTGTTACATTAGTAGCCCTGTCTTATGTCTGTCAATAAAAAGATTGCTAGACCTGAAACTCAAGACAACATATTCAATGTGGTTAACATTGGAATATGTAAGATAATTATATAACTGAAACAGAAACGATGTCATTTGATCTTAAACAGTACTAAATTATTGACTGTTGCATTGTATACCCTCTTATCAATGAATTAAATGCACTGATTTTTTTCACAATAACAAGATTTAGTAATTCATGGTGCATATGGGAAAGAGTAAATTTTGCAAAATGCTTTTGTTTGGGGCAAATGTAACATTATTTAGGATGTGAGTAAATAATTTAGCTTCTTACTCCTCTGTTAAGTCATGTTATCAGTTATTTACAACAAAATTAATTCTGAAATACTGTACCAAGAAATTTACAACTTGCCTAATAGACTCAATAAAAGAACATGATTTGTCCTTCAAGAAAGAAAATGTATGTGGGGACATCCCAGACTGAATCTAGCCACCTGCTTTCATGATCAACTTTTCTGAATCAATACCTACTTTTTATACAACTATTTAAGTTAGTTCCCTTCCACAATAATTTGGAAGTAATTTGAAAATAGAAGACTAGAAGTAATAAAATCTGATTTTATAAATAAATAAAAGTCATAAAATCTAAATTATCTTAATGTCTTTTCCTCTGATTGAACTGATTGAGATCTTATTTAGGTTGGGGTTAGAGATGATAACTACCCTCCCCTAAAATTCCCAGAGAACATAAAGTTGAACTGGGCAGAGTCAAATCTCTGTAAATCAAGGGAGATGATGTATGTATGTGTGTGGATGCAGTGATTAAGTTGCACAGGGAAATGATGCAACTCTTAAATATTAACTGATGTCTAAGAATTCCTGAGGGAATTCATTATATTTCTAGCCTGAAAATAGCCCAATAGTTAATGCTGTTAGGGCTGCTTTAAGACAAGGATGGGGCAATATGTACAGTATTACATGGGATTTTAGTTGATGTTACCTCGTGATCTTAAAATAAGAATGTTGTTTCTGGTTGTGGCAATTAAAATTCTATTTATACTGTAATTAAGCACACAAATTAGAGTGGGTACTTTTCCTGTTAGATTAGTTGAAACATTCAAACATTAAACACTGCAAGTAGCAACGATTGAATCCCACCTCTTTCATGGCCCCAAGTGTTACATGTTAAATGCTGGCATCAAGGAGAAACAAACCAACCAACAAATCAACAAGGTTTAGGTACTATTGCAAATTATGTTATAATAGCAAATAATGGATGGGCTGCATTTCCAGGCCTGCAGCAGGAGAAGGATGGACAAGGAAAGAAAAAGATGCAGGCTGAAGTGATAAATTGAGATAACTGGAACTGATTCAGGAGATAATTCAAATAAAAGCAACTTCATGTACTTTTGTGTCTCGATTAGGTCAAATAACACAAAGTTGCAGACTTACTAAAAGGAAATTTCACTTAAGCTGTCAAGAAAATCATCTGAAACGACATGACACCAATGTGAAAGTCTGAGTCGAGTGGCAATGAAGATTTCAGTGTAACAGTTGGTTATAGAGAAATAGAAATATAAACAAAACTGCTTTGACTTCTACCTGTGTTGGAGCTGAACACATTCAAACTTAGGTGGAGGGACAAAAATTTGGGCCGATAGTCTATAGTCCTTTCTAGTGCACAAAGCACTGTATGTTTCTTAAGACGGATCTCAGAGATGCTTAAGCTGCTTAGACCAGAAGTGATGAGTTCTTTGTTACTGTTGCATAACTTCACAGGGAGTGCTCAAGTGAAATACCACGGGACTGGACATAAGAGGGAGTGAAGCTAGCAGGTGAAGTACTTGGCAGAGGTGAAGTGACAGCTGCTTGTTGTTATCAAGGCAGGTTATGAATGTGTCCAGTTATACAAATGCATAGCCCCTCTAAAGAAAGTTTTCTGATGATGCCTCATGTTTCTGCAGTGCAGTCCTGTATCATAAAACAGATCCCTATTTACTTACAGAGTGCAGGGTTGCATATAGAAAGGTGGTCAGGTCCATAAGTGAAATAGTTAAATCAGTTCAGTCCAAGCTGATGAAGCTGTACTGCTTCCAACCCCAGAGATAACTTTTTGGTTATATCTCTGGCTTCAGGATCTTTCATATACATCATGATGTATAATACAAGCATGTTCTTGATTTTCTAGGGAATTTAAAGCTAGGGAAGAAGAGGGTTTGAGTAGTTATCTTTTCAACTTGCTGCTTGTCTCTGTTTATGGACCTAGTCTAATGAACAGATTTTTGCCTGACATGATATGTATTGTCCCAAAATGCTCACAAATTTGAAAATCAATCAAGATTTTGTATACTCTTTACACTCCTTCTATTTTTTCAGTTGACAGAAAATGTAAATGCTGATTGCTATTCTTGTTTTGACTGTACTTTCACTATCATTAAAGATGCTTTCTCTCCTGCAACACACTCTTTTAGCAGCCACCAACAAACGCAATAATACCCAGGAATACTATTCCTTCCCAGACTTCCTCTCTCACCTCCACCTATCTGGACCATTTTCCACTGTTGTCAACTATTACAGGGTAAGCCATGTTCAAACAATCATTATTACACAAATCTGAATGACTGCCTGATGAATTTTGGAATGATGCCTTAATGTGAATCCTTATTTATGGAATTCTGACAAAATTAGGGCAATAATAGCTTTTCCAGAAAATCCATTTGCTACTTTAAAAGAAATAAAGGGCTAGTTTGATGTCACAGGAGTTCACATTTGTGAGATGAATTGTATGCGATAAATACATGGCAACTAATATGCTTAAAGTCTCTGAACAAAACACTGTATAAAACTCAGAACTTCATGTCCCGTGTATGTGATAAAAAAGTTCTATGCATAAATTTACATTTTGATTAGCAAGAGGTACTGAGCTAAAAAATATGCTTATATGATTGAGAAAAGTAAGAAATAGCAAACACACAGTTAACTAATGTAATCAGTTTAAAGTGTAAAGAAAAATTATTTATATCTGAGTAGTTCTTGACCTTTTAGGCTCCCTGCCATTCTTGATCTCAATGAGATTATTTTAAAGGTCTTTTTATAAAGGTCTTTTTTACAAGGTTAAGATACATGCATATTTTTATAAGATGTTAGTGTAAAACAATAAACTCCTAAAAGAAAGAATGAGTTTATCCCTGTTGTCTAGAATATGGACACTTAGTAAGCTAAACATAAATCCATATTGATTGAATGCCTTCATGTTTCCTTAAATATATAAAATGTAAAAAGATTGGGATTAAGTAGAGAATGGTTCATAGGTTATGTAACATAATACTGATAATTCTTTAAGTAGCTATCAAATGAGTCAAAAGCTGTGTTTCATATATTACCCTGCCAGACTTAGCCAGAGAAGGCTTACGTCACTTGGCAACAAGTGCAAATGCTTAGCAGTTCTAAAAAATTTAAAACAAGTAGAACTGACCTACCAACAGGTATTATAGTACAGCTCAGGAGTTGTTTGCTTTCTAAACTTCAAAAATATATTATTATTTTGTGAAGTGTTCATTTATTACTATGCCTAGCAAAGT
The DNA here is from genome assembly GCA_013397175.1 of Platysteira castanea. Taxonomy (NCBI): domain Eukaryota; kingdom Metazoa; phylum Chordata; class Aves; order Passeriformes; genus Platysteira; species Platysteira castanea. Next base: position 881,014 of record VYXC01000687.1, read on the forward strand.
TTTATTTTTTAACTTTTAAAAAAGATGAGGATATTTGTAAAACTTAAATCTTCCGGGCCTCTCATAATGCTTCAGATATTTTGCTGATCAAAAGAGCTCAATAGTGAAAAATCCCTTTCAAATAATGAGTTTGGGGTTAATTGTTGTTGGTTTAGGTTTTGCGGGTTTTTGTTTGTTTTTTTTTCTTAACTTTAAACTCTCTGAAATTTGTATTGTTTTGTAATTGGTAGCTGGGGAATATGGCTGGAGTGATATCAGGTAGGCTATAGTAGTTTTTTTGGCAGAAAGATTAACACACATTTAGCACTTCCAACAATGTGGAAACCAAGCAATCTCTAACTGTACAGTGAGACAAAATAACAAGAAACATGCTAGCAATTCTTAACCTAGACATAGACCTTGCTGTGCACTAGGAGATTCTCATACTCTTCAGTAATTTGTTTGAGTGACAGACTAGCAAGCATTCCAAGTACCTGTGCTGATTAGGCCAAAGGAAGCCAATATAAACACCTACCCATTTAAATCTATGGATTTTATATATTTTTGGGGCTATTGGAGTAATTGTTTTGTAATCAGTGGTACACATCTTCAACAGATGCAATTCTCAAAAGTTACAACTGTCAAAGCCATGTTTGCCAAAATATTAAAACTTTGAGGAGAGACTAGAAAAATGTTCCTAAAAATTCACAGCATTGAATGTCTATTTTTTATAGAATACAGCTCTGCAGGAAAATTGTGGAAAGGTCCAAATAAATATCAAAGGGTTATGATCGAAGGACAAAGTACTGCAGTCAGATTACATCACCCGTTATGGAAAGATCTTTGTCACAGCTAGTTCCATATGAAGTAAAGAAAAGCTTTGTATTGAAGCTCCACTGAGGTTTCCATTAAAGGAAGGGTTTCTCATCAGACAGTAATTCAGTCCTAATATTAAAAGTATCAATACAAGTTCCTCTGATGTAACTTGAAAACTTATATAATAAATCAACTGCAAAACATTTTACCCTATGAATATTTGAAACAGTGTCACTAATTTTAAACGTTTTCTAGAATCACAAAAAGATGAGAGAACACAAAGTCCTGAAATGCCAAATTCAAGATTTTATTTTTTTTCAGTGCTAGGAAGCTTACTGAATCCTTATGAAATATTAAAATTTTAAAGAGAATTTCTTCCAATAAAAGAAAAGAAGTGTACCTTTTTAAAAAATGTTTATTTACATTTAATACTTTGGCTTTAATGGTTTTCTTCCCCATTGCTAAAACTTTAAATAAGCATATCTTGAAAATCACAGAAACACAAAAACCAAAACAATCAAAAAAGTTAATGGAATATGCTATGAAGCTCTTGAAGCACAAAGGTTCATGAAAAAGCCAAACCACTGAGACTTTGACTTCAATCAAATGAAATATTTAATTAGAAAAACTACCTACCCTAGAAATAGCTCACATAACTGCTTTGGATATGTAGATCAGAATATAACCAGGAAAGATGTTCAGTGTCCCTAAAAATCCTGATAAATTCAGCCTTTGTGCATGATGCGGGTAACCTGCTCTTCACAGAGAACCTATTTAATGGTCTTTCATTAAATGAACAAAACTGAACTGAGTGATCTGTGCCCACTCCTGCCTTTGCATTAAGGCAGACATGGCATAATGCAGGGGAATAAGAAGTTTTGTCAATATCGTGAGACATAATAGTGCAATTTTTAAAATATGCATCAACTTAAAACCAAAATTATATTGTGGCAGTAACAGGAACATTGCAGACAATACATTTCAGAAAGTACAGCCAGTTAAGAGAAAATTTATGAGACAGCTATAACTGCCTCAATAACAAACCTGTACTTTTATGAGCATGCTTAAACTGTTCTGCCTTAAATGCTAAGGGAGGTGGATTAATTTAGATAGACAGAAGCTGCTGTTTCAATACAACTGATCCACAGCACAGTAAAACATTTCAGAGGTCATAACTTCAATAGCATGAACATTATTAAAACTGACAAAACTGTATCAGTTTGCTGGAAGCTGAGTTTCCCCAGCTGTGACAGGGATGTACAGAGTAGCAACACCTATTTCATCTGAGCCTTCAGACTGTATTTCTTTTCCTCCTCAAAACAAAACTTGTGTCTGTGAATTGTTTTGGTCTTTTGAGGAATGCAGTACAGTAGCCTGATGCAGTTTCAGTTTCCTACTGAAAAATAGGTCTGTGCAAACTACAAATTATCTATGCTCCTCCAGGTTAGCACCTCAATCTTCACACTCATATTAGCTACCAACAGTCAGGAAGGCAAAATAATTTCAGGAATTTTGCCTGGATTTAATTCATAATTAGCCAGATTTAACTTAAATTTTAGACTTCAGAAAACATACATAGGCTTTCTTCTTTAGTTAACTGATCACTTTGAAAGATAAGCATGAGGTAATTAATGGTTCAGCTTCTCCATCCCCAGGTTAGACAGGCAGCTGATTAACCAACAGTGTGCCCAGGTGTCCAAGAAGGCCAACAGCATCCTGGCTTCCATCAGAAATAGTGCGTCCAGCAGGACTAGGGCAGTGGTGAGGCCCCACCTTGAACCTTGTGTTCAGTTTTGGGTCTCTCATCACAAGAACAGTGAGGTGCTGAAGTGAGTCCAGAGAAGTGCAACGAAACTGGGAAAGGATCTGGAGCACAAGTCTGATGAGGAGCAGCTGAGGGTGCTGGGGTTGTTTAGTCTGAAGAGGAGGTTGAAGAGGGACCTTATCACTCTCTATAACTACCCGAAAGGAGGCTACAGCCAGGTGGGGGTTGGCCTCTTCCCCTAGGTAACAAGTGACACAACAAGAGGAAATGGCTTCCAGTTGTGCCAGGGAAGGTCTAGTTTAGATATCATGAAAAACTTCTTGACTTAAAGGTCAGCGAGCACTGGAGCAAACCACCCAAGGAAGTGGTGGAGTCACTATCCCTAGAGGTATTTAGAAGTGTAGATGTGACACCTGGGGACGTGGTCTAGTGGCAGATTTTGCAGTGCTGAGTTAATAGTTGGACTTCATGATCTTAAAGCTCTTTCCCAACCTAAATGATGCTAAGTCTAGCACACTGCTAAAGGAAAGACTCTCGCTTGACTTTGGCCAGACTCCACCTGGAAACACAAATCAAGAGCAGTCTTCGGCCTTTCCCAGTTCATGCTTGCTTACAAAAAGCCCGAGAGCTGGCTGAGAATGTTTTTTGTTCAAGAGCTCAATGATGGCAGAGCTTTCAAGAAGTGCTTGTGACATTAAGTACTTTTATTCCTTTCTCCAATGTTTTGTTAAAACTGCTGGCTTGACCCTACAACTCTTGTTCACTCAGAACTCCCATAGCTTTAATCCAAGCAAGCAGTGACTAGAATATGGGGTAGTACGGTACTGAAATCTGTCCACAGTTCTGCCATTTTCAAACATCCTTGAGGAATACCTAGCTCACTTGAACTTGGCATGTGAAAAAGCAATATCTGATAAATTTCAAGGACTTCTCTGTGGTCTATTTTTATTTCTCAAGGTAGGGAAGGTCATGTGATATGTTCTATAGTATTTTAATACTCTGTTTTAGGAATTCCTCAGCTTTCCCAAGAGAGGTCTGGATTATGCATTTTGTACATTGCAAGGCAACCAGATACAAACCCAAACAGTTAGTGGAAAGATAACATTTCTCATGATTATTACTAAACATTCAAAGGATGTTTGTTTATTGATAATTTTTAACTCAGAGCACCACAGACACTGAGGATAAGTTTACTGAGGTTTCTAAGTGCTTCCTAAGTGATCTTGAAATGGTTTTAATCAGACAAATACCACAAAAGAATAGTAAAAAAACTAGTGAGCAATGAAAAGAGCATCAAAAAATCTTCCAAGGAACTTAGCTGACTTTATAAGAAAAAATTCACATATTCTGTTGAAATTTAACTGTGGCACAAGTGGGGAAAATTTTGAGTTATGACATTCTTTAAAGAGGATTTATTAAAAGAAAAATATAGGTGCAGACTAAGGGATGGATGTAATCTTGATGGGAAAAATTTAAAAAAACAAATAACCAAAACAAACCTGCAGCCCGTGACATCTAAGAAAAACAAATCAGCCTGTAACAGTATCACAAACATGTCAAACATGAGGCTGGAGAAAACTGAACAAATATCCTCAGAAACTGCTGCCAAAAATGCTGTTTTCATTCCCTTTAATGAAACAACTATATTCCCAATCCAAAATCAAACTTTCCCAGATAGTGTAAATTACTATGGTCTTTATTTCCAAATGCATGTAAATTATCTGCTACCTGGGTTGGCATTTTAGTCAGAGGGTTAAGGGCACCTATATGGTAATATGCTAGGTTTTATGTAATTACTTCAGTCAGATGACAGAAGCAACTGAGGTAAACAAAAGTTCTTTCATTCATCCTGGATTAAGTTTATTTTAACTAAAATGGGTCTCTAGAAGAAGAATCATAGTCACACCTCTTGTAATTAGGCACAGAAAAAACATAAACTTTCAGTGGAGTAAATCTAACTGATTAGTCATTTCTTTTTGATTCTGTAAGGCTGGAATAACAGATAATAGCTTTTCCATCAGAAGTGAGGATAGTTATCAATTGAGCTCTACAGTTCTTTGAAAATGTAAAAATAGGTAAGTAAATGGTGAAAGAAACAGATGATTTTAGTCCACTGCCCATGGAATTACGCCTTTCACCTGAAAAACTCCAAACCCACAAAAAAGCATGGACCCTTTTCACTAGGCAGTCAAGTACACATTTGGCATCCTCTGAGAAAATGTGGAGCTGAAGGGAAAAGAAGAATTTGAGGAATGTTGGGATAAAGCATTCCACAAATATTATACTTTTATCTTCTGCATGGTTAATGACAGAGCTGTTTTAAAGAGTAAGAATTGCTATTCCTTTTGTAGTCGTTTCATATTGCTCACAATGCAATCAAGACTGAGATCTTACAGACTGCAAAAACACTGAAAAATTTTCTGAGAGCCATAAACTGAAAGAAGAGGAAAAAGAAAATGTGTAAGATAGATCCTACACAAGAGCAGACTACAAAAATAATCATACGCATAATATCTCACAGGAAAGCACCAACATCCCAAATTAAAGCTTTCCGAAATGGATTTAAAGTCCAAGGTAAGTGAAAATGCTACAGTGAAACTGTGCACCCTGAGAATGAGACTTCTGATGGAATATGTTCCTTCCATTAAAATGAATTTAAAATTCAAACTTGATTCTTTATTCCCAAAATGATTTTGTGGAGAACATTTTCATGATTTCTGTGCTGCCATCTTCTTTTTCTGATCTCAAGAAATTCCCTTTTACATGCAATAAAAATTATCCTGTTCAAATGGAAATCATAAGGACTGGTATTGTCAAATGTGTCAAACTTAACAGCTTTTCTTCTTAATAGCATAATCTACCCAGTATTTTTTGCACCCTACTGGGATGTTGATTCTTCCTTCCACTTCAGCACTGCAGAAACTTTACTGCCAATTTAACAGTTTTCTTTCTAAGAAGTAACCTTGCTTTTGCTGATATTTTGTTCCTGGGTTTGTGGCAAGCTCTTTCTAAACTCATAAATAAATGGGCAACCAATTTGGAAACCCTAGTGAAAAGCCTTCTGAAAACTCAGATTTGCTGTAGAAATTCTTCTACAGAGGAACACAGCTGGTGTCTTGTGGCTGCTCATTCTTGGAGCACTCATGAATGTCTTTGTTTCTTTATGATTTCTGTTTTTATAACATATCATTTTTAACATGGTTTAAAGTAAAGGAAAAAACATATTTTTTTATGTCTCGCATTCCTGCAAACAACTTAGGATGAGGACTTCTACAGCAGAAACAAATGTTAAATACTATCCTTGAATGCAAATATCAATATGCAAGCAGAATTGATTTATTTCGTGTCTGTAAGGCAGATATTTCTGTTTCCAAGGACAGTGCGTGTTGGAAGGTTTTAAAACAATAATAATTTTTTTAAAATGCTTAGGGTATCCAATAAACTTGAATATAGTTTATTTTGCTGTCCTTGCTACAGGCCAATTCAGAAGAAATGCTTTTGTTCTGAATTGAACAATATGCAAAATGAGCTGAGATGAAAGGCGCTACATAAATTAAAAAGCATTATGAAGGTCTAATGCCACACTACTTTTTAAAAGCCAAATGCTCTTACTTCTTGTCACTTGGCACATGTCATTCAAATTAACCCAGCTTTTAAGTTTTCATTTTGCTTCTGGTCTGTTGAAAAATTTGTATTACAGTTGTTGAGAGCTGTTTGTTATGTAAGTGTAAATGGGGTCGTCTTGTCCTGTTTCTGCTAACCTTCTGATAATTTACATTTTTGGAGGCAGATATTCTCATGTAGTTTATGTAAATAATAGACAACGTTTACTTAACTGTCCTTTTTGTTTACATTCCTGTACTATGAGAGAATTTTTGATGAGCATCTTTTTTCTCCAGTGGGATTGAAGAGGAAATGACATGTCCTCCAATCCCTTGAGGAACTGAGAAACCTATGAGTATGAAAACAATAAATAAACTTTCTCCTTTTCCTCTTTCTGCTCAACCTGGAAAGCCCGTCTCTTTTCTTGTGTCCTGTAGTGACAGGGTCTTGTATTTCATTTCCTTACTCTAAAGCAGGGTCAGCTGTACCTACAGATACCCCTATAAAACCTCTTCTCAAAGGCCTTGAATGATGGAGAATTCTCACTCTCTGCAAACATGATTTTATTTTCTATTCCATTCTATTGCCGTTTCTAGTTCTTGTTGTGTAAACTGAACTGTGCTTGCGACAATATGAAGAAATTCTTTGTGCGCCTAATGAAGTCTGTTAAGCAGTCACAAGTACTAAGTGGGTAACTTGTATGATACCACTATATTTCTTTGTCTAGCCTGTACATTAAGTGTACCTGAAAATGGTCAGCTAAGAAATTAAATACTCTGGGGCCCTGTCTTCTAAACTAAGTTCTGTTGTAAAGATTATCAACCTCCTGTATAAATAATAACACAGGATTTTCAAACCCCGGAGACCTCTCTCTTGAAGATCCTTCTTTGCCCAGGGTCAAGATTACCTTCTTATTGCTTGTTGGAATAAGTTGTAACATTCGTTGGTTTACAGGGTTGCCACACTCAAGAGAAATATCATATTGTTCTGAAATTGCCTTAAATCACTATCATGAAGGAGTGGTTTGGTCTACTTTAAAGAATCACCATCAAATTTCTTGGCAAAAAGCGGGTTTTAGTAAGAACTTGTGAGACTTTAACAGAATTTGATGCCAATGTTCGCTCTATCACTTATTACATAGAAACAGATAAGAAAATTGGGTTCGAATCTATTTAGTGTGACTTAATAGAGACTGGGTACAAGCCTTAGATGGTAAAATAAGAACAAATTTCTTTATTTGTCTTTTCTATTTTTAGCCAGAAGAATGTTTTCTTATTTGTAATAAACTATGTGTTTCAGAAAATGATGAAGGGTTAATGTAAATAATCTTCTTCCCTTCTAGTTATTTTTAAATATCAATAAATATTATTACGTCCCATGTAACTTAGTAACACATTTCATACCACTTTTAAATTAATGGGAATTTAAAATACTCAGTTGCTTTTTCTTAATTTGAGTTTAATTTAACTTTTTTTTTTTTTGGAAAGGGATAAATCCTCTGAATTAAAAAATTCAGACTGGACAGGGTACAATGTCTTTAATCAGTAAGGCTTGAAGAAAAATTTATATCCCCCAAACTGAGATATTACTCTATCAGAGAAATTAAACCTGAAGAAGAAAAAATAATGATCCAGGTGACATTGAGTATTGAATAGATACTTAATTTTTGTGTTGTAAATGGGAAGCTTGCAAAGAAAAATGTAGGCACTGAGAAAGCAGAAAAAAGTAATTCTGACAGTAGTGCTTTCATTCCCCAAAAATGTCATCTTGAGAAATCACGAAGAAAAATACTGGAGTAAAGCAGTTTTTTAATTAATATTGTTAATTCACAGATTTAACTGTATAGCACATATATGTGTGTGTGCATAAAAATAGTTATGATATTGCTTATTATTATTTGACTGATATAATTAATTTAAATTTTTGCAAACGGAACATTAAGAGAGAGAGACCAAATGCTTAATAGGGAAATTAGTGTGTCAGAGTCTCATCCTGGCCACGTTCTTTTCGACATTTTCTGAGTGGAATATGCAATGTTTAACATCACATTTACTTGTGTGGAGATAGTTGATGTCAAATGGAATTTCTAGTTTAGCGGAGTGATACAAAATATACTGAGAAAAATAACATAAATGAAGGTTACACTTACCAAAAAACCCCAGTTGCAGTACACGGTTCAATCACAACACCAATGAGGTCCCAGGTCCCAATTATCAGGTTCTGCAACACACTCACAGTCACCGTTCTGGGTGTCCACTGTTGCTGGGAAGGAGAACTTGGGTTGAAAACAGCTCATGCTCATTCCTGTCTTTGAGATATCTTTGTTAATTGTTTAGCTTTCGCCCTGGGAGTTGGGCTGGGCCACATGTTCACATTCCTCATCCTGGTCTGGCTAATACAGGAAGACATTCATGGTCTTTTGAGGCACTCGGGGGAGAAACATTTATACCACAGGTTGAGCCACTGAACTGCTGACAACTGTTTATCTAGAACAAAGGCCTTCCACTGGTCCCCACTGTGTGGGGATACAGACAGCTGCTGTGCAATAGCTGTGGTCAGTCACACCCTGCAGTACTCCCCGAGCTTCCTGGGCCTTCTTGCCAATCTCCTCTGAGCCTTCTTCCATTGCGGGGATTTATTGGTCTGTGATTCAGTGACACAAAGAATACTATTTACTAGTAACACTTACAATTATACAAATCAAACATCCCAAGTTTCTCAACATGTCTGCTTGATGTTAATTAATATTTTTGGCTTACAGAATAGGAAGAAGTTTATCAAATGGTTAAAGGTAAAACCTAGAAAGACTTTGAGGAAAGAAGGTCTACATAACATGAACTACCTTGTCACGCATTCATAAAATTATATTTAAATGACAAGCTGTTCTAGAACTTTACCTTTATGTTCCAGAAAATAATTTTTCCACTACTGTTTGCATAATAATTTTGTTGTTAAGAGACAAATCCCAAGGTTTTCATGTACTTTTTGAAAATGGTTGGTTAAGAAATTTCTAGAAAAGCTGTGAGACATATCTTGCACCCAGTGAACGGTAACATCCGTTAGAAACACCATTAGTACACTGACAGTATACTGAACATTCACAAACGGTAGATTTTATCCTCTTGCAGAAGGTCAGTATTAGAACCACTGTGCTACTGCAAACCTGTTCAATTCCAAGGCTCTGAGGATAATGTCTAGAACACTGTTGCAGAATATCAAAGCTCAACTCATCTAGTATTCCTTTTATGAAAAAGTTTTCCTTTCACATGTTCACCACACATAGATTTTTTTTTAAACAATTTTGGCTTTTTTTGTTCTTCAGCCTAACTTAAGCATTCATCTGACAAATCCTAAAAGTCAGAAATCAATGGTCATGTCTCAGTTTTGAAACTGAAGCTTTCCTGTTCAGGACATGGACAAGTAATTTGTTGAATTGTTTACATCATCCAGAACTGACCTAAACACAGATGTGCAGGAGGTGCATAAAACATATGCAAGTACTGATAGAAGTACAATAGGAGTGAAAATCCTAAAGACAGATTCAGTCTGGAGAATGTAATTTACCAACAACTGGGTAGTGTCAAAACTTACTTAAGCTTGAATATCTTTCTAGCTATAACTGCAATGCTTTACTTTGCATTTAATATCCATCCAATGTATGAGTTCTGTCCAGATATAATTAAAACATATTTTAAATACCTAAAAGATATTAGCTTTATTTCTTTTATTCCCACAGTTCAGCAGTCGCTTTGGCTGCATACATCTCTCATTACTCCCACGCCCAAATTCATGTCACTGTGTCAGATCTAAGACAAAGAAAGAAACATATCTAAATACACGGATGTCAAGGGAGTGATTTACCTAGCAACAGTAACTAAGTGAAAGTTTTTCAGAAATTTCTGTGCATTTAATGGTACCTTAACGGCTTGCATTTTAGAGGCTTGAAGAAATGGCTGAGAGGATTCTAGCTAAGCAAAGCATCAAAGACATGCAATGCACATACATTCTGGGAAATATAATGCCATCAGTTCACAAAGAAATTTATGTTCATGCTTTCCATAAATATTGTAAATATTTTGCTCATAAATCCATAGTTAGAAAAATATCATTTTACCCTCTGCTATATTGTTGGATATAACAAATACGTGAACAGAGGAAACATGTTAGGATAAATGTTTCTCAGTTCTAATAGCCATCATTTTTTAAAAGCAAACCACCACATAAAGAATTATCTGAAGTTTTACAACAATAACCCTGAGAATAAGGAGAGGTAAAAAGCTGGGATGGCACTGTGATATATAACTACCTACTGCTGTGTCAGTAAGGCACACTGCTGACCGATGACCCGGGGGATCAAACCCCAATGTACAGAGTGAAGAGCTTTGTCTTAAACAATGACATTTAACAGATCCTACTAAAAGAAAACTGTGTTCCCATCAATTCAGCATAGTAACAGGTGAGAATAGGTTAAAATATTTTAAATCCAGAGTAATCCACCTGAGGACTTAATCAAAGTCATTGTGTATAAGGATCCATGCTATTTAAATCCAATGTACAATCTAAAGCAGAGTATCCAGGTGAGATCATAGCTCAGCAAAAAACATATTTTCTATTTTTTCTTTTCTATTCCAACCTATCTCATCTCTTTCCACAGACATTTGCCTTCCACTCCTGTAAATTCAGTGTCTTTTAAAAAGACACTGTAACCTGAGTCACCAAAACTTTGATGTAGATACTCTGTAGCGAGCCCCCAATGAAGACTAGAAAGGTTAAACTCAGAAAAATCAGGTTTTATTATAGAAAAGTAATTAACTTTTTAAATAAGAAAAGTTCAAATTAGATCAGACTGAACTGAAATAAAGATCTTACAGCTAATCCTGACCATTATGCCTTTGCTTCCAGGTGTGGTTTAGGCAGCTTTCCAAACTGTAACAAACTCAGCATGTTCCAGATTGGCTCTCCAGTCATCTCTGAATATACTTGATGCTCGTCTGAGGAGGATCCTCCTTCTCTTTTTTCCCTGCTGAAGACCCTAAAGCTTTTACTCCCAATAAAGAAACTCAGTTCCAAGGAGTGTCCCTGTACCTGTTCTCTGAGGCAATATTTCAGAAACTCACAGCTGAGAACAGTGCAAAACACCACGAGTGATGCTAGCCATGTTTCTTTGCTTCTTCTTCTTCTTAGATACGTTTCTTTTCCTGACAATATTTATTGTGTTTTCCCTCTTCTATAGCCTTCTTCAACCTGGCTTCTTAGAATCATTTCTATGTCTCTGCCTTTCCCACAATTTATTTCTTCAACTTTGAGTCTTTGCATGCAGTTTCATTCCTCATCTTCCATGAGAATGATTCTAACAGATCTTCTTTCCCCTTCCCAAATCTTGAAGACTGAAAAGGTATTTCCAGTGCTGTTCCTCTACTTCAACCAGTAGTTGTTTCAACAGTTTCTTCTGTCAAACTGTCTGATCCTTTATTTCTCCTTCCACTCATCTTCCCACATCAACAGCCACTTCCTCTTTCTTTTCAGACTTTTCCACTGATCTTCAAAATGACATTGTAACATTAAAGTGATGATATAAGGATCACAGAATCATAGAATTAATTAGGTTGGAAAACACCTTTGAGATCATCAGGTCAACCTATTTCCTAATACCACTTTATCAATTAAACCATGTCACTGAGTGCTACATCCAGTTTTTTCAAAACACCTTTAGGGATGGTGACTCCACCACCTCCCTGGGCAGTCCATTCCAATGCCCAATCACTCTTTCAGTGAAGAATTTTTTCTTAATGTTCAGCCTAAACTTTCCCTGGCACAGCTTTGTCCTCTTGCTCTGTCAGTGGTTGCCTCAGAGAAGAGACTGACACCCACCTGACTACAACCTCCTGTCAGGCAGTTGTAGAGAGCAATAAGGTCTCCCCTGAGCCTCCCTTTTTCCAGGCTAAACAAGCCCAGCTCCCTCAGCCATTCATCATAGGGCTTGTGTTCCAGACCCTTCACCAGCACTGTTGTCCTTTTCTGCATGCATTCAAGCATCTCAACGTCCTTCCTGAATTGAGGGGCCCAGAACTGGACACAGTACTGTCAGAGACTGAAATATTACAGTTTATTACTTAAACTTTTTCATGAAGGACTTTTAAAACAGTGACGCAAAGCTGCAGAGAAGACTACCGCCCCCTGAATGGGGCCCTGACTGAGGCCTTACACCTCTGGCTGATGAAGATAAGATGCAGTAACAACTCAGGGCTGGGGACATTCACAAAGCCTAAGCTTAACACCTCCAAGGTGGAGACCACAGCCCCAGGGTCTGTCAGCTGCCAGGCTCGAACAGACCCT
>VYXC01000687.1:893527-1003377 GCA_013397175.1 Platysteira castanea
GAGAGAGGCTTTGGGTGCTGTAAAAGCCCCTGGTGAGAGGTGCAGTGTGCATCCCTCATCCTCCACTGTGCAGAGGAGCCCAGCTGGGGTGCCCTTCACCTGGAGTAAAAACTTATCCGAGGCAGAGAGGGTGTCATGGCCCATCAAAGGGCCCCCTCAAAGGGGTCCCCAAACCCTGCACCAGAGCACCAGAGATGATGCAACAGACCCTCAGTGTTGCAAGAGATAGTGCAAGTGGCCCCTGCAAGGGAGACATGAGGGCATTCCAATCTGTCCAAAATATATATTAATCCATGGAATTCTTTACTCCTCGGCGTGTGGCGGTGTGTGGCTGTGTGTGGTGGCATGTGATGGCGTGTGGCCACATGTGGCTGTGTGGCATGGCATGGCATGGCAGCGGGGGACTCTCACCACCAGAAGACTAGATGGAGGGGAAAAACGAGACGTTGGTGGGACCCCTGGATGGGTGACATGCTTCCACCTAACCCCTGTCACCTCTCCCTGTCCCCCCACCCCCCACGCACACTTCTTTCTCTATGTCTTTCTTTCTTTCTTTCTTTTCTCTTTCCTTCTCTTTGCCTCTTTTACTATTAAATAAAATACATCCATTTTTTGGCACCAACATCTAACCTTGTTTGATTTTAGTCTCTTTTTTGGGAATATTTTGAACCTTCTCAAAGTTCCTTTAGGTTTATGCTCAGAGACTTGGTTTTCTTTGCTTTTCTGGGTTTAAACCGGATCGTAACAAGTACTCAAGCTGAGGCCTCACCAGGGTCAAGTACAGGGGAAAATGGACATGTATGAGTCAATTCTTGATAATTTTACTAGTGACAAGAGAATGTGGCTTTCTCACTGTTTTGAAATGAAATAACTACAGTTTGAGGGAATCTCAGGCAAAGAGATCAACCAAATAGGAAGTACTATCAAGCAAATCAATCCTAAACACCAAAACAAAAGCATTTTACCTAAATTTGGCTAAACTAATTCAGGTAGCAAGATTTTGTGGACAGCTCCAGTAGCCTTGCTATTCCATTCAATTCTTCCTGAATAAATGCTTGCAACTATGTATTTTAAAGCACTCCAGATTATCACTTTCCAGAGAACTGGTTACTTTAAAATTCTACTTCACAAACTGTAGCTCATGGTTATGCATTTTACTTTTAAATGGTTTGTTCTGTTCCCCCCTTCCAAAATATATGGTATATCCCTAAGATGTAACCCTACCTATTACCCCTTCCTCGGTACCTAATTGGTTCATGTTACTTAATCTCTCCTACCCCCCGTTCCCGTTGGTTCCTGAGATGTGTATTCCTCCCCTATTAGCTGTTTATTGGTTCAAGCCTTGTACCCGTGCCCACTTTGAATCTGTCTTAAGAAGTGCCTAGGCTTTGGCTGGAGCCTAACCATTCTCTCATTTCCCCCCTCCTTTCCCTTCTCCCCTTCCCCTCCCTGCCCCATTACGACACTGAACTCAATAAACTCCATCTAAACTTCCACCTTTAAGAAGCGATGTTGTGTTTGTTTTGCTGCCTGCTGCTGTCTGCTGAAGACAGTCTCTCCGGCTGAAAACAGTCTCTCCATCCAGAAAACGTCTCTCCGGGAGCCCGATAAGCTATTGTACCCCCCTTTCTTTCAGCGAGCCCAAGGGGATGTGTTGCCCCCAGCCCCTGCCGCTGCTAGCCGGCATGAAATAGGCAAGGGGCACAGCAACAGTAGCTGAGGTGTTGTGATTTCTATTAGTTGGACATTGACTTCTCTTCTTTCTTTGTCCCCTCCCATACATTTTGCTTATTTAGTTCCAGTATGTCTGTGGCTGGTTCTAGCCACATACTTGCTACCAGCATTTGTTTTGTTGGTAAGAAGCAGTAAGTGAGCATAAATGAGGTCCATGTTACGTGCTAAGGACTCTGTGATTGCACAGTCCGGATGTAGTTTAGCCTTAGCACTCCCACCCTCTATTCTCTTTCTCTTTTTCCTGCTATCATTATCTGGCGTAAGATATTTATGTACACAGTTCTCCCTCTATAGCATGCAGGCCACATGAACCCACTTTGTTTGCCTGGATGCTTCACCTCATGTGACCAGCTGCAGAGGTTAAGTACTAGTTTGACATGGGTCTTGGGCTCATATCTGAATAACACCTCCTCTTCTCTTTCTCACACCAAACTAATTAAGTCCTGGCTTTTCTCCGTATTTAAACCAAGAAAATCACATGTAATCTTGTTCCTTGAACTGACAAATATCTTGACTGGAGGTTAACAAGGTACCACTGTGTTCTAGTAAAAAATGTAGAAACAAAAAAACTGCAGAAAAAATAAAAAATATACCACCTTTAGAGTCAGCCAATACTATTTTCCCTGCTAGAAATGTATACATCTGTTAGTAAATACTGATATGTTGCGAAAGTACACAGATGTTACACCTACTTCCCTTATACTGAAGAAGGCAGGAGGAGAGGCAACCACTGTAGATATGACCTTGGTTCTTACACAGTTTAGAGAAGATTCTTGACAGAACAAAGAATTACTTGCTCCGGTTGGGAAATATTCTAGTTTCAAACTGCCACCAGGGCAGAAAATAATAGCCACTGATGACATGCACCTCCACTGAATCATGGTCATGGGCAGCATGAAATCAGTTTGCATGAAGCCCCAGATCTTAAAAGTCATGGTACATGTTTTTTGCAAAGGTTAATGGAAAACCCATTTATGAAATACTATTTCTGGACTATAGTTTTGAGACCTTGAATAAGAGTATTCTTATCTCCATGGACCTTCTTTTCATGGCATGAATGTTAGTTAGCAAAAAAAAAAAAAAACCAGCAAAATTAAAAAAACAACTACAGTACTACAAATCTTCAAAGATTTATTTTCTGCATTATCTGTGTATGTTATCTGTGCATTTCATTTTACTTTAATTTTTTATCAGACATTGGAAAGAACTGTGGAGTGTTATATTCCTTTTCATGTACCCATCACTCAATTTATAATAAAAATTTCAGTGCACATCAAAAAATTCAACCTTTAATAGAAATTTGTTGTGGCAGACTTAAACTTTATGAAATTTTCCAGTATTTGTAGTATTTAAAGTCATGTATTTCATTTCCAGCAAAACAACTTCTTTCTGAAGTACAAAGAGTGTTCTAGATATCCCATCAATAATGAACAGGGTCTGTTAAAACAATCTGGGCAAATACTCTTGTAAAAAGGACATTTTTTAAAATGGCATAGCATGTATGACACAAAGTTGTGTCATAAATGAAAAGTGAAAAATGAAAAGAGCCAGATGGCTCTTTTCATGCTTGGTTACCAATGTTATACATAACATGTATGGGATTCATAATAGGGTTTAATCTTTGTTGGCAGCTTTTAGTAGTTATACTTTCTAAGAAAAATAATTTTGGTTCAGTGATTCAAATAAGGTCTACATATATTTTATATTAAATTTATTATGCAAGCTTATCTTTTAAAAGTATATGTAGATATACTGGTTGAGATCTACTTCATGTCTTCAGGTTAGAAACCACAAAACCTGATAGAAGGGGAGAAGATTCGTCCACTACTACACAAAAATCCTCATCTGCTGGCTAAGATTTAATTGCTGCAACAGGAATCAGCTATGACTTCAGCACTAGTAATAATTGCAGTTTGAGAAGTTACTCCCTCCTGTGAGAGTATTTGTGGTATGGACATTTTGCTTATGGTGGATTACTGTTTTAATGTAATGTGAGTAACAACATAGTTTTTTTTTGAACTATGGTCATTTTTATTAGCATGACACACCTAGTTTGACATATTACCTATGAGAATGAAGCCTGCTGCTATACATATAGAACGAATTTAATGACAGAATTTGACCTCATTCTTACATGGATTTGTAAACCATATAACAAGAATTTCTCTGTTCTTATAGTGTATGCATTCCTCTGCACGGCTCACAATTTGCTTATTTATATTAAAGTTGTCATATAGTCATTTTCATATAAGAACATTCTTTTAACATTCAAATAGTTTGGATGATACTTACAGTATTATTCTGGAAGTTCATCTAATCAAAACAATGTCTGTGGATAGGACTTCATGACACTCTGACAATTATTTAATTGGAACAATTTTTTTCCCCAAAATGATGTGCAATTTAAATAATTTTACTGAACTAAATTTTGAATAACTGGGGAATGGGAAAGGTGTGCTCTGTACCTCAATTTTCAAATTTCTGAATGAGAAATACTAATGTTGAAACCTGCATGATACGTGTTGCACAACATGTGAAACTGACAGAAACATTTTTCTATCTTCTCTAATGAATTATGAAGCAATTGACTTTTTGCCAGAATATTTCCTCATTACTTGTTCAGCACAGAAAAATCCCTCATCATCCACCCAGCATGTTTGTATGAATTGTCAATAGAGAAATCATCAGCTAAGCTGAATATGAGGCATGGAAGTTAGAGTTCTGTGAAGTGTAGAAAACATGAAGATTTTAATAAGTCCTACTCTTTTCACTGAAATTGAAAGAAAAGACACATTCTCTTTTGTAATATAGGACTAGTACCGCTAGCGTTTCAGCCATGAGATGACAGTTTCAGTGAAAAAGGTTTATAAGTTTGACTGGCAGTGTAGCAGACAGAAACCCTTGAAGGTGGCACAGCCAGCTATTGTAAGATTGATGATGTAACATGACTTGGATAAATAGAATTGAAGAACAAAAAATAATAATAAAAAATCACTTTGTTCATCAGCTCATCATTTCCAGTCCGACCTGCTGCAAATAGCACAAAACCAAAACTCTGAAAGCTCGCTTCCTGTGAGAAGCTCGGTCTTTGCAGCTGCTCTGGCTGCTAATAAGAAAAGGGTTTCTCTCCATAAACACTCCCATTTTATATGATCTGTTGTAATACTTGAGAAAGTGATATATAGAGACAAAATAATTTCCAGGTTACAAAGAAAAAATAGAATTGATAGTTTTGGTTGCAAAGCAAGAAAGAAGTGTTTCATGCTTCTATATTTCAGGTAAGAGATGGGGTTGGTTAGTGTGTGCAACTATAAAAAATCCACACAGAACTGATCCTTGTAAAATGTCATGTTCTCCCAGAAAACCTGAGACCTAAAGCCAAAATGACCAAAGAAATCCTGGATCTTCAGAAGGCACTCAGTATCTAGAATGATTATGGTTGGTGGGGTCAGAAGAAAAAGTCGTGGTAGCTAAATGCAAAATACCTTAAATCAGTTGTATGTGTGATATTAGAGCATAAATAACTCAGCTGAAATCTAGTGAATGTTACTATTCTGGCAATTTTCACATGCAATGATTCCTGTCAAAACCTGTAAAATACTTTGATAATTAAAACCAGGCAAACAAAAAAAAAGAATTTCACTCAGGCTTTCTGCTGAAATTATCACTACAATGTATTTTTTTCTGTTAAATAAAAGCACCTTTAGTTTCTTGTGCTTTGACCATTTATTAAGTGAGACACAAATTCAAGGTACTTTGGATACACATGGAGCCCTTTAATTATGCCAATAAAATACTGCGCCTTTGCAGTGAGATAATGGATTTATTAAATAGATTCTTTGACATATTCTGCAGGGAGCTTGTGACTGGCGGCTGCTGATGCATCTTCCGGGCAGTGATGGAGTAAGGGACAATACAAAGACTCTGCCTTAAGAGATGCACAACATTATTCTTCATGCAGTTTAACTGGTAAGGATTGTGATTTAAAAATTGTCTTAATATCTGTGATGTTTTAGTAGTTGAACTCCACTCTGTTGTAAACTTTCTAGGAAATATGAAATACGAATAATGGATTGTAATTGAGATCAAGTTCACAGAAGAGCTAGCAAGCATGTATGTTGGCTGTATTTCCTGTTGTAGTCATTACTTTGAGAGATATACAGAATTGCAATTTCATTATCATAATCTGGTTTGATCTCCTATCACTGGAGAAAAGAGTAATACACTTTAATGCTAACTTGCTGGTACTGCTAACAGGAGGATCTTCAAAGCATTCCTTCTGTGGGCTGCAGTACACTTGGACACCTGAAATGAAGCAGATATAAAGTGGTAATCAATCTGTAATGAAAAATTTTGATGTCTTGGTCTTCTTTTGTCCTGGTGAATTTCACAGGGAAATGTCTGAGTTCCAGTTCATATACAAAGCACTTTGTTATTATGAGGAAGAAAAGTATCATTTGCTAATGTGAACTACGTGATGAATGTGTGAATTTGTTTTCAACTACCTTACTCTCTTCTGGTAACAATTTGGGTTCCACCTGTATGCTATATTACTCCTGACTTTCATTACTTTTTAAAGTCCCATCTCTTCCCAGATCAATCACTACAGAACTGTATCTCTATTGGGTATTTCTGGAAAATAGGCTTCCAGCTGTATGGTCCCCAAACAAAACAATACGGTAGAAAACTGTGGATGGATGTTACAAGATCTAGTCCTCTTAATATCATAGATACATCTTACACTACATTGACACTGCAATTTTTGTTTGAATCACAAAATTGTAGAATTCCAAGCAAATGAGTCTGTGTGAAGAAGTTTCTGAAAATTCCTAGAAAGCTTTAGCAAAGTTGTTTTTCTTTGTCCTTTCTGTTCTGATCCATCTGGGCAATTCCTTATGTTTCCATCTCCATGCATAGAAAACAGCATCTTGATAGATAATTTGTGTAGTATTTCAAAGTGTTAAATTGTCTTTAGCTTTTCTAGTCTTTCTCTCCATTGTATTGACTAAACAAATTACACAAAATATAGATTCCTTACAATCACAAAATTACTTGGTGCATTGTGTGTAAGCAAGGTATCTTAAATAACAGTTTAGCTTATTGAAGTTAAGTGGATGTACTTGCATGCTGTAGCTATGAAACTAATAACCCTTTCTAAAAATGAGCGAGGTTGAGTCACAAGTGTTGACTAAGATCAAGTCTCCCTGAATTTAAGGGTTAGTTTAAGCTTTTATCTTTCAGAGCACTCAAAACAAAACACACTAAGATACCAGTATTAGGGTTTTATCATCCATTCAATAAGTTTTTTTCCTCCTTTCTCCAGATTTTATAACAATCTGGTAGGTATTATTTTAGAAAAAGTACCCCAGTGTGTTGTCACTAGATTCCCCACAACAGACTTTCATTTATGACCACACATGATGAACATGTGCTTATTTTCATAGGTGAGAATGAGCACTCCATGCTATGTGCTGCAACTCTTTTGCGTGCAGAGTTGGAGGGCAGCAGGAACCAGATAGTCCAGGAGAGATGGAAAGCCATTGTTGAGAGGCAGCAGAGCAGGAGGGGCAGTACCCTCAAAGATAAAGGACACAGTCCCATGGTACTCAAGGGAAAAGGGCAGCTCCAGTGATTTGGTTCAGCAGAATTTTCAGATCACCAGGTTAATTTATAGCCAGAAAGCAGCTCCAAGACCAAGCTGGAAAGTCAAGTTCACAGGTCAGGAACAGCAAGATATACAGGTGACCATAGGCACAGGCAAAGCTGTAATATAGCTCTGGCAAAGACAAGGGTAAGCATCTTGGCTTAAAAACATTCCTTGTGCAAAGAGAAGCAGGATGCTAAAAAAGCTTTTCACAGCCTTTTCCATCCAGGCTGTTTTCCCAGCACTCCAACCCTCATTTCCACAGCTGCACCAGATCAGAGCTGGCCTTGAGCACAGTCAAACCCCAGAGGGGAAGCGGGAGAAAACTCAGGACTCTGATACATAATTAGCAATGTTAATTTTTGCAACTGCATGCTACACCTGGTGTGAACAGCTACTACCAGCTTTCATAAACTGAATAAATTAATAATGTGTAGAATTAGTTTTATCTCCAGCATGCAGATGAAGTTGGTGTCTGAAAAAGAAATCCTAAACTCAACAGTAATTTGACCTCAATGAATGAGGCCAGGATTTCATCCACAGAATTCAAATGTGTTTCCAAAGATCAAAAAAGGGTCTTAAAGTCCCTCTTTTATGTATGGAAGGAATTCTCATGACAGTTAATAGGCTTGCATTGCCTTTATTTTTTCCTTGTGTTGAGAACTCAGTTTACATTTATAACAAAAACAAGGGTAAAAATGACAACCTATTTACCTGAGGCTTCCAATTTAATTTGAGAACTGTACTTGCTTCCAAAGTACATCCTTTATAACACAATATATTTTTCACCTTCTTGAATTGATGGGATAAAGAATGCAGGATATACATTCCTATCATATGTGCTGGTTTTGGCTGGAGTAGAGTTAAATTTCTTCACAATAACTGGTATGGACTATGCTCTGGATTTGTGCTTAAAACATCATTGATAACTCAGAGATTTTTTTGTTATTGCTGAGTGGCACTTACACGGACCCAAGGCCTTTTCTGCTCCTCACCTCACCATACCAGCGATGGTACTGGGGGTGCAGAAATAGTTGGAAGGGGGCAAAGCTGGGACAGCTGACCTCATCTGACCAAAGGGAAATTCCATGTGGTGTCATACTCAATATATAAATTTGGGGGGAGAAGAAAGAAGGGGAGCATGACATTTGTGGTAATGGCATTTATCTTCCCAAGTCACTGTTACAAGTGATGGACCCCCTGCTTTCCTGGGAATGGCCGAACACCTGCCTGCCCATGGGAAGTGGTGAATGAATTCCTTGTTCTGCTTTGTTGTGTGCACAGCTTTTACTTTCCCTATTAAACTGTCTTTATCTCAGTCCATGAGTTTGTTTTTACTTTTCTGATTCTCTTCCCCATCCCGCAAGGGGACAGTGAGCAAACAGCTCTGTGTGGCTTAGTTGCTGGCTGAGGTTAAACCATAACAGAATAAACCCAAAGATTTCACAGTTTCTGCAGTCTGGATTAAAGTAGTAAGTCTTACATGTTCCTATGCTTTGCCACATTCCAATTCCTTTATGGAAATAAGAAAACCATGCTATATGTTAATATCATTTTATAACATCCAACTAATTACAAAACTTTGTATTTTTTATTTTCATATTTTTTCAATTTTATAAGTTCTCTCAATATTACTTTCTTTTATCTCTTTCTGTTTTGAAATATGGATTTGTTTTAGTTACAGACATATGAAAGCAGGTTTGAAATCTCCAGAAGGAAAAGATTACGGACTCCTTTGGTTGCAAGTAAAAACAGGTAAGATGCAGAATTTTAGATTTGCAAAAACCACATTTTGGATTTCATTTGCCCTTTGCCTTTCTGTCTGGCATTATATTCAGATGTACATACACCCACGTGAGTATGAATCCACATACATGCCAAATACTGGGATTTTTTAAATAGGACTGAGAACTGTCTTCAATTCTGTCTGTGAAAAAAAGTCACAGTATGATCAAGAATCTTCACTTAATACAGTTAAACTTCCAGTTTAATGAGACTACATCTAAATAAACTTTTGCTGAAGCTGACTCTCATTGTGTGTCTAGTTTTAATTCCGGTAAGACCCAATATATTTTTTACAAAAGCTTAAGAGTTTTCACAATGTTTTTCTATCTTTATTCTCAACAGCTTTACTCTTGATTTAATTTAGTGTTTAGTCATTTATTCCCAGCATTGCTCTAGAATTTGCCTTTTCTGCATTTTCAGTTCTTTCATAGAATTATAGAATGGTTTGGATCGGCAGGGACAGCTTCCCCTAGACCAGGTTGCTTAAAGCTCCTCCAACTCTACTTTGAATACTTCCAGTGTCCACAACTTCTCTGGGTAACCTCTTCCGGTGACTCACCACTGTCACAGTTCTGCCTTCTCTCTTATCTAAAACTACTATTTTTCAGATTAAAATCTGATATAAATCTGCCTTCTTTCTCTTTTTTTTGTTTGATTGTCCCATCAGCCTTGGTCAAAAGTCTTTCTCCGCCTTTCTTATAAGCTTCCTTTAGATACTGACAGGTACTATAAGGTCTCCCCAAAGCCTTCTATTCTCCAGTTCAAAAATCCCCAACTCTCTCAGTTTTCCCAAGCAGGCAAAATGTTCCAGCCCTCTGATCATTTTTGCAGCCCTCTTCTGGATTTGTTTTAAAGGTCTATGTGTTTCTTGCTTCAGGGACCTCAGAGCTGGATGCACCACTCCAGGTGGGGTCCCACAACAGTGAAGCAGAAGCACGGAACCACCTCCCTTGACCTGCTGGACACACTTCTGTTTATGCAGCTCAGGATACAGTTGGCTTTCTGGGCTGTGAGGGCACACTGTTGGCTCATGTCCAGTTTTTCATCTACCAGGACCCTCAAGCCATTTTCCAAAGGGCTTCTTGGAACCCCTAATCCTTTAGACTATATCAGTGTTGTTGGGGATTATCCTGTCCCAGGTTCAGGGCCTTGCACTTGGACTTGTTGGACTTCATGAGGTTCTCATGGATCCTTCCTTCAGGCATATCAGGTTCAGCACTCAGTTTGGCATCACATGCAAACTTGCTGAGTATGCACTCAATCCTAGTCTGTGCAACTGGTGACTGGTCCCTCTTACTGACCCCTGAGAGACACCACTCAGAAGGGACTTTCATTCTGAACGGTGAATGCTCAAAGTAAAGTGTTAACAAGATGCTCCATACAATTCTCACATTTTCTAGGTGGTCATGCATATGCTGTTATGTAAACTGATGCAACAGCAAGTGTGCTCAAGGTTTGTGGACTGAGTCTCCATAGTCACTGAGATAACCAGAGACAGTGATTTACTTTAACTACTCCCTACTTTTATGGGTATCTGTA
The DNA here is from genome assembly GCA_013397175.1 of Platysteira castanea. Taxonomy (NCBI): domain Eukaryota; kingdom Metazoa; phylum Chordata; class Aves; order Passeriformes; genus Platysteira; species Platysteira castanea. The sequence goes on from VYXC01000687.1 coordinate 904,230, forward strand.
CTCACATTGTGCCAGGAACTGACACTGCTTTTAAAGGTGTTCATAGGGTTTGTTGTTGTTATTGTCATTGTTGTTGCTGTTTTTTGGTTGGTTATTGGTTGGGTTTTTGGTTTGGGGTTTTTTTGGTAGTTTGTTTGTTTGTTTTTAATTTGGAGATGGTATATATTTTTTGTTCTGTGGGACATAAAACCCTTCCATGTTTTCTTTGTCTCTCTTTTTCTGTTTATATTTTCTTATAAATAAACAAGGCAAAATGTTATTTAGAAAAGAACTACCTTAAGATAATGAAAATGAAAGCATAGAGATAAGCAAATCTGTAAATGACTTCAGAGAAATCACTGAGAAACAACTGAAGCAACTGAATTTCCTAGCACATGGATCAAACAATGTAAGAAACCTTTATAAGAAGAGAATAAAATTAATATTAAACAAGCTATCTATCTGGCCACATAGTGTAACAGTATGAATTAAAATTGAATGTTGAAAATGAAATTTGCTGTACTGTGTTCTTGTTGACTTTTTTGGGTATGTGACAGAAATTCAGCAGCTCTCCATGGTGCTCACCTCCAACCTCCTCACCAAAATAAAATGGAAAGAATCAGATCCTATTATCATTAAGGGAGTGGAGAAGGTTATAAAGGGAAAATGATAAAAGACGGCCAACGGTCTACACTGCAAATTAGAATCACCTCACAACCAGGTCAGGACACAGCAGCACTTTAATCAAATTCTATACAATTCATGTTTGCAGTGTTGACAAATCCTAATTGTAATGAAATACTATTTGTTCCCTGGTGTTGAAGGTTTCTGTTGTAATGACTATAGTGATTTGAGCCAACTGAGCATATAATTCACTTTCTTGGTTAAAATTAAAGAGTAAAAAGTGAAAGCAACAGAAAAGAGGCGGAAAAGAGGGTAAGTATAGGTCGGATGCAAACAGAGATGTTGAAAAGTTCTTTAAAACTTTTCTCTCCATAAACCCTGTCATTTTAGCATCAGATTGTTATCCGAAGGTACTTTTAAAACTGCAGTGCAAACTCTAAATGGCACATAGCTGATGACAATACTACCTTTTGAAAACATTCACTAATATTATTAATAGACTTTTGTTTTTCTTTAGGTAGTCACTGTAAGATCACTGCAAAAAAATGTCTATTGACTCTTGAACGTTTGTCTGTACTCTGGTTACTTGAACTGGGAAGATTATCTTAATAGTCATCAGTATGATGCTCCAACAGAAATGCTGGAAAAATTATTCAGTATCATTCAAATATTAACAGTATCATAAACGGTAGTAAAATTAAACAATTTTATAAGATTGCAATGTAAGTTTTTACATGTTCAAAGCTTTGTTAACGTCCTTTAAAAAAAGTATTTCCTTTATAATTGCAGTCAGGTTAATGGGATAGGTGTGGGATGAACTATGAGGAAATAGTAGCTCGTTGTCTAATCTTCCACTGATTTATTAAGAGCTTCAAAAATTAATTTTTCACATCATGCCATAATCTTCTCTAGAGCGACAATGTACTATTTGGCCCATTACATCCAAATAGCCTGCTTAAGATGAAACAGTATATTTTTGGTCGATCAGTGTTAAGTGCAATCATCGAACACCTTATAGCCTAATTCTATCTTTGTGGTGCTAGTAACTACTTGCAGTGCATAGTGCCAAGTATCTCAGCCAAATAGAGCTGAAATAAAAAGGAAACCTAATGCTTTAAAACTTACATAACTACTTTCCTACCTTTAAAATAAAAATATTTCTAAGGTATTTGAAATCTGTTATTACTTTGAGAAACCATTTGAATATTTTTAGATTATGTAATTCAGCATTTGACATTTATAGCATAGGAAAAGTTAGAATACAGTCAATGTATATTTAGCTCTTTGTAGATCAGATACTACCAATTTCTGTCAGTAAGTATTGTGCACGACCAGCAGTGAAAATAAACAGTCAAAACTTTACGATTCCATGAAAATATCTTTCTTTGTTTCCTGGGCCTGTGAAATAGCCTGACTAATATAGAAAATAATACCACTTACAGCATTTTTTTCTTATATTGACTTTTGTTATAAATAAAACTTAATGTGAACAGTTAAAATACTACAAATTTTTTAATCCAAAAATATCCATGATAAAGGTGAATTCTGTATCTCAATGAGGAAGCCAATAATTTATGAAAATATCCTTCTTGGTTCAAAAAATTGTTGTTCAATATTTTAAAAATTTCGTTCCATATTCAAACAGACTGAATTTATATTCAGATGAAAAAGCTGAAAAAAAGGTTTTGTTTTTTGTGCCTTTCTTTCTCTCTTTTACTTTTTAAATTCTTTTTCTTTCTAACTCACATCTGGAAGAAAGATGTCTGAGTAAGAAATCTAAAAAACAATGGACTACTCAAAATTGAAAAAGAACTCTTCCTTTGTGCTCACTTACAAAGAAACAACAAATCCAAAAGCAAACAGAAAGGGCAAGAGGAAGCAACCTTAATCATAGAACTGTGAATTACCTGACACTACTGATTATTTTTTCTGAAGTTCCACCTCAGCAAATTATTTTGAAACAATGAAAAAACCCAGAAAAAGTGTTTAGTCTATGGCAATGATGAAGGATCACAGAAGCATTATTTGTTTCTAAAAATTAACAGTTTTTCTCACAATAAATGTAACATTCATGCCCCATTCTTTGCTTCCATATAACTTTTCTATTAATACCCGTCTTGCCTGGCTTCTTGCTTGCCCTTGCTAGTTCTAAAATGTTAAGGTCCATTTTTAAGAACAACAAAACCAGGTGTAGTGGGTTTGTTAGCATTCTTTACCTTCTGTGATATAGGAATTAGGAGAAATCCAAAGCAGGCACCAAACTTAAAGAACATAAAGAAATTTATTAACAGAACTAAAAAAGAAAAAGTAGTAAGGATCAGAATAAACCTTTAGAACACTTATCCTCCCCCCATCCTCCTCCCTCCTCCCACTTACTATGTAAAGACACAAATTTGGGATTATATCAGTCAGTTTACCACCTCTATAATAGTCTTTCATCAGTTCACTTAGGGAGAGGGGTCTCATTTGCCCATGCTATGGGGCTTCTCCACAAGAAGCAGTCTTCTCATGGCTTCAATGTCAGCACAACAGCTGCCCGGGGTGGCTTCTGTTGGCCACATGTGAGTCCCTTCCCTCAACTTAACAGCTTTCCCCACAACAGTTTTCAAGGGTTCACTCTCAGCTAATGGGGTACTGATATAAGGATGAGCAGTTCCAGAGCAAAGGTTCTCTTCATCTGTCTCTAGGATCATCTTCATCTCCAGGAATAGAGGTCTTCTTCTTCGTCCCCGAGAGCAAGGGTCTTCACCTCATAACTAACTCTCTCTGTCCCGGCTTCTCATTGGATCACAGCTATTTCAACATTTACTTATTTCAGCACAGGCACTTTGCTTGTGACTACAGCTGAATGCTCTACCCCCCATGCTTATCACGAAATTACAAGGGAGTCTCTGATGTATCATAGTCCATCACCATAGCTTCACAAAAAAATTTCAGCTTAAAGCATCTTCTCTATCTCTTCTCTCTCTGGGCCTCAGCTCTTTCTTCTTCACTGACTTAAAAAATGTCACTAATCGTGGTGTCTAGTCATATGCCTTTGCCTTTCCCTTCCTCTGAGCTAGGAGAGGATTGATATGTGCAGGTTTCATTTCTTCTGGGAAACTTACACTGTTGAAGGGGTTGATCTTTACCCATGCCAGGGCCTTGCAGACTGGAACTTATCTTTTGCTGGTGGTCACATGATCTCTGCTGGGCGCTGGCTGGATCAAATTTGTGGTGGTGGCTGGATGAAATTTACTGCGTGGTCCCGGCCTCAGCTGGGGTGGGGGGCGTTTGGCCAAGGCTGCTTGTGGCTCCAGGGTGGTTTTCTCCTGGCCAGCCTGGCCCTGCACTGCTGCGCTGGGGACTGATCTGGCTGAGCTGCGATGAAGCAGGGTCATGGCCCGGCCCCACAGGTTTGCACGGGCAGGGCCCAGCCGGGCCCCACAGGTAGGCCCAGCCCAGCCTGCGGCCTGAGCGGGCCCCAAGTTACCTGTCCAAAGACCGGGAGCAAGAGAGCGATTCCCAGGCTTGTCTGTCTTTAAATTATGTTTTTTACAGAGGCATAGCTTCTGAGTGGTTTAATAGATCTGTCAATATTCAAATTAGCCATTTGACCTGTTCTATCAGGTCTGCAGGAAGTTACAACAGCCCCTTGCAACAAACATCACTTCCTTGGCTGGTGGAAATTTTTTTTTNTGGCCCTGCACTGCTGCGCTGGGGACTGATCTGGCTGAGCTGCGATGAAGCAGGGTCATGGCCCGGCCCCACAGGTTTGCACGGGCAGGGCCCAGCCGGGCCCCACAGGTAGGCCCAGCCCAGCCTGCGGCCTGAGCGGGCCCCAAGTTACCTGTCCAAAGACCGGGAGCAAGAGAGCGATTCCCAGGCTTGTCTGTCTTTAAATTATGTTTTTTACAGAGGCATAGCTTCTGAGTGGTTTAATAGATCTGTCAATATTCAAATTAGCCATTTGACCTGTTCTATCAGGTCTGCAGGAAGTTACAACAGCCCCTTGCAACAAACATCACTTCCTTGGCTGGTGGAAATTTTTTTTTTTTCCCTCTTAACTAAAACTCCAAGCTGTGCTAAACCATGACATCAGGAAAATGGTATGTTGCCATATCACAGTTAAGGTTTAAAAAAATAAATATTAATTTAAAAAATAAGTTTTCAGAGAAAATTTTCAACTATGTTCTCTGACTTTTGGATACAAATAGAAAGTTGTAAAAAGACTTCACATTATCATTGTTCAGGGCAGAGATCACCTGAGACAAGCAAAATCATCCTACAATAAAATAAATATTAAAAATAAAAATGAAACTTAGAGTTAAATAAATAACTGATCATAGATGTCAAGAAAATAATTATAAATAAAATTAATTATGAATTTTGATACAGGAGACACTGAAGAAAAATAAATCAAGAACAGAAGAATAAGAAAGCTGAGGCAGAGGGAAATAAAAAGGCAGCAAAATTACCTAAGAATTGAAAAGGAAAAATTAATTTCCCAAAACTAAAGAAATGGGAACATGTCCTCTAAAAGAATAAGACTAAGCTGGAGTTTTGAAACATCTCATGCACAGAGATGGAGGGAAAAAAAAAAGACTAACAAACCACCAAAACCACCTGGTTCACAGCTATAAAGCTTTTCTTTATATTTTGCACATACAATATCACTAAAATTAAAAATAGCTCCCCATAACAGGATTTGAACAGTATCCATGGCTTTCACTGCCATTAAGAGTATTAACAAGTCTTTTCACACAGCTCGTGAAAGTACTCTTTGGACTGTATATTTACTATAAGAAAGATATTACATTCAGGAACACTGATTTATAGTCAGTCTCACAGTTCTTATAGTCAGGTATAAAGTCCTGACAGAAACTGCTATACGAATTTTCCTTGGAAGATAGGTTATAATCTGTATACCTTTTGGTAATACTTTGTCTGAAGTTAGAGAGATGCTATATAGTTCTGTGAAATTTAATGTATTTACACTTCAGTAGCTGAATAAAAAAGAAACACTAGGATTTACATTGCTTAGTAACTTTTACGTGTAAAGAAGTTTCAGATTATCATGATAACAACTGACTTTGTGTGTTATTCCTCCTGCTCTCATACTGTCTCTAGAGGAGTGAGACACTCATTCGTTGAATTTTGCAGGTGCACAGTGAAGGAAAGAGCTATGTTGTCAAAAAGGGAAAGAAAGGAGTGTGTTGTTATGTAGCTCAGGGAGGTCCAAACTTGACACAGCAACAGTGGCTTGCATTCCCTCAGGGATTTTCCATATGCATATACAAGAAGTTTGTTTCCCTCTACCTTGTTCCTACCCTATGGTTACTATCTCAACCCTTGGCCCTGTGAAGGCACCAGAGCAAAAAGCTGAACAAGAGCAGTTACTCCTCAACTCCTCAGAGAAAATCTGACACAAGAGAAAAAATCTGACACAAGAAGATGGATTTTTTGTCGCAGTCAACATTTGGAACATTTCATTACAATCTGGATTCAAGTATAAGATGAACCCTTTTATACTGTTTTTGCTCTTTAACCTGAACAAACTTGGAAAAACATAAATGAGTAATACTGAGTGACAACTATTCACAAAGGAGATCGAGAACAAGCTGACGTTATATTCTCTCTTTGGGTCATCACCTTCGAATTCTCTTGTGATCTGTTAAACAACATTTACACTGTGAACTTACACCTTATGACCCATGACACAATTTTCCTTTTTAATGATGAATTGTTCTAAACTAAAAGCCAGGCAAGTTTCAGAGTCACAAAAGAGTTACGAAAGTGTATGAATTCTGAAGGTTCAAAATGAAGAAAGATTTTGAATACAACGTTATTATATTGAATTTTTTTAACTTATTTTAGCTGATGCTATGACTTGACGTGTGGGGCAGACAGAACGATTTCTGAATGCTTGTGCTAGCACTGCTGTATTATGTCTCGCCTGACATTGCCTGTCTAATGGGAAGGTCTTTAGGTGAAGACAGGCCTGGCACAAAGCTAGTTTCTCTGCTTTCCTTTTATTTTTTAGTGTATATGTCCTATGTATATCTTCTCTACTGCCTCCGTAGGAAAATTTGCATGGTGTTGAAGCAGAATCCAATTCTAAGTCTTTACTTTATGCAAATACTTAGTATTGTTAAGATCTGCTACAGGGACCTCTCACATTTCCATGTTAACTGGGAATAGTCTGTATATGGATCATGCAGCCATATTTTACACTGCTGTTTGAATAGCACACTGTGTGGGCAGAAGTGAATGAAAAGTTACATAAAAGAAGTCAAGAAATGAACTCTGTCTGAAGTTTGTTTTAGCTTACCTAAGTGACCAGCTGGGCACAGCAGGCTGGGCAGTGACTGACTCACAGCGTTCCTTGTTCAAACATTTTCAGACATGTTGAAACTGGAAACTGGCCATTATCTCCTCTCAGAAGCATCACAAATTTCCTCTGTCTTCACTTTGAGATACTTTCAAAGTTTTCAGACTATGTTTTCTTTCCTTCCTTGTTTCTTTGCTCTGTCTCCTCTCATTTCATTTTCCTGACGTCCAGATCAGGCAATCTTGCAACATCATGAATCTTGTCTGAAATAACTGAATGTATTTCAACTATAGCTCTGGCACAGAACAAAATTTATGGCTACTGATTTGTCACTGAATCAGACAGAAAAAGTAGAACTCTGTTGAAGCAATTAAAAATCTGCTGCAAGTACTGTTAAGAGTCCACACACTCCTAGTAGCTTAATGAAGCACTTTCTCTTGCACCTATTGCAGCCATTTCTAACATTTTTGGTATTACATGAGGTTTCAGATAGGTGGAAGTGCATGGGCAGGTGGAAACCAAGGATCTTCCCTGTTATCAAGCTGTGTTCTTATCATCTGATATAACACAACTGGAGCAATATGTAATAAAATATCCCTGTACTTGCTTCCAATCTTTACCATAAAGTGGGAAAGAAAGATTCCTCCTGCCTTATGCGTAATCTTGGTGTAGCCTTAAGGTTAAATATTTGCCCACTGTTTTTTGGTTTGTTTGTGAATGGTAAAAATTAAGCTAAGAATACAAACCTGACTTGACTGTAAAAATGCACTCTGGATAAAAATGAAGATTTCTGTAAGCTTCTTTCCAAACAGCAGCAGGAGCAAAATCTCCAGTATGGTTTCACAGATATTGTTCAAACAACATAGGAGGCATTTTGATTTCCTTTTTTTTTTTTTTTTAATGATGAAGAAAATGCCACTGAAAATTGAAAGGAGTCTGAATGTAACAGCTTGAATACCTCTGTAACTTTAGTATGCTTGAAAAGCTAATTTTTCAGCTTCAGCAATAAGTTTAAAATGTCCTTAAATGGTAACAGCAATGAATCTGCAGCACACATCACTTGAATCTTTTATTAGATTGGCTCCAGGCTTTGAGAGGACCATGTTATTGTTCAGTTTTCCTAAAGAAACAGGTCCAGAAATGCTTTTGGATTGCTGCTTTTGTTTACTCCCTTTTGTAATAATTGGGGTGCTGCTGTAGCCAGCTTGTGTGGACTTCTGGTGGACTAAGTTTGCTTTAATTACCCAAAAAGCCTGCAAGTTGTAGTTCAGTGTTTGCAAACAGTTTTTCTCACTGAAGTTGTATTCTGATGTCAACATCTTTCTATGCACACAGGGAAAAAACATGCCTACCAACATGGTAGAGGAGTAGAAATGTGTAAACATGAATTTCAGGTATTTTTCTATGTTTTCCTACCCACACATGCTCAATGCACAAAAGGCTGCAGCCATCAGATAATTTCAGCCATCACAGAATGGAACATGGGTCTTTTCTCTCCACACAACATTTTTATTTTTTTATAACAGTTTTTTCTGGTCTCCACTCTTGTAACAGAACTCAGGGAAGCACATACTCAAAGCCCCTCTGACTTGCGTGAATTTTGTTACTATGAGTTAAAAAGAGATGTATGCTTATTACTATCGCGCTTCAGAGACTTCCTCCCTTTCCCTCCACTCAAAAAGAATGTGCTTTAAACACCGATGTTGTCTTTCTTACTCTTGTGGGAGTTTATTGAAACAATTAAGTTGCACTTCTGTTTTCCTATTAGATATACAATTGTCTTTCGCAAGACAGAAGCCAAGGCCGTGAAAAATCTTTGGCCTGATGAATGAAACTAGAAGCATACTGTCAGTCTTCCAGGCTGAGATAATATGCTTCTAGAATAAAAGTGATGCTATCAGAGCAATATATCTTTGTCAGATAAATAAAAAATAAGTCTCTCATTGCTCTCTATACTTCATCTAATGCATGACAGTCTATCATCATGAAGTACAGAGGAAAATATATGTAGTAAAATAGCTGGTGTCTGGATAGTGTTGATTTGTCAAATATTCTCTTGTGATCTTTCTTATCAAAGCAAATGGGTTTTAGAGTTAACAACAATAAGTAAAATGACCAGAAATGCTGTCTTACAGTAATATAACCACGTGTTAACTTTGTGCCCTTAATGAAAATACTGTAGACTTTAAATGTCTTTGACCAAGGAGTACACTGTAAGAAAACAAGATAATAGATTTATTCTTTCATAAACAGCACCACTCTGTAGATACTTATGAATTTGTGGCTCACTACACATTGCATTATGAAGTATAAAAGTACCACACAATCTTCTTCTTTTTCAAGATAAATGAAGTTTGATTCTGTTGTGTCTTTAGCTCCTATTCTGCACTAAATGCAGCACTTGGAGACAGAAACAAAGCTTTTAATGGGTAAAACCAGTGGAATCCAGGACTGTTTTTCAGCTCAGCATCCAGAGAAGTATAGCCATTAAAGTCTATAACATGATAATTTATGGTGTTAACAGAGTGCTAGTATCTTTAACAGTTCCAAGCATATACCTAAATTCATTACATATACTGAAAGAAATAATCTGACATGTAAGATCAGAATCTTCCCTTGTTGCCACAAGAAAAATGTTCTACTTTTTTGGGGTCTGGTGCAAAATCTCACTACTCCTTTATGTAAATCTTTACCATTTCATGGAAAAATAGTACAGTTTTGATGAGTTCTAACTACTACCCAGTAATGTCACCATTTTACTATGGATTGTGCTGCAACTGATTTACAGAAAAAACCCATAAAGGTTTTACAACTCAGTGCAGGACTGAGATTGTTTCACTAGGAAAGTCAAACCTTTGTGCATTCTAGAGAATATTTGGTTTTGACTCTCTGGCACTAAGGGGTCTACTTCTCCAACTGCATTGTATTTCTCAAGTGGACATATGCACTAGTTAGAAGAGGGCCATATATCTATTTTAACAAAGGATCTTCCTGCATGGTAGAAGAAGGTATGATCCATTTTCCTTAATATTTTTACCATTATCTGAGTTCTCTCTTCAAATTTGGTTCCTTGCTATGGTTTTGTTCCCTTGAACCTGTTCCCATAAGCAAACTCTGCATTGCTTGCTCCTTTCCTTACTTTAAAAAGCTGATCTTTTTACAAAATCAAGTGGTTGATATTGCTGGTTGCCTTTCTTCACCAAATTAAGGTATCCGATTACAGCAACTTCACTTTTTCCATTAGAATAAGAAAGCGCATTCAGTTGATCTATTGCAGCTTCTTTGGGAGATATTAGAATTCCTGGTAGTTCTCAATCCATATCATAACAAGAACTAATTTTTTTTATACCTGCCGAAACTCACACCTCCCTAACAGTGGCAAACTGATTAAATATTAGGAATCATTTCATCCCATACAATGTACAGCTCAGTTGCATTAATCTAATTAGAAAATGAATTTTTTATCTGATTCTTGGAATATATGTGTGTCAGCAAGTATCAGGTGTTTTTATTGGTATTCTGTGGGCATTTATTTGTCAGGACTTAAGACTGTCAAGTTGAGTCTCAAATCATTTTGTGAAAGTTGTGACTGCTATTGGTAGAAGTTAACTTCTTTTAGATCTGGTAAGCAGCTATCCAGTTTAATCTGAACTCAGTCATAGGGCTAAGGTGCCCTTTGAAATCTGAAGTTTTCAAAAAGTAGCTTTGATCCTTCTTGTCTTTAGATTTTGCAACTCACTGAAAGATATTTCCAGTATGTCCACACCAAGTGGAACAATTGAGATGGTTTTATTTCAGGTAATGTAACAATTTCTCTCTCCTTCTGCCTCTCTCTTTCTTTTACAGCTTCTGTGATCAATGTCGTTTATGAAAGTTTCCATGATAAAAACTAGGGCATTTTATTTATTTCTTCCATGTGGCACTTGGAGTTTTTTCTAATTCTTCTTCATCCTTTAATTCCATAAGGTAGACTAGCTATCATAATGTAACTCAGCACCAGGAATATGTTACAATCAGACAAGTGGGTTCATGCCATGCGTATCCAATTCTATTAGCCCCTTTATTAAGTCTGTGCTGATTCAGTGAAGGTCAAATTTAAACATAAATCTTTTTTTTTTTTTAACAGGAAATATTTCCTACACAAAGGAAGCCATTTTTTGCAATATTAGATTCTAAAGACAGCATTGTGTGAATCATGAGTGACAGTGTGCTGACTTATGCAACACAACCCCAATGTCAGCCTTGCAGGGTTGTGGTAGAAGAAGGAATGCAGGCATTTGTGTTGAGGTCCATGTCAATTTTCCCTACACTGAAGATTACCTTTGACAATAGCAATTTCCAAGGATCCCCTGTAAAAGCTGACAGATAAGTAGTTCCTATGTTGAAGAAGACCCTCTTCAGACTTCAGGGGCTTATAAGTGGCTTCTACAATTAAGTCCAAATCTATTGAAATTGATCTGTATGTGTTGGCATGTAGCCTGATTAGTCTCTAAAAAAAGATGTCGAAATTATGGTAATAGATGCACGGAATAATGTGGTAATACCCGTGAAATGATGAGGAAGATGAACCTTGGTTTACTGCTCGTATACTGAAAAAGTAAATTTTCAGAGAGGTGGTTTAAATCTCTCCTGCTCACCACAAGCAGAGAATCCCATCTTTTACACAGTTATACTCTCAAAGATGTCCTTACTTGTAACTATTACCAGTAAGACAACAAAACCTTTCCAGCTTAATTTCCAACAGTCTGTTGGGAGACTCCAAGTTGCCTTAGGTTTCCAGATGGACCGTTTATGCTTACTAATACTGAAAAAACCAAATTTGACTTTTAAAGAAATCTGATGTTCAAGCCACCTACCGCTTTTTTCCTTTTTTTTGCTAGTGGATCCTTCCTCTTTTTTTTTTTTTTTTTGTTTTTTTTTCTGGTTTTTTTTGTATTATTTTCTACAATTTTTCTTGCAACCTGAAAATCCTACTTGAAGCTCTTTCAGACTTTAGGAATTTCTGTGGTTGTCTAGATCTAATAAATTTCTTTTAGGATCATTTTGGCATTGGAATTAGATTTTAGCCTTGATCTTTCTGTGAGGTGTTATAGGGTCTCTCGGGAAGGAGAAGATGAAGTGAGAGTGTGAAAAAGAATTTCCAGCCAAACAGTCAGTTTTACAGTCAAAATCTCTTGATAAATTCCCTTTTTTTCTTCCTTTTTTGTTTCTTCTGCTAACAAGCTGAAAATAGTGGCAATTCATCACACTTAAGAACAAAGGCAATAATCTGCCCTGTTCTTTTCTGTTTCTCTATCAGATCAGGTCTCCTAGGATCCTTCCCAAAGAATAAAACCAAAGAATAAAACCAAAGAATAAAACCACTTATGCATTCTTCTTCTGCAGAGAAGCTTGTTTAAATCAGGCAGCTGAGAATTATGGCTCTGGTCTGAGACCCAGCATATGTGCTTAATTTTCTTGTAAACTCAAACAAACCATTACTTTGTATTCTTTGAGAGATCCCATATATCCCTTTATTGTATAACCAATACACCTCGTTATTTTGCGATTTCTATCAAATCGCATAATCAGTTTTTACTTTCAATATGTTGCTTGTCAGTAATTTATATTGACTAACTGCTGATAATTTTATCAAAAGATTTCAGAGAATATGAAAAACCTGCTTAGGTCTTACTGATCCTCAGTTTAAAAAAGATGGATTGGTCTCCAAACTCCCATGCCCAATACTCTTCTTCTTTATCTCTATTTACAAAGTTAATATTTAGCTTCCCAGAAGTCATGAGCTCATGCATGGTCTGCCTTAGTATCTATTTCCCCAGTTGCATACCTTCTTACTTCTACATAAATTTTGAGCTCTATTCAGACTATAATGATACTTTACAACCTTTTGTCTTTTGAAAAATAAATTATGTAGTCTTTACTCACCCTGCAAAGGATTCAGATTTTCTTCTGAGTTTCTTGTCTTAGCAGAGCTTTTCAGCTGTGCATTATAGCTATGCTCAATAGCTTATATCTTATTTACTAGTACTGCTTCCGTCAATAGCTAAATGAACTTTACCCCTCTGACCAAGATTAATGTAATTCCCTTTGTTTATATCTTAAATTATAACAATTAGAAAATAATTCAAAACCATATGATTGTAATCATTCTAACACCAAAACTCATAAACCAGTGGACTTTCACTGTGCCTGTGTTTTATGTCCATCCCTGTAGGGCCCAGGCTGTTCTCTCCTTGAAGTGACAAAGGTGAATTCCTTTAAACTGTGCTCATTTCAAGTTTCCTATCCACAGGCTCCTGAATGCTCTCAAAGAGAATGACTTCTAAAGGTAATAGAGGTTCCACAAGCTGAACAATAGCTCAAATCTGTTTTGACATGAGTGAAGGGATAATGGTCTCAGCAAGCTTTTCCTTCTCATTCACCAGTTTGACCCTTTCCAGCTTCAAGTTTCTATTTGACCTTCGATGACGAGGCTCACTGGTCTGAAAGAGGCATCACCTGCTCTGGATTAATATGTGCATGATGATACTCATAAAGATGATGTGGAAGATGGCATAAAATTAATTGATTTTTTCAGCACCCTCTTTTTTAACATTTCAAGCACTAGTTTCTTCTGTTAGTCCTCAAAGAAAGGAAAGTACTTCTACCCCTTCTTAAATAGTCCATACATTGCATTATCTAATTTACCAAACTGTCTGCAAAAGGTTGACCTTAAATCTATATAACAAAGACCTTGACAGAAAAGGTCACAGGCTCCAGCTGAAGTAGGTAAGGGATTTTAACACATGGCAGAAGGTTCTGGAGAAAACATTGCAGGCATGAGCAGGTCTTCTCTGGAAATGACAACAATAACTAAAATTTCTTGGTACTATCTTATAATGTGTCAGCTCTGCCTTATTAACGTCCCATTCTTCCTAAGCTCCCACTAACATAAAATAACAAGACATTACATGCATCTAGACTATTCCCTCTACACAAAGGCACATGTACTAGCATATTTCATCTTAATATAGTCAAGCCTTCTGAGCAATAGCAAAATCTTTTCTGAGTAGCAGACATGGTTACTAGAAATCACAGTTTCTTCTTTTACCTAGATCTTTGCAAAATCAGTCATTCTAGTTAACACAGGAGATACTGTACAAAATAAGAAAAATTAAGCAAGCAAGGCTCCAGTGTTGATTAAGATCCTTACGGGCACCTAGTGAGATGCAGCCTGAACAGGAGCCTTCCAGATTCTCTGATTCTGCCATGAGAAATGACCATAAAACACACTTTAAAAATGCATGAGGGACATAGAAAGGCTGACCAGAGATTGCTTACCTCTGGTCCTCTATTGAAGCTCCTCATTTTCGCTGTAAGGCCACCTCTGTGAAATTCACAGTAAATTGATTAGTTGTGGGGGTTTTCTAAATTTTATTTTATTTTATTTATAATCTTATGTTGTGCCCTCTGTGTCATGTCTCTGCAAAAAGCGGTCTCAGTCAGCACTGTTTATTATCATATGTGCAATGTGCCACAACACATGCCTCATGGGAGAGCAGTAATGAGTATTTAGTCCTTTTAAATAGAAGCTTGGCTGCCAAACATGAGCTCTTAAGTAAGAGATGTTTCCTTCACTGAGCCGTTCTGGGCATCCATTCGCCTCCTGGTGTCTAAATTCATATGCAGTTATTAGAGCTGCCTGAAAATTTTCAAATGGAAAATATGGCTGCATTCTAGTTTTCATTTCAAAGCATAATAAAATGTAAAACTTCAGGTTCTTCTGTGAAGTGAAAAATCCACTGCTCATCAGCTCTGATTGCTAGAATGCCTCTCCAAATATCCCTAGAGGAGGTGTGAGTGGGTGATGTATGTCTTAGGCTCTTTCTCATTTTTCCACACAAAGGGAATAAAAACTCCCCTCAGGAATTTTTGATCACCAGACTTTATAGAACTGTCATTCTTTGAAAGAAAACTGTATTTTCTCTTTGCTGAACTCAGCTACTAATAATTCATAAACAAAGTATTTTTAGGAAATAAGCAGTCTCATTGCTGCATTATCTACACTGTAGATAATAGACTGCTGTTAGAGGATCATAGAGCGATTTGAGTTGGAAAGGATCTTTAAGATCATTCAGTTCCAGCCTCACTGCTTTGGGCAGGGAGACCTTTCACTAGACCAGGTTGCTCAAAGCCCCACTTAACCTGGCCTGGAACACTTCCAGGGATGAAGCATTCTCAGCTTCTCTGGGCAACCTGTTTCTGTGCCTCAGAATTTTCACAGTAAAAAATTTCTTCCTAATATCTAATCTAAACCTACTCTCTTTCAGTTTAAAACCATTTCCCTTGTCCTGTCACTACATACCCTTGTAAAAAGTCCCTCTAAAGCTCTCTTGTAAATCTCGCTGGAGTTTTCTCACTCCACTGTTTGTTGGATAAACAACCCCAATTCTCTCAGCCTGTCTTCACAGGAGAGGTACTTCAGGCCTCTGATCATGCTGGTGGCTCTACTCTGGACTTGCTCCAGCAGTTCCGCATCTTTCTTATGTTGGGTGGTCCAGAGATGTATGCAGCACTCCAGGTGGGGTCTCATGAAAGTGGAGTGGAAGTGCAGAACCATGTCCCTCAACCTGCTGGCCCCACTTCTTGTGATGCAGCCCAGGATATGGTTGGCATATATTGTACTTATTTCTAAAAAACTTTATAATTTTATATTTCAGTGTAATTTTCCATTGGATCCTAAAGGTTTGCCATACATGTAGGTCAGAATTTAGTCTGTCTCCAACGACAAACATTTAAAGAGAATGTTTGAGGAAATGTCTTGAGCTACTGCACAGTGTGGTTGCAGCAAGAAGTAGGAAAGACTTAGCATGTCTATATCTGCAATAGTAAATTAAGCCTATTCAGGAACAGCCTCTGTCACTGATGTCACCAGCATGGAACAGTCTTTTCTATGAGATTATAACTTCCTGTTCTATAAAACAAATCAGCCTTGATCAGATTGAAAGCTAGCTGACACAGATCCTGACACAGAACTTATTCAACAGGCTTTAGTGACTGTTTGGAAGTACAATTGTCTAATACAGCATGCCTGCCATTTTCTGCCATTATCTGCTGTTATCACATCCTCCTCTTTTTAAGAAACAGCCTGCCCCATCCTGCCTCTTCCAATTAGAATAAGGAAAAAATGTGCTCAGTATAATTAGGAACTGGAGCCAGTTGCCCCAAGAGATTTTACAATCTCCAGCTCTGGAGGCTTCCAATACCCAACTGGACAAAAAACCTAAGCACTCTGATCAGAGTTGTATGTTGAACTTGTTTTGAGCATGAAGTTGGACTAGATGACTTCACAAGACCTGTTTTGTGGGGTATTTTCATAGTCTACCCTTGGAAAATGGCCTGGATAACAGCATCTCCTGTGGGTAAGAACATGAAACTATTTAATGCATGTGTTGGGCTGAGTATGCCAAACTAGAGAGCATTTGCCCACAACAAATTGCACTAAATTGAAAGACGACTACTAGTTCCCAAACGATCATGTAAAAGGGAAAGACAGACAACATCTGGAAATGAATAACCAAGGAATTAAACAGGGACATTTTGAAATGAAGCAGGAATCAATATAAGAAAAAGTATGAAGGGAGAATGACAAGTTGTAACATGTGCGTAGAGACATTGGAGTAGACACAGTCATAGTAAAAACCTATTTTGACCCTGCTAGAATTCATTGCACTGGCATCCCACTTCTTCTGTGGCCAGACAGAGCAGTCTGGTCAGATGCCATAAGCTGATTCTCTCTCATCAGGGATAACAGCATGGATTACTGCAAGCAGAGACCCACACCTTGCAGGACGCATGTGTGATCATAGGTTCCAGGTCATGAGATGCAGGGAGCACCAAGGGGTCCCACAAGGTGAGAGCACCCACAATTCTTGAAGGATGAGGGTACAAGTAGGGAAGCTTGTAGCCCCAGACAGGGCAGGGGGTACTTGTAATGCACAAGTGCTGTTAGAGGGTGGGGTGTGTTTGTACCGTGTGCATATTTGTGATTAGAACTGCTTGGGATCAGTTACAGAGACATATTTAGAATTTTGTATGGATTTATTAACATTTTAGCTTTATCTGCAGTATGAGCAATATTCAACCTGCATGTATAGCTCATTGATTGCTGGTTAATTACATGTCATTAGCAAAATAATAAACTATTTCAGACCCGCTTTTGGTTTAAACTATGCAAAATGAATAATCTGTCTCTGTGACACCTTCCAACATGAATGATTCTTAAGCCAGTAGCTAATACAGGCCAAATTTATGTCCAAAAACATTTCTGTGTGTGCTTGAACTCACCAGTACACAAGTAGGTAATTACTTGCTACATGCATCAGGCATTATGCCCTAGTACTAACATCCACATTTCAAGGGTACCAGATTTTCCAAACCTAGATCCTGTACACATTGAAGAGTGCAGCACTCAGTGGTGAGTTTGGGTTTTTTGGGGTTTCTTATGGGGTTGTTTGTTTGTTTGCGTTTTGGCTTTTTTTTAGTGAGCACAAACCAGCTGCAAGTGTCAAATAGGCGGAACAATCTGACCTCTGAAATTTTCCTGGATATTTAACCCAGTTTGCTTGGACAGTGCTTAGATTGTGTAATCTTTTATCTGTTTTGGAATAACTGGACAGGCACAAGGAATCAAAGGCAGAATTACACCACTCTGCCCTTTCTTAAAAATTCTTAGAAACAACCCTACCATTATTCCTTAAGGAAGCTTGCTACTGTGTTTCTCCTTTGAGTTTTTAAAACACAATCCAGCTTTTAGTATAAATTTAAATTGAGATTATGCTCTCACCCCCTCATGTGCATATGCATGACTTTTGATTTAAGAACAGATATATCAGATATATTCTTGAGCTGAAGATGCCCAGTCTTGCATAATGACTGCTCTGCTCATTTGTCATTACATGGGAAAAAGAGAAGTGTTAAAATCTGAATTCATGAAGCTCAAACTCCAGATCACATTGCTGTTCAAACATCATTACACTTCTCATCTTTATATAGACTGCAAGAGGTTATATTTTAGACCTGTCAACAGAGCTAAGAATCATAGCCAACACAAGAAAAGGTTTAAATTCCTGGCAATACTGAATGTTGCTGGAGCCAAAAGATTAATGGAAAAATGAGAAGATTAAGCAATGGACTTTTTGGAAAATAGAGATGAAAGTTTGAGTCGAGATAAAGACACAAAAGTAAAATGAAACAAGAATTTCAGAAAGCAATTGCCCTGTTCAGTGCAAGGGGAACACAT
This sequence comes from Platysteira castanea, assembly GCA_013397175.1. Lineage (NCBI taxonomy): Eukaryota > Metazoa > Chordata > Aves > Passeriformes > Platysteira > Platysteira castanea. Next base: position 922,424 of record VYXC01000687.1, read on the forward strand.
CTTTACATGGACAGGGGCTCCACAACCCCTTAAAGCTAGTTTTTCTACCTTTCTGTCTTGCGAATTTTTTCTCTTTCTTCTCTTGGACCTTTTGTTCTCTTACAGCACCATATAAGTAAATGCTCAGAGTTACAGCTAGTCCCTATTGAAAAGATGTAAAGTCTGTAAGTGAACAAGTCACTGAAAAAAGAAGATTGGCTGAAGCAGAAATGTGAGTATTATTTTAGTATCAATGGTACATTTTATCAAATAGAACAAAAGTAAAGTAGATAATCTGACTAGATCTAATACTTAAGAAAGTGTATGCACTGGAAGAAAAAAATCTGTCTTGCAACAGGGGCTATGGGAATATATAGTAAATATGGAGAGCCAAACTATAGGTCTGTACAGCATTAACCCCTGCATCTTTAACCCGCTGAGACTGCTGGACAGGCTCTGGATGGTATCACTGGAAAGTAAAGAACATGAAGTGGACTGATACACCAAAAAAAAGTAGGAAATGAGGAGAAAACTCTAGACAATTGTTTAATACTTGCTTCAGGATTCTGAGCAATGCTTTGCAAGGTCAGCGCAATCAGGCTGTAACAAAAGTCATGCAAGATAGAAGAATCTGTTGCTTCATCATAGTTCACAAGTCTAAAAGTCCAAATGGTTGTTACCTCATCATTTGCATCTGAAAAAAGAGAATGAAACTCCAGAGCAAGGTATGTGAAAAATTCAAGAACTGCTTCCATCTGAAAATTGGTTTGAGCTAACCTCTAGTTTTCCTGTCCCAAAAGGGTTTACTTTTCAGATTCTATCCCTGAAATTTCCTCTTTTTTCTTCTGTCTGTACCAAAATGTCTTTATAATTCTGAATACAGATGCTTTTAGTTCCAGCAGATATTTCTCTAATAAGCTTCAGTGGGTATGCCTTATATGTCCTTTGTGGGACATAGTTATCTGGTTACATTTCTAAAATTTATTTTTTAAATGACAGGTTGCCTACCTATACTGATAGATCAGTGAAATTGTTTCCCTCCTTTTCTTATCAACTTGCAGATCAGAACTGAATAACTGTTCGTGGAATTAAAACCTTCAGGGAAACAGTTCTTGTGGTGAATGGACCATAAAATCTCATTCTGCTGCTGGGACTAAAAATCATCTGAATTTTTCTTTTAATGTAATTTTTTTTAAAATGCACCAGAAGAAATTTCATCAATAAAGCACCGTTTCCATTTTAACAATATCATTTTGCATAGATGACTGCTGAGAGGGAAAAATCTAGACTTTTTCCTTATAGATTCAATTTATTAATGTAGAATGCTATTAGCAGCTATTTCACTGCGTCAGAAAAATCCATACAGATCTCATAGAATGCATGGATATCACAAAATATGATTCCTTTACAAGAAAAACAGGGATATTTAGAAGTGTTTTGTTGAACTCCTCCCAAAATTGTAAATTGGAGTCTCCAGAGAGTAATTTAAAAGTTAATGCATTATTTTCATTTTTACATTCTTGAAGGAGTACTTTTTAATAACAAGGAATGACAAATTTTGATTTCATCATTAAACAGAATAGGTGAGAGAGCAGTTGTGGCGGTGCTAAAATGTTATTCAGTCAAATGTCTTTTATTTTTACAGGATTCTCTTTATGTATAAAGTATCTAATCATGAAAAAAGAATTCTGTATCTGGCTCTGCAAGACTGATTGATTTGTGTACCACTAAAAACGGAGGAAAGGCTCTAGCTGCTTTATATTGTAGGAACATCACTCATTTCAATCACTGCACTGTCACCTTTAAAGACAAGTTTGTTATCTTTTCACTTTTATTGTTAAAATTACTGGCATCAGGGGAAAAGAAGCATTTTATAGAGACTGCTCTCTAGAATAAGTAACTACTCTGAAGTTCACCTTTAGACTCAAATTTTTTTTATGTTTTCTGCATGGGTAATTTTACATTGCTGCTATACATTATAACATAGCTTTTGACACTGACAGCTCAAAAATACAGATCAAAAAGAAGTTGGATAAGACTTTAGCTTATATACTTCTCTTTTCATTCCTCATTCAGTTTTAAAGGTCATAAGAACTGAGAAGTTACCCTAAGTAATGGCAAGCTCTTAGAACAAATGCATGTAACAAACATAAACATCACAGCATGTGCCATATTCTTTTATAATATTATGCATAAACTACTTCACTTCTAACTATAGGCAATAGTTAAGAGGTGTATATTGACAGTGCAAGATGAAATTAATCCTTTTTGTTTTCCTTTTCTGTGTGTCAAAGAAAAAAATTGGACCGATCATCAGTATTTCCAGATAAGGAATATATTATTTAATGAAGTTTTCTCTGTATGATCTGTGCTGTTCATAAAGATTTTAGATCTAGCTATATTTTTTGTCTGCTTGCCTCCAATATCAGCAAACAAAGTCTGTGGAGATGATTCAAATAATAAAAAAATTAATAACATGGATCAAAACCTGAACATCACTATAAAAGTGATCTGTAAGCACCTATGTGACTCTCCACAGTTAGAGATTTTGAGTCAGAATTCCAATTACAGAGACCCCTTTAGGGATATGAAAGTAAAAGAATTAATTTTTCTTTATATCTTCTCCTTTCTTTCCTTGGCAAGCACTTTCATTGACAAGAGACAGCTCCTTCTTAAGGCAAATTAAGTAACAGCAGCTGGCAATGTATGATTCACACAATCTGGGGTCTTTCAGTCATTCTGAGAGCTTTCTTCTACAGGAACAGAATGATGCTTTTGGGTAGAAGTTGTATTGGAACTGGGTCTTATCAAGCCTTAGGCCCATGATTGTTGGCACACAATATTATCATATTAATAAAAACAGTAGCCTTCTCCTCTTCATCTCTTCAACAGGCTACTGTCAAATAGTACTGATGGTTTTTTAAGAACAGAACACATCAAGAATACTGAAAGTATGTGAAGAGTAATAAAATTATTGAAGAAATAAACAATTTTGAAGTCTACATGTATAAAAATAAAGACTATACATTTGATGCAAAGGATTGATTAATTATTACCAATTATTTAGGAAATAAATGTCCCATTGCTGGGATTTATAAAGGGAGATTGTTGTAAATAACCATTGTTCTATGGCATATCAGACCTAAATAAGGATAGCTTACAAAGAAATAAGGAAAGAGTTTTTTTCATTGAATTTTACTATGAGTGTCATTATTGCACATAGGATGTTTTCTTCATCATAAACTGCAGAATGTAAGCCATTTTACATAATATATTGTTCTAAAGAGGCAGTTATTTTTCCACATCTGTAGCTGACTTGGAAGGCCAGAAACTGTTGGAGTAACTTCAGGAATATTTTCCTGAAGATGCATTTTGGACTGCTTTCTTAAAACTATTTTTTAAAATTAGATTCTAGCATGAATTCCATCAAATGCACAGTATCTAAAGATAAAAATCAGAGTACAAATGTAGAAGAGCTTGCCTTGTCTCTAAGTTCCTTATCTGAAGTTCAATGGATTTTGAGTGAGGCACCTGTGCCTTTAAAAACCTTTGCTGTTATATTCACTTTACTCACAAGAGAATAGAAAGGAATCTCTCTATAAGGGATTGAAATGGCTTAATGTGAAATGATAAATATACATTGATAAATTAGAATGATAGTGTTCAAGTAGTGGTGCTCTAATAATACAACTAAGGCAAAATTAATGTGCAAATCATCACCCCATTGACTATAGCATTTCTTCTCATGCATGGAATTTGTGTTTATTCACAAGCCATGATCATGAAAACCTACATGAACAATCTAAGTAACAGTGACTATTTAGTGACAACTAAAAGATAGTTGTCAAACACACAAATAATGTACTAGTGCTGGGAAATGCTAGCAGGCTAGTCACGTTTATTGTGAAAGCTGAGGGAGAAGCCCTGTGAATTATTTGCTGAGCTGTGTTTCTGAGGAGCAGTGAATCAACTTGACTACCACAGGCTGGCATTGTCAAAGAAGGAGTTCCTTAACATCTAGTTTATGACTTAAGTCAAACTGTTAAGTCAAAATTTCTCCTTTCCCTGAGAGAAGAAGGATGGTAAATTTTGGATAGTGTACAACTTCTATAAATCAGGATAATCCTTGCATATATTCAGTGATATTGACCAAGAAGATGGAAGGTTAGGCTATAACTATGTCCAGTGCCAGCACCTTGACAGAGATCCAATCCTAAGTATAAGCACCAGGCAGAAACCCCAATTTATTCATGCGTACTTGAACAATTAAAATGTAATAGGGTTTTCTTAGTTACCTAACTGGATGCCAAATCAAATTCAAGTCTACTCCTTACCCTCTAGCCCTTTTTGTCACTTCGTCACTGTCAAAATGAACCAGCTCCCTGTTATCTTACTTGCAGCAACATTAGCTTTATTTAAAAAATCACTAAATAAATGTTTCCACCTTATAGCTGCCTGAATTTTTAAGCATTTTGTGAAAGCTGAGTTATAAATATAGCTTCATTTTCTGGTATTCAAAATTTAATTTTATGCCTTCTTATTTGACACACGAATCTTTGCAGTTGGTCTACTCTTCTGCATTCTAACTGGGTGAATCCCAAAGGGATATACATGAAAAAAGTATTTCTTAAAACGGAAAAAGAAAGAGCTTTTTATTTTTCTGTTCAGCAAAATTATGGTTTGATATCAACATGAAAAAAGCAAGAGAACTTTTAAGAAAACATATACTACTATTTGCTGACATTTTGTCAGGTACATAGTAAATGTTATCTTGAGGAAACCAGAGAAATCTATAAACATTTCAAGAGAGAGCACTCTAAGTATAAAAGCCAACAATAGACTAGCAAAAACCTAGTTTTCATGATGGAAAACATACTGTACAGAAGTAAGAGGATGGCTGTCCATATCCTTATAGCAGAAAGGTCACTATACAATTACAATAGCGTCACTTATCTTCCTTTTGTCTGAAGCTGTCAGCAGAAGATAAATGCTTACATCCACCCTAATCACAATGAGTTTTATCATGTGATGACATTCTTGCCAAAAACAATTATTTAAGTCTCACCTAGGTAAAGACACTGAAGAAAAAATTACCTAGTTTACCTTCTAGATGACTTAAACAACAACAAACCCTTAAACAGAAATAGTAATTTAGGACCAGAGTGCATGTAATTTTGTTTAATTTATTCTTATTTCCAGTTTAAGGGAAAGTGAATCATGTCTCTGAATGAAATTAAGCAAACATATGAGCTACAAGTCTTAATTCTATTCCCATACCACTGAGTGGCAGAATTTCAGTCATGTGTAATAGGAATATTAGGTCTAAATATAAGTTCCATTTTCAAAGTCAAAAGGACAGATCTCTTTTCATGTCATGACAGTATCTGAAACAGGAAAGGGATATATCACAAACTTTGGTAAAATATGCTCTCAGACTTCAGATCTTTGCAAAACTGCATTCCAAGATAAATCATTAGGTATGGCATCTACAAAGTTTCCATGCACCTCGACAAATTAAAGTTACAAATTAATTGATTTTTTTCTTTTTTTTTTCATGGCCTAGTGAGAGTCCAGAATAAATGCCACCATGCTTTTTATTGTACTGTGCTGTCTTCAGAATTATGAGAACCTAGTGGCTTGTGTGAAGCCTCAGGCTGATATGTCTAAATGGTTTCCACTGGTGGAGCTGGCAGGTACCTTTGCCTCATGATATGCTGAATGTTTTCCAAAAACTCTTGGAAGTCTTCAGAACGCAAGGCCCTTCTGCTGTACACTGCATTCACAGCGTAGCTATGTAGTTATCCTACCCCACCTCCTACAATAGATCAGGAGATATAACTCATTCTCTCCCTCCCATCAGTGCACAATGTCCAGCCACTTTCTGGAAAGTAGAGCATCACTATGAGTAGAATTTGTTTTGCAAGACAAACACCTTAATAAGGGTTTCCCCCCTTCCTCCTTTCCCTGAATTTTTATTGCTGAACATGATCTCATATGGTATGGACTAACTCTTTGGTCAGTTTGGGTCAACTATTGTGGCTACATTCCCTCCCAACTTCTTGTCCACCATCAGCATATTTGGCTTTTGGGGGTAGCTGGCGTTGAAAAGTATGAATTTCCCCGATAGGGAACAGAAGTGCAGAAAAGACAACAATGGCTAAAAAGTTTCATACAATTTTGAAGTCTCCAGAAGAAAAGCAAGATTGTATATTCTCACCAAATTCGATCGAATCTTATGAGGGCATGGCAGTGTGGTTACCACTAAAGGAAATTCCAATAAAATACAAAATTTTCTGGGAAAGAGAGTTTTCTCTGTAGCAGCATTTAAATTTAAAAACATTCCCTTCTGTTTCTCTAAAACTGTTGAAATTATCCTGTACCAACACTCTAAGGCTGTATCTCATATTGCAGTATTATTTCTTTTTAAATGGTATTATCTTGATGGTCCATGTTACAGTGAATAGTTATTGTGAAAAAAGTATCCATGCCATATAAAGTTTTTAAAATGTTTTTTTCATATGAGCCCCATAGCTCTCATCCTACTGGATATCTGGGCCTGTTTGCACCTTAAGGTAAAAACAAGATCTGTCAGCATTTGGTATTGTTGGCACCATGTAGGGTCCCTCCAACAAGTATTTTTGCAAAATAAAATCAACTTTTACAAAATAATGGGTTATATTAACCCTGAGGCAGAGAGGAACTTGCTACAACAGAGAATAGTAAGTGTCATTTCACATGAAATCATGAGTTTGAACTTCTGGTTCTCTTTCTTCTGAGTCATCTGATATTCCTTCCATGCAGGTGAGATCTGTAGATTTCACTATTCAATAAAAAAATATTCACAGCTAAAGGCTGTTGTATTTTCCTGGGTTTTGTACTGTACATTGATAAGTAGCACCGTGTTAGGAGATTTTTAAGATTGGGATTGAAAATAGGATGCTCCTTTATATGTGAACCTCTATAACAATATTGAATAATTACATTGATTCGGTCATCTTCTTTACTGCATTTTTTCTATATGGTTTCTCTGTCTTTAGTTGGAATCTGAAATATGGAGAATACTTCTTCCAGAAGAAATGCAATGTCACTTCTTAAAATTAGTCCCCAAAAAACTGATTTAAAAAGCAAAGGCTTTCCTAGTAGATTTCTATGATTATACTGTCAGAATTCTTCAAATTTTTCTATTGTTCTCTCTTGATAGAGGAATTTTTTCTTAGTTTTAAATTATGAGAAATATCTGCTAGTATTAGAAGCAGGAAAGGCAGATAAATAAAGATTATCCTTTCTTCAAATAAAGATTCACCTCATTAGATCTACATTTTGGTTTTATGTTTTAACTACCAACATAATAAGAAAACTTTTAGTATACATCTCCCTTACCATTCTGAGAACTCTATTATTGAGATTTAGGGTTTTTTCCTAGACTTCAGTTTAAATATCTGTAATAAGAACACTTTGTAACAATTCAAAGCATGTTTCACCCATCTGACAAGGTATTTAAACTTCAGACTTTATATTAGCTCACAAAGTAAGCTTATTTACTCTTTTGGGGCTGAGAAAACAATAATTGCTCCACTTAAGTTTTCATTTTAAATCCTGGTGGAGGATTCCATCTTTAATGTGAATGGGTAGAGAAATCTCCAAGTCTACCATAAGAGTTACAGCTTTCTATTCAGAAAGCTTTCTATTGAGGAAGTCCTATGCAGTAATCAAACTGGTGTTTCACATCTACTTTTCCATGGTCACAAAAAGCACCAAGAAAATATTAAAATATGTTCTATGGCAAAGAAGTTATGCATCTTCCATGTAGCTTATTTTGTTTTCCTATCTGTTTACTGTGGGACTCAAGAGTGCATTTGCTTCTAATTCTTTGTCAAAAGAAGAGAGGGAAAGATGTGGAAACCATCAACAGGACTATGCAAAAATGTAAAAAAATACATCTGTGGGAAAGAGTAAGATATATGAGAAAAATCTTGGGTTTGTTTTTTGTTGCAAATACTCCCTTTCCCCCTCCTGCCCCTCCATTTTCAATTAGATAGTCATTGGTTTTGCTTTAAATCTTAAAAATTGAGTTTTGTACTTTATTTCAGTTAGGAGCAAAATTTAGTAATCAAGTCAAGTATCTCAGATGTGATCACAATTATTTATAAACAACTGACAGTGGGATCTGAATAACAGAGAAATCAAATGAGTGGTTTTTTGTTTTGGTTTGGTTTTATTTTGTCCTCTTGTTTCTCTTTCTGGCTTGTGGAGGTTCTTCACTGTCCTGTCTCCACTGAAGCATGGAAGGGACTTTGAGATGTGGTAAAGTTCCTAATGTGGACAAGTTTACAGCTGGTGGAAGAGGCTGTGTGACAGATGGAGAGAACAAAATCCACCCATTTTATAACTCAGTCTTTCAGGGCATAACCTGACACAAATGCATCGGAATCAGTGTCAGCGTTAAAGACAGTCTCCTCCAAAACAGCTTTTAGAACATAACCAGATATTAAATGGGCCCAATTAAGGTCCTCAGAAAATCTCATTAGAGGGAAACCAACTGCTGTTGGGGGAAATGTAATTCCCTCCAGTTTAATTTCTGTACCCTTGCTGACTGCTCTGATAAATCTAGATCTGTGCACAAAATGCAGGGAAACTCAAGCAGACATGGAAATGTATCTAACTCCTCAACAGGGCAAGTCATGGCCTTCTTCCAGCCATGCTTTACCACAAGCTGTATCTAATTTGCTGTTCACAGTCACCCTTGAAGAAGGTTTTGCTTGTTAGGTTTTCTTCCTTTACGCTGAGTGTAAAGGAAGATTAGCTATTACAGCTACAATAGATTGCTATTTCCTCCTTCAATGCCAAGTATGGGAAATCAGGGTTTTTTTCACACAAAATCTTACCTTCAAATCCTGGTGATGTGAAGAGAGGCAAGATTTCACTTTCAAAAATTTTCATATGATTAATAACAACATTATTTTAATGTGTCTGAGAAGACACAATAAAGACGCTCTTACACCTGCTAGGTTCAGCAGAAAGGAGGGAATGAATGTTTATTATTTACAATCTCACTTTCATATACACGTCCCAACTCCACAAGGGATTGGAGAGCATGTCACTTCCTTCTCAATCCCACTGGAGAAGAAAGGTGCTCATCAAAGTTCTCTTATCACAAAAGGAATGAAAAACAGAAAATACCGTTAAGTAAACACTGGCTATTATTTATATGAACTGTGTGAAAGAATCTGACTCCAAGGTTAAAAACAGAAGGCTTACAAAAACCAGGGCAACATTTTAACACTAATTTATTATAAAATTAGCTCTTCCATTTTATAAGGAAGAAATAGCATAAATGTTTCAAACAATAAAAATATAGATTATTTGATCTTCTGGTGCACATAGGTTCTTTTCTCACAGGGACAAATCAGTAACTCTCCAAAGATGGCTCTCTTATCTAGACAAGTACTCAAACCCAAGAACTATAAATACTGTATTTCATAATCTGTCTTTCTGTAGTTAGTCACAGCTGAAGTAAGCTGATGCCTGTTCTTTAGAAGACAGAGTAAGATGAGCAACACATTAGTATGTAAGACATGCTGTACTTAGAGCTATTACTTAAAATCTGTCAAATGCTAATATGGATGCTGCTACACGTTGTCTAGCACTCTTTATATCTGAGTTAGGATGCACTATCATCTACATCAACTCTAAAGTAACTTACTTGGAAAAGAAGAGTTATTTCTTAATTTGTTTTTGCTGAGAGATTGCCTAATGTAACAGGTAATTAATTACTCAGGAAACAGTGTCTGTGTCTGCGTTAGAAAGAATTTAAAATAAAGAGAAACAAAAATTATCAATCCGATTGATAACTATTCATGCAGAAAGAATAACGATTGTACTAAAGAAAATAATGTATTGTATTTTGAAAATCCTTTGTTATCTGGTATGCTGAAAATGGCAGCAAACATTTCTGCTATTCCTAACAACAAATTAAGTGTCCTGGAAAATACAGAGTATTGAAAATGGTGCCAGTAGTATGCCCAACTCCTTAATGCACTGCAATGTACATAACAATGTCCCACTGTACTCTATCTCACATATGAAGCTACCTTGCCAACTTGCTGACACAGTTTTCACTGTTTCCAAAAGAATGTTTCCAATTTCAAGCACATTGATCTACTATGAAGAGACTAAAAGTGTGAAGAAAATAAGTTGTTTAAGAAACAATTATTGTGCACTTCTTTTGTAATAAGCAGAATAACCTTTACAGCATCCTATGATTCATTAGTGAATATGTCAAGAACCTGTAAATAACACTTGAAGCTTGCACTTTTTTTGTCTTAATTAAACTAACAGTGAAACTCTTATCTCTTGAGGCATATGTTGTTGCCCTGAATATTTTAAGCAATATTTTATTCCTTGCAGTTGTTTTCACTTTAAACATGAAGGTGAATTAAACAAGTAATAATATTCTGTTCAAACTCAAAATTACCAGATTAAAAATCTTTAATATAACTAATTTGCTTGACCTACACCCAAGGATCAGGCCTTTCTGATTTTTATAGGGCATAGGTTATTTTATATTAATGGATACACATAGTCCCATCTACAGTGGTTTAGTAGCTCCAATTATACAGCAAAATGAGCTTTTTACCCTTTTTAAAATAATGAAGCTGCAGTTAAATTTTGATCTAAATTTCAGCATCTCCTTTCCCCTAAAGAGAAATTTATATGAATCTTAATGATTTAAGAGTGATTCTATTAACTGCTCTTCATACGACTAACCATCATAAGTCATACAAACATGGCTGTGGAAACAGGATTCCTCCTTCCAGTCCTCCACTTACTTCCACTTTCCATTCTCAATTCCAGCATGCTCTCCATCATTTATGGACCAAGTATTACAAAAATCCAATATTCCAGTATTTAGTCTATGTATAAGTGGGAAGGGGAGATAATTAAATTTATCTCCCATCTTACAAACACAGTATTACCTGGATTACCTATTCTTTTGTTTTAGCTAGCTTGCAAATTCCAACCAGAGCACTTTGAGTGCAATCAAAAGCTTATTTGAGGAAACTGGAAGACATCAAATGTGCATCAAGACCTTGGATCAAGACCTTCGTATGTGGTAATATTTTCATTTTCTCAGTAACAAACTTAGTTATGACTATCCCCAAACTTTAACCTTGAACCAGTGAGTACTCTGCTAAAGGAAACAGATCATCACAATCCTTAATGTGTCCCATCTGTACACACAAAACATCATTTTTGCCATGAGAAAGCAAGGAGCTACTTTAAATCTCATAGCATCCCTGCACTGGCCACTCCCTGCTCCATGGTGGTCAAGAAACAGCCAAATCAGTGAAAAATAATCATTTAGATTATTTACTGAGCCCTGCTTAAATATGCAATGTCTTTCTTATACCCCCAGCCTGCTAGCAAAAATAGCATTTCTTTGTCCAAATATGCCCTCATTTGATCTAAACAGTGGAAAGACATTTTCCTAAAGAAAAGATTACACTAAAGAAGCTATCCATTTACTCACTTTTGCCTTTCTTTTCCACGTCTATCATGTGTTAACTACCCATGTTATCATGGGAAGACAATAGAATGCGAGAGAAGTTTTAAAATACTTAGTTTGAGTTCAGACAAACAGCTACCATGAACAATTAATAATAGATTTAAAGCGAAAGTCAAAACAGTGAAACAATTAAAAGACATACAAGAGTCTATAATGTAAAAATTTTGAAGCCTTTTGAAACTTTCTATAAAATAGGGAAAGAATTTCATGACAACCATTATTAAAATATTTTTGAAGATTGTGAGGCACTGGACCAGGTTGCCCAGGAAAGCTGCCGACGCCCCATCCCTAGCAATATTCAAGGATGGGCTTTGAACAACCTGGTCTAGTGAAAGGTGTCCTTGCCTATGGCAAAGGGATTGAAACTAGGTGATCTTTAAGGTCCCTTTCAACCAAAGCCATTCTATGATTCTGTGAAGAAAATTAACTCTATTGCAGCCAAGAATACAACAGGAAGGTATGTACCACTACAGGCAAAAGGCAACCCAGAAAGCATGGCCTCATTTACATAAATATAGAAGATGCAGTTGAAGAGTCCATTTTCCAAACAAATTTTACAAACCCTAGACCAATACCAAGAAACACCCTGCAATAACCCCCGCCCAATCTCAGAAAAAAAGGTTACTGTTTACCAGTAAGCTCCTAGTTTTTTCTAAGTTATTTATAAAAAGGGTACCATCTACAACTTTATTTACATTATATTTATTTATTTATTTATATTACAAGAGCAGACTGAAAAATAACTTTCATAAAAGTGACTTTTCCTGCTTTCTATATTTAATAGAAGTGTAAGAAAGTTAAATCTGAAATATATTCAGTGTAAACTCCATTGTCATTGATTTACCATTTGTATTTGCCATCACTAGACCTGCACAAGATTTTATGGGCATCAGTACCAAAATCATAACACAGATTTGCTTTATAATTTACACTAATACAATATAATTTTATTTATGCGATGATTTTCAGTGACTTAAGTGAACCCTATTATTTGTGTTTTGCCTTCTTCATGGAACATTCAATCTATCTATATTACATGTAAAATTTTATTTAGGTTTTGAATCTCTGTAATTCATTAACCTTGTGCATCTTGTCTCTCAAATCACACTCATTGAAACTGTCTCTTTTTTTCCTATTTTTAATAACGACATCAGTGAAAAATAGAAGCAAAAAAACCCACAAGTGAATTTGCATCTCTTCCAATCTATATACGGAATGTGAGATATGATACGTACACTGCTGTCTCAGAGATGGGATCTGTGACATCCCTGTGGTCATTAGCCTTCTTGTGACAGCTGTTAAACAGTGGTAAGTTTTTGGAGCAACAGAAAAGCTTTGGATGTTTCTGGAACACTGGTTATCCTGCAGTAAGTAACCATTCATCCTTTGCTGATGATACTGACCCCCTGCCTGATAAAGATGAAGCTCATTGGTTTTTTGGGAAATGTTTAGGCTTCTCTTTAGCACTGAGCCATTGTCTCATGCTGTTCCTCTTCCTGCCTGGCTGATCTTGAGCCTGGGATAATTAGTGGAGAGGTCATAGACTTGCAGATGAAAAGAAAATGTCTATCTTCGTGGTCCTAGATAAGCAATATTTGATGGCAAAGGAGTTACTAAGCTGATGTATTACATGGTATACTCAAACAGGTCTCGCCCTTACTGTATCATTTTAATATGGCAGCCTGTACAGCAGAAGAGGGTAAGAATGAGCTATAAAACATCTAAAGAACTTCCACTTGATCAAAGCAGGAGTATATTGGGCAATGACCATATTTTGTCTCTAGACACCTACATCTATCAAGGACAAGAGAAGTTATAGGACAAGGACGCAAAAGAGAATGAAGCAAGTGAAGCAAATCTTATTAGTAGTAATAGGATATCAAATCTATGCTATGTCACTGACTCCTTGCATCCATCTAAAGGTGATAACCAATAGAATCATGTAGTTTGGCCTATACAACTTTTCTAAATCTGCAGTGCAAATTTATTAATGTGAATTAGGTATTAAATACATTACCTGAGGTAACAAGGTTTCTTAGGAAAAAGGAAGTACAGACAGATAAAATTTTAGATTAAAAATTCACTTTTGTCATTGTTTCCTTAAATTACAGAAGTCAAAAGAACTATTTCTTGTGGTTTTGCCATGATAAGATTATGATACCTACAAGACAGAGCTGCAAGCCAGTATTACCTATAAAACATACTGCAAATGATGATTAAAATACACATCTTTGAAAGAGATGTGTATTTTTTCCTAGCTGCTTTATTCTAGTAGCCAAAAATTATTATCCGTTGAGTATTTGTGAGTGCCACTAAGAATATGGTCTGAAAGGCAAAACACATGACATGAAATTCAAAAGGGGTGGCTGTAGTTCTCTGTAATTGTTTTTTTTTGGAAAATTAGAAAGCCAGAAAAAGCTGTTAACATTTCAAATTGAAAAATAAGTAGAGTGGATGCATCTTTCAGTGAATATGGTGAATTAATTTATACAGGAGTTTTGTTTGTTTCTTTGGGGATTTTGGGATGTTTTCTTTTTTTCCTTATTTTTTTTTTACTTTAAGGAAGAAGGAACATGAAAAAGTGAAATGTTCTTAAAAGTAGTCTAGTAAAATAATAATGTAATTTTTTAGGGCTCAGTAGAAAATTTAGAGCCTGTTAGTGTTTTTGGCATAAACTCATGGCACTGCTTTCAATTTATTTTTATATCTGAAATGGTGAGAGACTTGTGTGTCATTGCCATGATGACAGGTAAACACTCAAACTGGATGCACAGAGCAGTGATGCAGTCTTCAGGAGGTTTAAAGACATAACTGAATAAATCTGTGAGCAACCAGGCCTGACCTCATAACTGGCTCTGTTTGGAGTAAAAACTAAGACAGGACGACCTCCTGAGATCCCTTCCAAGCTTGAGCTACCCTGCGATTGTGCAAGTCTTGGAATGCATCCGCCATCTCTACCATGATGTGCTTTCCTATCTGTGGCAGCTGGCAGTTGTTAGTCTTATTTGCTGCCTAAAGGAGTTGTAAAAGGAATGTCCCTGTCCTTCTCATATCCAGGCTGCTTCTGCTTCATGTGGGATCACAGAAGACAAAGTAGCAAGGACTTTTTGTCATCATTACGAAGGACGTGTAATAGAACATCACCTGTTAGAACCAGGAGTTAAATCCTTGGAAAACTAATATGAGCATAGCAAGTGTCCTCAGGCACTGACTGCTGAAACTCACTTGAGTCCTATGCTTTCTTACTCTTTCCATATGGAGGTACATGCCTCAAAACCATACTCAGCGTAACTTTTTATTTGAACTTTGACTCTTCATATTTCAAAGGAACTTTGCTTGTATATTTTATTCCAACTGACATTGTGACAACCTTCTGAGTGCTCTCCCAACTGCCACTCAGAAGAACACAGGATTGTGTCTAATGTCTGGGTGTTGCTTTTGGCTTACGGTGTAAAACCAAAGATTCCCCTATGTCATGTATACAGACAATGTATTTCAAAGAGCAAGAGTGTTGAGAACTAAGCATCTTCTTTTACTTAGTCATAAAATTTCCATTTTTGATGACTGAGAGATGGTGACCTGAGGATGTTATGCACATCTATGATTCAGAAGAGCTGCCAATCAGATTAAAGATTTTGCAGTTTGACATTTCAAGTAAAAGCAAATAACATGACTTCTCTGTAAATAAAGCTCATTGGTACCAACTAGAGAAGGTAATATTTTAATTAATCAAGAAACTAAAATGAACTAAGAATTCCTCATTCCAGAAGATCTCTTGAGGTACGTATAACACTCCAAGTAAAGCCTAGAATATATTTTCTAAGCAAAAATGTTAGATTCATAATGTTTTATAGGATTAATCTTATGCATGCATGGGACAGGAAAAAAATTTCTGCTATGATTTTTCAACAGAAAATGTATTACTCGTGTTACAATAAGAAAAATTATCTTTCATTTATCAAAATGCAATATTTATTGTATAAAATTAAATATAAACAGTAAATATAAACTGCATGTTGTCCAGTTGTCATTAGCTCGTATAGTTTGCATCCTATTTTCTCTTTTTAACTATGTAGATTACTATAATGCATTGTTTTACCTTGTGCTTGGTAGATTATGGAAGATACTCTCCTCAAAGAAGAAAGACAATATTAGCTGAATGAATCATAATTGCCTGAAGCACTCTAAGCAGATGCAATTTGATGTCAAAATCTCTATAAAAATGTCTCCACATTTCAAAACAAGTATTTCATATTTTGTTCCACAAAACGATCCTCAGTCTTTGTACAAACTAGGTAGGCATTTATAATTCTATTATTTTGTGTTTAAAGCATACAGTTGTTCTAAACAGTCCCATATTTTTCTACAAGGTAGGGGAAAAAAAATCTCAAAACAAAGGGCCATCGTTTGACACTTTCATTTCTTTCTCATACTCCCTTCCACCTAAGAAAGAGAGTTTCATACTTCAAGTGGTACTGGCCCGGTTTTTCACTGTTCCTTGGGCGTCTCACCCTTTTTATATTGCTACAGATGTTCAATTTTCCCACTCTACAGCCTGCAAGCTCTGTACCTCTTCACCTGATCTGGTGTGAAAGGCTTTCCCCATATTTTTCTCATGCTATTGTTTTGCTGCTGTTATTCCCATGGCCTTGCTCCCACAAGCTCAGTGGTGTTGCTACTTAAGTTACTTTTGGGAAGCAGTTGTCATTGCTGGAAGAATGATCCTTCCTTACCATTGTTCTTCCCGCTGCCCAAGATAACCCATGGTTATGCTGGTGGGGAAAATAATATGCATCCAAAACTGTCAGCAGCCAGGCAGTGTGCAGTACCTGCCCTGATGTAGTCAGCATCTGAGGCATCACAAGCAGGAACAATCAACTGGGAGGTTGAGCAGTTCCAGATGGAAACTGTGTTGTTGTTCAAGGCAAAGGATTACAGGGAAAAACAGCCTGCTGCATCAGAGGAAACACACAGGGAGGGTGTTTGTCTAGGAATTCCTGTGCTTTCTTTTAATAACTGTCCACTAGGAAGAGTTTTCCCTTTCTGCTCTCTCTCTCTCTCTCTCTCTCTCTTCTTTCTCTCTTCTTTGGTATTTTTTTCTTTATGCCCCAAAGAATCCGTCACCATTAGAATGGTTGTTTGCCATCAACTGCAGACTGCTGTATTAGATTTTGGTGCATTTGAATCTGTCCCAACATTTCTTTCACAACACTGTACCTCTGGAACAGGTGCTCTAGCTAACTTCTTTGACAGCTTTGGTCCTATGTTATAAGAACATCAAAATCAACTCTTACTCTGTCTGATTGTGATGATGTTAATTTTCCTTATGGTTACCTTGTATGATGCTGTGTTTTAGATTTTGAGCACCTGTTTAGGCCTTAGCTGCCCATGGGGTTAGGCCACAACACTGATGAGATTTTTAGGTGGTCACCATGTTATTATACTTTAAAGTAAGTCCTGACCTACAGATTTCTATTTTCAACTATCATAATGAGAAAACTGAGAAGGAGCTGAGGCACAGATATTTTCAGATACTAAATATATGTGCATATGTAAATATATATAAAAATAAATAAATATGCATATATATATATATGTGTATGATAGAAGTATTCAACTCAGAAGTAATTAAAGAAAAACTGTGTTCTCCACGCCCATCAGAAATTTCAGGTAAAATAAAGCATTCCTATGATATTAGCATAGTATTGGAAGGGTTGACAGTAAACTCATACAATCTATGAAGTAATTATGCATAATACAGTCACAGTATTTCAACTTTTGTTGAAAAATTATCCAGGAAAAATACCCTTCTTCCAATAAGTATTGTCTCCATAGAAAAATTACAACATGTTTTATGGAAAATTGATGGCTGTAAATAAGAAAGCATTAGCTCTTCAAAAAACTTTCAGAGAAGATTAAATTGGAAAAGGAACGATAATTAATAGAGTCTTGATAACCTGAAGAACTCTTCCTCAGCAGAGGAATACTTTCTGTTTAAGAAGAGGTATTTCCAGGAAAAAAAAAAGGGTTTTGTTATACAAGATAGCAAAGCTAATTTTTAAAAAGGAATTGAGCTACAACAACAGCAAACCCAGACAGGAAATCTCCACTGCATTTCCCACATCAAATGGTTCAAGAACTCCAAAATAATTAGAAAAAAACCACAAAACTTTCAGGTTTTGAAATATATGATATGTTTGAACATACACTGTAGTCACTTGCATATTTATGAACAATTACCTGAAAGACTGATTCAAGGTATAAAAACAACGGGTATGTCTATGTGAGTGCATTGTGAACAGATACTTCTGGCTTTGTTAAGAGATGAGAAGCTATTTTTGTTTAGAAGTATATGTATGTTGTTATCATTTCCATAATTCCCAACATTTTTGTCCTTATTCCAAAACCTCCTCCTGCTGCTAAGGATAAAGGTAAGCTTCCAGCTTTCTTTTTCCTTTATTTAAATAAAACATAAAACAAATCCAGCCTCTTCTGGGAGGGACAGAAATTCCTCCTTTCTAGTTAGCTGTCTTCTTCTGTAATCTGGCATTCTAATTCAAATTAATGAAACTTAGTTGTTTTCCATAAGTCAAGGATATATCTTTATGTACATTTCATAATGTGTGACATTAAATTCTGTGTTCTTATAACTGCAAATTCAGAGAACTTACATTTCGCTATGTTTATTGTGCTGCATTCTATTTGCTCCCAGAAGAGATCATGAAACTTCTGTGATTTCCTTAGTGGTTGTTTGTATATGCATCTAGGTGAAAACTTACATGTGATGTTGGAGGTTCTTAGAACCTAGATGCCTTACTAGTTTTAGAAAGTGATTTCTAACCTGCAGGGTGATGTCTCTAAACACATATTCTGGTAAAAAAAGTTCTGTCAAGGCATTCTAGGTTCCTTTCCTTGAGTAGTGTCAAATTCTTAACTTTAAAAGCTGACCTTCAGCTTCTGTCAGTTGCAGGCAAGTTACTGATAGAAGATGAACACTGATGTTGTATAGTTTTTGTATATCAGTGAAAAGGTGTCCAGTGATAACCAGAGAACATCAATGTCAAAGAACAGAAAATAGCCTAAGATGATAGATCATGAGATGTAATCATTAGCAACTAAGCTGTGGAATCATCTGTCTGTTATACTCCCTCAGGCTAAATGGCCAAACTTGAGCCCCTGAGAGATGAATCAGGCCAAGAGATTCTTACAAAGACCGTAAAGAATTCACATTTCTATTCAGGTCCTTACATAAACATGTGATATTCAGGCAAAATCAGGATGATTGTGTTTCTTTAGAAAATTTTGAAAAACTAGCCATAGGTAGGACAACGTACCAGAAAAGTGAAAGGCCAACAGGTGAACAATCAGCTGGTGTCTCCTATCATTTGAAAAAAAGCCTATCTAAAATGAGCCTTGAATTTCTCTTCACAAGCAAAGGGGTCTTTAATTTAAATGAACCTGGAAATTTCTCATGATACTAGTAAAAACAGAGTTTTGTCTGCATTGTGGTTGTGCACTGCTTACCTCTATCAGAAACAAATTGCTCTGAATAATGGCTATTGATAGCAAAACAAAATTAACAAAATAAAAAACCCAGAAAACCCCCAAACAACAACAACAACAAAAAAAAAAACCAACAAAAAAACCCCAGCACAAAACACCACCCCCACACGCACTCAGTTTAGTTTTAATAGGTAAAATGGCAAGAAATTTTAAAAGGATACAATCACAGTTACGCTACAAAAAGTAAAAAAGGTAAGAACATATGCTGCCAGGCTTGACCAATGGTTAATTTTTAATGTAAGTTTCCTCTCATTTCACTTCAACAGTGAGCAGCTGCTATCTTGATTAAAATTATAATAAAATAAAGATTGTATGCTTTTTTCCACTGCCAAAGAAAGAATGGCAACTCTTTTTATTTTTCATGACAAGCTGTCTTTCTCCTCCCGAACAGACAAAAAATTAAATAATCAATGAGTTTCATCTTTATTTAGAAGTGAGCTTGAACTTTATGTACAAGTCATCCATGTATTCACACCTGTGAAGCTGAAATTGCAAAAAGAAAAATGAAATCTAGTGAAAATTTTTTTTGGAGGTTATCCCTTCATTTCTTGTGCACAGGTGTTTATCCTCTGTGAGGAATATATTTGAGTATTAACTAAACCTAGGGCCCAAAAATCCTCCTAATCTGTATTTATTTTTGGATAACTAGCTGTACCTTTCTGGGTTAATCTTGTTCAATTTCAGGTGTAGCTCAAAACAAAAAAAGTTTTTATGCAGCTAAAATATTCAGGTCCTGCAGGAAAGCAGAGCTTTTTCTATTAATATTACCAATAAAAGAAAAATGACTGCCTATTGGACTTTGCATTGCAATGGAGTGGTTACACTTTGCATTAGTCTCTGTCATCTCTAGCTAGTGGTGTGTGTACTGCTACTCCTTTTTCATCACAAACTCAAATGAGTTCACCCTATACTGTGTTTTGTCAATATTCTGTTTGATTTTGTACTGGAAGGGAAGCGATAGCCTGATACGATCACTTACAGTCAAGAGGAATTTCATTTGTTCCTCATCACCTCTCAGCCAGTAAATTGAGATTGATAGCTGATATTTTGGTTTGATTCATGAGTGTTATAATGCAGAAATCTATATGGCATTTAGGAAAAAAGTTTCAGTTTGACTTCTGGGGGACATTCCGGACTTGATTAGAATATACAGTAGAGATCCTGCCAGGAAAACTCGCAGTTTGGTTGTCTCTTAAACTAGGGTTCAGTGATGGCAAGATGAATCAGCTCTGTGAACACAGTGATGGAAATTAAGGGAGAACAGTAACATCTAGTGAAGTTATTTCCAATGCTGGAGTATAAAGCGTTAGCCAGGCATACGCTTGCATCCATATATACTGTCAAATTTTAATGGAGACTACTTTGCTAGTCAAAGGAAATATTCAGTGGTTATTTCCTAAGAGTATTTTCATATGAAAAGAACAATATCCCTTTTCTAAGTTCCTTTTATTTCTTCTTTCATCAGAAATTTCACAGTAGAGCAGGATACCAGATTTATCTGTCTTTTTATTACTTCTCAGGATAAGGCTTCACTAAATCATTCTAAGGGAGTCTAGCATCTACAAATACATTTATTTTACTCCAAATAAATTTTGTTGGGAAGCAATAGCCAGATTGGTGTTTTAATGTGTTCATCTTGTTAGAGGCTTTCTACTGTAGACAGAAATTGTTTTCTCTAGTTGCAAGACAGTCTTCCTTCGGAGCTAATAAATCATGTTAAAAAGTGAACTCACCATAATAGGTATAGTTTGTCAGTTGTTTGCCTCCTGCAAATTCTCCTCAATACATTTTAATTACATGTTTATGTTAACATTTATATGATTTAACAAAAAACTACTCTAGAGGTGATTTGAATCCTGTGCAGGAAAGTATTTTTCTGCAGACTGATTCTACCCTTTGTTATTTATTGAGAGCTGACCTTGACAAGGAGGCTTGGATGGGCCGGATTTCATCTTGAATGAGAATTGCTGCCAGGCAACCCATCATTCCTCTCCAGGGTGAGTGAGATGCTACAATATTATGAGTACTCTACTGACTGCTGTGAACAAGCTAGAACTAAATATATCCATTGGATAATGAGAGATAACCTTTAGGACCTTCAATAAATGAAAAACAAAGAATGGAGAGATGAGACAGAAAGGGAAAAATCTCTTGCCTTTCTGGGAACTTCATTTGGCCCATGAGAAAATCTGACAATTCCTTTATGTTTTATGGCAATACGTGCATGCAGATTTACCAAACTATGACTTAAAATAACAGCAGATGTCATAGTTAAAAATCAAGCAATGCAATTTTCAATCCATAGTTCTAACTTATTGGCATAAAAGCAAATTTATGCTAAAGAAAGTTAATAGTGATGTCAATTACGAAAAGCAATACTTGCAACTCAAACAAAACTAACTGGACTTGTAGATAGTAAAAAAACTCACTTTAATTGCTAGTATTATTTACAAGCCTTATCTGATGTACACAAACAATAGCTCATTTGACCAATGCATCCTATATATATATACATATATATATATATATAAATCAGTACAAATGAATGTGCTACAAATGAAAGTGAACAAGCCATCTATGTAATTAGATTTCTAGTTTCAATTAGAAAATAATTAGTGTGTATATATAATGTAGTGTATTAGTGTACATTTGGTGCTACAGCTAAATGATATCTGGCTTGTAGATCTTGATTCACTGTATTGCAGTATGCAAACTCATCCAGACACAAAACCAACTTCAAAACCCCTCTGTTTTCTCTACTCTGAAAGAAGAAATGGAGAAAGAACTTTGGCAAAATAAAGTAGGGAAGAATTTTATTGCTAGCACCTTTTCTGAAAAGATAGTATACATTTAAGCATAACACAGAGCACGTATAGCATCAGAGAACATTTTAGCTCTTGAGAGCAGAGTAGCCGAATTGAAGAGATTCACTCACAGAATTTAAGAACACGCTTGAGCAGATTATTCTCAAAAAGAAAACAATCTCCTGTGCTAAAGGCAGCAGAGCTTCATAGAGATGTTTAGGAACATAACACAGCAGAATCAAAGTTTAGACAGTAGTCTTGTTTTCTGGGAGGACACCAAACTGAAAGAAAGGGGAGACATCAGTGTTTCTTTCCTGATTAAAAGACTGCCATTTAACTTCTTGCCAAGCTCTATAGCAGTACTTCAGTGGCAGAAGATGCTATTTCAATTCAATTGACAACCTCTCCTCCCAGAGAATACTGTATAGTGATTTGCCTGCTGATTATAGAAGAGCGTGGTCTCTTAGGGAGTCTGAATCCACCCTAAAATGTCTGGAGAAAAGCCGCAATCACAGTTTACATGGATACTGCTGACAGAGAAGAGCAAGGCAAAGAATCTGAAAGCAAATTCAGATAATTCAGAAGAAAGATGACAGTAAACACACCTATGTCAGTGAAATGTTCCTAAGAAAGTGAAGAATCTTAGTGTCTGGCTCAGAAAGTGCAAGCAGTAAGAACTTGGATTCATCAGAAACCAGGTCGGATTCACCCAACAACAGTGGATTAAAGAGCATCTGTTAGGAAGGAATGGATTTTAACTCAACGATAGAACTAGGTTTCTCATGCCTGAAATAAATAACAGTAATCAAGTTATGGAAGAAGACATACACACTCAAGCAGAGGAATGGTAGGGTGCTCTTCATACAAGGTGCTGTCATAGTTTAGGAATGGTAGTCCACAATTTAGTGAAACACTCCAAACCTCTTGCCACTCAATCAGTTCCCCTCACCCCTTCTTGCACCAGGCTGGAAAGAAGAATTGGAGGAAAAAAAGGTGAAGATCATGGGCTGAGACGAGAAAAATTTACTAGAAACAACCATGAAATTAGAGACAAACAGCAACAGCTACAATGTTAACGTGTACAAGAGGCGAATGATTCACATGCGAGTGCTCACCACATGGAAATCATGAATACCCAATAGCTCTGCCACGCTACACGACCCAAGGGACCCTTTTCCCCTGACCCCTGCACATAGTATGAGATGGTATAGAATAACCTCAGGGTCCACACACCTCCTGGCTACTGCAAAAATTAATCTTGTCCTGGCCAGAACCAGGACAGACACAAAGACAAGAACAAAGGCAGTATTTATGCTTCTGCATCAAAGTTAGAAGTTTAAGAAATTGTGTTGATCATCTAAATAAACACATGTAATAGAAAGCTGAATATTTATCTAATCAGTGAGAGACTGTAATTGTGTTACAAAATGTACAGGAGCAATGCTGAAATAGATATGAAAAATTGTTTGCCTCAGAAGGTAACAGAATCCAAATAGATTGAAATTTCTGGTATCAGATAGGAAGAATATATATCTTTAATGTATTTTTCTGATACCACATGATAGTGACACCAGCTGTGATCTACTTATAGAGATTAGCAGCAGGAAATACAGCAGTCGTAGTAACCTTGACTCCATTTAAATTAGAAAAATGTCATACAAGGCTCTAATGCAGAGACCACAATTTTATATGCTATCAATGACTAGCAACTGGCTGGAAGCTTCACAAGAAAACTGGGGATGAAAGCATGCTACTCCAGGGATGCAACTGGTTTCTGGGTTGACCCGCTAATAGCAGTTCACCCCATAATCCTTGGACGAATACTGTTCTGCTACTGATCATGTAGCATCACTATGAGGTTGCTCTCAAATCTACCGGGCTGCATGCACCTCTAACAAGTCATTCTGTTCCTTAGTATATTGCTATTGTCCTGCTCTATTTACAGACACTACTTGTCAACCAGTCAAGGTATTTCTCTTGTCAAAGTGTAAGCATATCTTTATAGTAGTATATCTTGTACTCTTTGTTTGTTTAGATAACTGAATCTGCTTTTGGGAACTGTCATTTATGGATATAAAATTGTAGTTTACAATCATAGGAACATCTCTGATCACAGAAATCCATACCAGCAAATGGTGATATAACTACTGGATATTAGTTCAAATTAAAATCAGGAACTTAACTTCCACCTTAGTTTAATTTGCTACTCACTGAGTACTACTTCACACAATGTATCAGAAAGGAGGCCTAAGCTACCTACAGATAAATAATTCTTTAATCATTTAAAATGCTCCATTGGGTAAGAAAATTAATTCAAATATTTTTGGAAAATGCCACTAATTTTATATAAATTTGAAATTCTGTTCCTTGGAAGTCTGATTGTCCCTTGATTCCATATGAAAACTATGTACATCAGCAACAGAAAGAAATGAACTGAAAAATTATGGATGTGTTGCCAGACTGGAGTCCAAGGAGAATATATGCTTAGTGTAGATATAATCACTTGAAAGAGTAATTATAGTTTCATGTAAAATTTTTACCATTTCTTTTTCACACAATATTTACTCCCTTCTGTAGCCCACAACGCAAGACATCAAATATCTAAGCATTTTTCTTTTGTTTTAGAAAATGAGCAAACCAGGCAGTAACTGTTAAAATTATGATCAGCTAGTAGCTGAAGTTTACAAAAACCTTTCAAAAGGATGCTTTTATGTCCTAGGTTGCAATATAAGATGTTACCAAAGGTATGTATTCTATTATCATCTCCACAAGCTGTTAAAACTGGTGGGGCTGTGCTTGTTATCTCCTACCATGACTCATCCTTGATAACTCCCTCCAGGAGCTATCTCTGTTTAATGGGCAATCAAGGACCCACCGCACTACTCATAGAATTACATCACCCCACTGTGAGATGCTCCACCCCAGGGGAAGAACCAAGCATTCCCATGTGGATATAATCTGGGTTTCGGAACAGCACAAGCAGCCTTTTCCACTGGATTTCCGGAGGAAGACCAGAGCCTTCTACACCACCACTAGACCTTCAGAGGAAGACCAGACAGTTCTACAGAATCACTGCTTCAACAGAACCATCACTCCAGGAAGACTGCAGCCACCATTTAATTGGACTGCTACCAACCCCCGACTGTCAGGTTGTCTTCTGACTCTGTCAGTGGGGCGTTTTTTTTGTACTATTGCATTTATTTTATTTTTCCTATTAAATTGTATTTCTGACTTGGAATCTCTCACTAGTTTGCTTTCAAAGTTGTACATTTCATAAGATGCTTTTTCACTCCTTTCATTTTTTTTTACCTGAGGTTTCTATGTGCCTGCTACAAGAAGCAGCTTCTACATTCTACAGTTTTGAAGGTTGTGAAAAATACATGTTTTGGTTACTTGTGTTATAGTTCTATGTGAATAACATGGTCTTAGACCATTTTCTTGTCAAGACCACTTTTTGCCTTGATCTGTTTCTACAGCTGAAGAAAACCATTGTTGAAAATACTGAGTTTGTTTGCAAAGTGGTACTAATCTGTCACAATACTGAACCTCATAAGGTTTGAGAAAGATTTGCTTTCTTCTAATAGAAGTATTTTTCCCAAAATGGACTGGATAAGTTGTTTCTAAATAAACAGCATATTAAGAGAAAAAATTCTTCAGAAGACTATCTCATTTAGGTTAAAATTAATTCATTTCTACTCAGGGTTATGTAGCATTTACCTAGGTATCCAGATTTTGTTAAAGAAGAAGACAGATTCTACAGATCTACACATTTGATTTATCACATAATTCACTTTGAAGTAAATATTCTCATATAAGTATGATTTAATTTGAATTAAATACCTGGTATTAGAACTTATAAATCACTTTAATAAGTTGATGGCTTAATATTAAAAAAAGTTACATTTTGTTTTCTAGACTTAGTACCAGATCCAGGACATGTTGAAGCCTAGCCTAGGAATGTTTTTCTGTAAAAGGCAGCTGCTTCTGTTCACACACTACAAATAAACTACAGCAAACTCTGCAGCTGCTTTTTTTTTTTCGTTTAGGCCACATATTACTGTCATGGCTATTAAACCTGATGTATCCTTTGAATTTGAATTTAAAACATCACTCCACAAGGATGTAAATAGGATTTGATTTCTTTGCTTTCTACTGTAAGTATTTTGAAGCAGCACCATTCTTGATCATAACTGATGTTCTCAATTGGAAAATTTACTATTCATTTTTTTAAGTGAGGTTCCATACATCAAAGAAAAACAAAAATGCTAATTGTGAATGTGATTTATACAGATTTTATAGAGTCTATAACTACTTGGAAATTTGGATTCTTTTCATCTCATTCCAATGCCACTTAATAATGGTCTCAAACTGAATTCTGTCATTAAGAAAAGGGAACTTGCAGTTTTAGCATAACTAGACTAAATATGCATATTTTTTAAAAAGTGTGTTTGTGCATACTTCATTCATGATTGAATGTGTAAATACATTTTTATGTTCAGCTTTCAGTCGTACTTCTCTATAATTCATCAAATAATTCATCATATGCAGATAGAAACATAATTCTCCCATGGGGATTCAATAACAGAAGAGCCAAATACCATAGTGTGAATAGTATTGTTTTACGCTGGTTTGTAATTTGAAGTCACAGTGCCATTTAACATGTGGAGAAGTAATTAGTAGAGCATAACCTAGGCACTTGTAAAATGAATGCTACAGTGAGGAGAAAGTGTTTTCTATTCATTTAATGCTGTCTACTACTAATGTCAATATAAAAAAATATTTTAGTAAAAGTTTAAATCTGAGTAGGATGTTAATAAGGTAAGTCATCCATGGGACTTTAAAATTTCTTCATTAAAATTAATAGCTCTCACACTTTATTCATTTCACATCCAGCATCCCCATCTAATTTGTGGAAGTCACAATTTCAAGTATGCTACTCGAGAACTGAGCTTAATGACTAGCATTCTTTAGATGCATAACATGAGAAGAAAATTGTGAACAATCACACTGACAAGTGCCATTTTCAGAACATTTAAGAAAAATTCTGTAGCACAAAAAACACCATTGCCTATGGTTTCGTTCACAATTTTCTCAGAAAGTATAAGCACACAGTGATGAAATCTCAGTCACACACACACGTGCACCCTCCTCTCCTCAGCTTTCAAGGGAGTGCTGAGCAACTCTAGTATAGAGTTCAGTTATTTTTCATCATTATATTTTTAATTGCTGTTTTATGAAATTTTTTTCAAAAGGCTAAATGCGAATTTCTTTAAACTACTAGCCTTTGAGGCTTCAGTATATTGAAGACACAGATAAACTGTATTTAAAAAAACAAACAAAAACTACTAAAAATCTAAATATCTGAATAGTAGTGATAATGCTTAGAAATAGTTCATGTTTAGTTCATTAAAAAATCTTACTTCTATTTAACCTTTAAGGCTATCCAAATCAAAATTATATGATGAGCTGGGATACATTAAACAGATATTTGTCTGATCTGTTCTGAAAAACCCTCCAGAGACAACTCACTGTGAGATTTTTCCTTTCCCTGAGCTTTCTGTAGCATCTTAGTATGTGTGCATATACAGGACTATGCAGAAATTGGAGCAAACTACTACCATTTTCTATTCTTAGTCAAGAATATTTTATGGTCTTTAGATTTTTTTTTTTCCCTAAGTGTTTTTACTGTTTGTAGTCCATTTGTTAAATGGATTTTACAAGCTGCTTTCATCTACCTTCAAGAAGAACAAAAGGATTTTAGCCATATATAGCATGAGATGAAGACTTAAAAAATGAGAATGCAAATATCAAATCTCTGGTGTACCCTACTAATCTTGCAACTCCACCCCCCACCCCCAACATAATACTTTATCATTCACAATCCTCCAGCTTCTAATACCTGCACTCTTTTCAAGTAATCCACCAGTTATTTTTTCCTAAAGTTATAGAAGTAGTAGCTTAAAGCAAATTTTGGAGTTCAAACAAGCACTACACCAACACTGCATCAAGTCAGGCATGGCTCTATGTAACTGAATCCTAAAGATCACCCTGGACAGAGAATCTACAGCCTCTCTGGATAGCCTCCCTTGGTACTGAATTACCCTTTTGGTGAAAAGAGATTTCCTGCTGGCTAAACTGAAGATCTCTTTCGTAGTGCTGTATTTCCCCACTCCTTTTCTTACTACATGCCTGCCCTTCCCACATTGTTCTCCCTTCCCTGCCCCTAGTCCTGGCCACTCCCTTGGGTTTTCCCTATTGGTTCTGGTATCCTAACTCCACCCATGTAGCGCCCCTGCGCCCTAAAACCATCAGTCCATGTGCTCTCTCCGCCCCCCTCATCCCCATATAAAATCCTAAACTCTCTGCCATGTGGGTCTCTCTGCCTTTGGGAACCTGCATGTCACCATGTGAATAAGGTTCCTCTGAGGTCCCCATGTGGAGACCCTTCTCACCTCCTTTATGGCCACCGTGTTGTGGAGCCGACAGCCGGAGCATAAGCGCGGGGCCGCCCAGAAGGGCTACGGAAAGCGGAACAGCCACTGTCCCTAAGGCAGCCCCACTGCACTCTCCAGGAAGGTTTGTGGCTTGCCATGCCAGTGCAGAAACTACAAACCACAACACTCTTTAAACTGTCATTATGCCACACAATATTTTCTTCTGCCAGAAGTTCCTTCTTAGACTATAACTTCTTTCATTTTTGACGAGATCATCTTCCCCTCTCAGAGCTGTCTCTATTGTGCCTCAGTGCTTTCATTTATGGCTGTGGATGCAAAAGTTTTCCCACTCCTGTTCTGGCATATTTCAGTGATTCTTTTATTATCTATCTTTTAAGACAAAAGGAAAAATTCCATTCCTAATTCAGGACATATAAGTTAGTTCTATGAAACTTCTCCAGCAATGCTGATCTAAGAGGACTCCTCTAAACATACCTGAAGAAAATACTTGTTTAACAGTTAACTGACTTGCACTGTTCTAGAAATCTCTATTACCACAGCTTATAACTGGCAAAGGCCTTCCCTGTTATGATATGACAAGGCATGAGTATTTCACAAGAATATGTGACTTTCTAAGGGGCAGTTCTTCATACCTACAAGTACCAAGCACATTTCTGCAAGTGTTTTTCTCCAGATTAGATGCCTATGAAGAGATGCTTTAAACGTTGAGAGACCCTACTGCATTTATTTCTAGCACAGATCAAGAAGGAAGGTTTCAGTGATGCTAGATTTCCTCTGTTTCATGACTCAGGAATGGTATCTATTCCATCTTCTCCAAAACTTTCTTGGTCCTGCTGTCTGTACTACTTAGAGATGTAGGCTTCATTTTATATGTCAGACATTACATGATCAAGGTTTGATCTCCATGTTAAAACTTTCATTTCACGACTCAAATGAACAGACTTTTTATTTCTTTAGCTCAAAACTGTCATTCCTCTTTTCAGAGTTTTTACTATAAAAAGAATCACATTTGAATCTTTGAGTATTGAGGAGCTTTAGCTCTAGAGCTGATGGTACTTCCTTTTAATGAAGATATTCCTGCATTAATCCCAGGACAGCTGTTTCCATTCCCTAGCTTCTCTGTTCCTTTCCTTTCACTGCAAAATTTCTTGCTTCATAAAAAACCCATACCTGGTAGTCTACATGATAATCAACATAGCCGTTGTCCGCAAGGCAACCTTAACCACAATATTAGTGAAACACTGTTCAGAAAGAATCTGGAAATTTAAGAAAAAAAAAGCCTGAGTTGATGATATCTAGAAGGTGGGTAAGCCACTGGTGGTTGAACCCTCAGCAAATTTGCTGATGACACTAAGCTGAGTGATGCAGTTGACACACCTGAAGGATCAGATGACACCCAGAGGGAGCTGGACAACCTCAAGAAGTGGTTCTGTAAGAATTTCATGAGGTTTAACAAGACCAAGTGCAAGGTGCTGTTCCTGGGTTGGGGTAAACCCTGGTATCAGCACAGGTGGGGGAAGAACAGATGGAGAGCCACCCTGTTGAGAGGGACCTGGGGGTGCTGGAGAGGCTGGACATGACCCAGCAATGGGCACTCACAGCCCAGAGAGCCAAACGTCCTGGGCTGCATCCAAAGCAGCGTGGGCAGTAGGGTGAGGCAGGGGATTCTGTCCCTCTGCTCTGCTCTGGTGAGACCCCACCTGCAGTGCTGCACCCAGCTCTGGGGTCCCCAGCACAGGAAGGACATGACCTATTGGTGCAAGTCCAGAGAGGGCCAAAAAGTTGATCGGCAAGAAGGAGCGAGAGATTTCCTCCCATGAGAAAAGTCAAAGAGAACTGAGATTGTTCAACCTGGAAGAGAAAAGGCTGTGACCTTTGGGGATGAACTAATTGTGGCCCTCCAGTACGTGAAAGGAACCTACAAGAAACATGGAGAAGGGCTTTTTACAAGCACAAGTAGTGACAGGACAAGGAGGAAATACATGTAAAGATTTTCTTCCTAATATCTAATCTAAACCTACCTTCTTTTAGTTTTTACTGAGATGGTGGTGAGGCTGCCCCATTCCTGTTCAAGGCCAGGTTGCATTAAACCCTAAGCAAACAGGTCTGGTGAAAGGTGTCTCTTCCCAAGGAAGGTGTTTGGAACTATATGATCTTTAAAAGTCCCTTCCAACCCCAACTATTCTATGATTCTATGATTGTGGTGAAGTAGTGGTATTTGACATTAGACTTAAGGTCTTGTAACTGATACTAAACATCTAAGCAAGTTAAGTGTGACCATGTAACTTATAATAAATTCATACTTTAAAATAAGGCTTAATTTCACAAACACTGTTATATGAAAATATAATGTGGTTGAACTTTATGAGTAAAAACTGTAACCATAAAACTGCTGAAATGAAAGTATAAGAGAACATTTAACAACATCTGTATTCATGAAATGTACATATTAATCTCAAGCACCATCATAACATCTGAATCTGGAATGTGAACAACTGAGACAAATGTGGGGTCAATACTCTTCCAAGTGCAATGTATGCACAGTATGAATACAAACAATCTGGAGAGACAGAGAAGATTTAGAGACAGACCTAAAAAAAATTTAGAGTCATACATTCCTACAGTTCAATAGGGTTTTTAAGTTCTCTGGAAATTTTCTCATGCAAATAGGCAAAATATTGCCTATTTGATTAGTGGTTTAGTCTGCAGGCTCTGAAAATCTGAAACAATACTTGATTGAGAAACAGACTCTTTTCCTTTATTTGGAGACTGCCTCTATCACTGAAGATTTTAGTTTTCTCTTCTTTTAGTAGTTATTCTAAAAGCTGAAATTCTTTCAAACATTAAATTACTAAAATTATGTATTTTCTTAATGTAAAAAGGTTAAAATTTTTGGTTGACAAGAAATTGCTGCCAATGAAAATATAAAAATAAACTGGGTTTGTGGCAGTTTTTCTAGAATCAATCTAAATTCTCGCTTGCAACAATAAATGTGGTCTATTTTTCAATTTTTTTTTTTTTTAATAAAAGTAACATACCATCAAAGCAGTATGGTCAAAAGGAATATAAAATTTTTATGTCATCATCGATATTGTACTTAATTTGTCCAGTAAAAGTAAACCTGACACAAAGTTTCTAGAAGTACACAATGAATAAGCTGATCAGGCTTTTTCAGAGCTTTGACTTACTTAGTTTTTAGAAGTTGAACAGTGAAAATTTCACAAGCTCATTGGTCCATTCCAAATTCATCAATCCTGATTCTGTAAAATTCAAGTAAACTCAGACTGCCAAGAGAATCTATGGATGTCCGATCTCTGAACGTGTTCCAGGCCCAGTTGGATTGGTCTTTGAGCAACCTGGTCTAGTGGAAAATGTCCCTGCCAACGAAAGTGGGGGTTGGAACTAGATGATCTTTAAGGTACCTTCCAACCCAAACTTCTCTATGATTCTATGATTCTATGTAATTTTGAGGGAAATAAAAGTACTAGCAATTTTCTATTGTCCACCAAATGGCACAGAAATATCAGTTCTGTCCTTTGTGGTGTGTCTCAAGAACATTAAATGTGCATGATTTTCTCTCTGAATAAAAAGTTGTAAAAATACTTCAATGCCATGTTATAAAACAGACTTATTAC
The DNA here is from genome assembly GCA_013397175.1 of Platysteira castanea. Lineage (NCBI taxonomy): Eukaryota > Metazoa > Chordata > Aves > Passeriformes > Platysteira > Platysteira castanea. The sequence continues at coordinate 954,426 of VYXC01000687.1, forward strand.
AAGTATTTAGTATTACAATATTTAGTATTAAAAATATAATTATTAAAATTGTAAAGAAGAACGTAACACAGAAAATCACAGGTAAGGAAGAAGAAAATACATTCTCAGGAGTACAGCCACATGATCTTGCTGTCATGAGGCAGAGGTAATGCGTACTTTAAACTGAATATCTATATATGTCAAGTTTGTGCAGCTAGAAGAAGGATTTAGTGGGTTTTGAAGATTTGCTTTGGCTAGAGGCTTAGTAACTTTGTCTTGTATATTTAAATATTCAGGCGAATTGGTCTTTAACTGCTTGGGTCTGAGTGGGCAGAACACAGACATATGGCACATGTTAGGCATCTGAAATGTTAAAAATGAGGATTCTCCTGGCATCACCTCATCCAATGAGAATATTTACTTAGTTTTCACCTTGTGTCAAAGGAGAAGATTCCCCAAGACAAATGACTCAGTTCATCTGGCTGCCTAGACTGACTTGATAGAATCCTTGTGAAAGTGCTTCAGTTCAGTACCTTTGAGATGACAGCAGGACAGAAATCATGAAGTTTCTGAGGCAGATCAGGGGAGACAGAGATCAGACAAATGATTCTGCTTTATTTTTCATAGTCCATGGTTGTTCTAAACAAATACAGTTCATCTTATTCTATTATCTAACTGCAACTGTGGGAATATAGGGTCTTCTGTCAAAGGAATGTCCCAGTATTTTCTCAGGATACTTTTTTGGTTCATTTTTTAGTGTGTTTCCTTGCGAAGTGAAGGTAAGAACAAAAGGTAGTTCACATTCTCACTATTTCTTTAAAGCTTCCTTTATCGAAGAAGAATCCAATCTAGTCTGAAAAGTGTTGAGCAAGCAAATTATATTTTCTGTCTTTCAAGCAAAACCACCCTATAAAGATATAAGATACCAGACTAAAACTCTACCAAACTTTTAAATATAAACTTAGCAAATGAGAGTTTGCTAAGAATGCCCTGCCTCGTACAGAGAAGATGAAGAAGCAAGTTTTAAACCTTCAGTACCTTGAGAATTATAATCACCACTGTACATGAGGACTTGACCCTCTTGCTAGGAACACTGAAGAATTTCTAAGGTCTTATAAATCCATGATGATGTAGGGGTGGGCAAAGCAGTCAAGAAAGAATCTGGCTGATGTGTAGACCCAACCACACATTAGCCACATATGTTGCCATTAATATTTATTGTATGTATATAAATACCTTTGAAGCACACCAAAACCATCTTGGTCACATGAAGATCAACAATAAACAAAATCTGTAACTAAAAAAACTGAAAAGGGATTTTTTTAATATGGAGTAAATGGAACAGGGAAATGAAGTCTAAAAGACCTCTAACTTGAGACAGAAATTTACCAAGGAAAGTCAGCCAGATCAACTGGATAGCTTAGGCTACCTAGAGTAATCCCCCTTCATTTGAAATAGGTAAAATGAGCACTGAGAAATCTTTAAAGAGGATGGATTTCCTAGTTAACTGAATTAAATGTCAAATATAGTATCAGTAAGGCAAATGCTATAGACTTGTAAATTATGTAGGTTGCTTATGTTCCTTTGAGGTAAATATCTCTTAAGACCAAGGTTACTACCTGAAGGACTTCAGGTAAATTGAAATTTTTATGAACCACAGATTTGCAGATATCACCATACAATCATCTCTTTAGGAATCCACTTTAATCTTAAAAGACACTATCTTCTTCAAGGGAAAATCCAGTCCTAGACGAGAAAAAACCCCAATTTTGAGATATTACTGTCTCCTTGACCACATAGGGGACAATGACAGCAATATGCAAAAGAGGTCAGGGATGCTTTGAGGTTAGGGCATACAAGAGAAATGGTAGACTTGACTTACCTTATTTAAACTATGGAAAGATCACAAAAGATCTCATAAGAGGCAAGGTAATTTTTTATTTGGTCCTCACCAGCACAAAGGATGTGATTCTAAATGCTGATGCTTGAGGCCAATTCAGTTACAGTGACTGATTTTTGTAATTCAGTATTTATACAATCATGGAGTGCCCTGAGTTGTAAGAGAAAAAAATAATCTAAGGCCAACTCCTGGACCTGCACAGGACATCCCCAAGAGTCACACTGTGTGCCTGAGAGCATTGTCCAAATGCTTCTTGACCTCTGTCACTTTTCTGCCATGACCACTTCCCTGGGGAGCCTTTTCTGGTGCCCAATACTGTCTGGGTGAAGAAGTTTTTCATAATATCTAACCTAGGCCTCTCCCGACACAGCCTCAGGCCATTCCCTCCTCAGTCGTGTCACTGACCACTGGAGAGAAATCAGTGCCTGCCCTTCCGCTTCCCCATGTGAATTACCTGTGGACCGCCAGGAGAGCTCAGTGCCCTCTTCTCCTGGCTGGACAAGCCAAGGGACCTCAGCTTAAAATGGCTTCATCTAGGCCCTTCAGCATTTCTGTACCCTTTTCTGTAGCAACAAAAGCAGACATTCACTAGAGCTGCAGTATATTTAGAAAGGTGACCGACATAAAAATGAACCAGCTTCTTGAAAAGAAGGTAAAAGAAAAAGAGAGGAGGTGGAAGTCTTTGCAGGCAGCATGGAAGTTACTTGAGGGCCACACTGGAAACAAAAAATATATGGCACAAACTTTCAGGAAAGATTTTAGATAGCATAGCTAAATATTGTGGTTAGAGACTACTACGGGAAAAAGAGTCACTGGAAGTGGTATTGTATTCTTCTAAAAAAAAAAAAAAAAAGGAATAATGTTCAAATAAATGCCATAGGGAGAATCAAAAAATCTAGGAAGGTAAGAGCGCTAGTGCAACAAAGCATGACGAAATGTTATTTTCCTAAAGAACTAGTAAAAGATATGAAAGTCAACAAAACTCTTCAAAACTGGAAGGAGGAAAAAATCTTCAGGGATAAAGTGATTCAGACAGAAGATAATACAATCATGATTGGTAGTGGTTTATTTACCACTTGTTTCTATATCCTGAACAAAAGGGCATACACCAGTTTTTTTCAAAATCATGACTCTTAAATCAGGGTTTGAACTTTCATTGATTAACAAGTAAATGCTGACAACCACACTCATTCCTTCTTGCTTGTGTGCTCATTGTTCATACAATAAAGAGGCAAAATTCTCCAAAATATGTCCTCAAATGACTTCCATGACCCTGTTGCTGTGTTACCACTGCTAACTCGGTCCCGTAAAACTCTACTTTTGAGTATTAGGTGAATTTCCCTGGTGTTAGTCTCTTCTCCCTTCTGTTATATTCCTGCCTCATAAGGTCAGCTTAGATGTTAGCCTGGTTACCCCAGCCCCGATTCCCTCTGCCTTCACATGTCTGTATGAGCACCTTGCCCTCTCTATGGCTGATGGGTTACACAGCTGTCCTTCTGCCTCCAGTCACTAATGACATTTTCACCAGACTGCTTCTCAATTACCCATATCAACTCAGGACCCCTTCTTAGACTCTGGGCTCTTAGCAACAAATGGTGGTTTTTGTTTGGCAAGTTTTTCTTGCACAATATTTAAGCCATGACCTTTTCTCTTCGAATACACAGTTAGAGCTCATTCAGAATCTCATTTAGCATATGATTTCCTTGACAATTTCAATCTTTCTTTCCTAGTCTGTTTGGTATGTTGCAACAAATACTGTTTTCCCATCCAGCTTTAGACTTATCATCCCTCTCTCTGTTTTCTTCCACTGTCTTGCTGTTCTGCACGCCACTCAAATAAACTGATTTTTACTTTGGCTAGCCTACAAATATCATCTCTATTTTTGTATGAAAAACCGGACTTTGAAACCTAATTATTCCAGAAAGCCAATTTTCAACCTCTAGTTAGGTTAGATTTTGGATTTTTGGTTTTGTTTTGGTTTGTTTGTTTTGGGGATTTTTTTGTTTGTATGTTTATTCATTAGTGGGTTTTGGGCTTTGGTTTGGTTTTTTTTTTTTTTTAATCTTCATGCTGTTGTATTCTTGCATCTTTGAAAAACTGTATTTGGTTTAAGTTGCAAGGTTTTGATAGTGAGAGTGGGAGGGCACCAGGGGCTGTCCCTGTGTGGAAGCAGACACAGTTGGTTCCAGCCAGCTCCAACAGTCTCACAACAGGGCACAGATGAGAAAGGGAAGGGAAAACGCTGCCAGGCATCCAGGCATGAGGGGAACCATTTGAGAAACAGCCCTGCAGTCCCAAGGGGAGAGAGGAGGGAAGTTCCTGACAGGGATGCCTCTGCAGCCCCAGGATGGAGAAATCCTGTGGAGAAGGTGTTCTAGATATCCACTCTGCAGGCTGTGATGGACCCCACATCACAGCAGGTGGACATATCCTGAAGGAAGATGCAGCCCATGCGAAGACCCCACACTGGAGAAGGAAATAGTGTGAGGAGAAATGAGACAGAGAGAGTAGCTTTTAGGGACTGACTGCAGCCCCATTTTCCATTTCCCTGTGCTGCTGGAGGAAAGGAAGTAGAGGAGTTAGGAATGATAAGGAAAAGGTGAGCCTTTGAAGAATGGGGGCTTGGTTGAAGGAAGGTGGCTTAGGTTTTTTGTTCTTTGTTTCTTCTGATCCGAGGAGTAGACTCTTCAGTGGTTAAATTATATGATTTTTCCTCAAGTTGTGTCTTCTACTGATGGTTCTTAAGATATGTTGTCCTCAAGTGATCAGTAATCTCCCTGTCTTACTTCAAGCCGGGAACCTTTGCATCTTATTTCCTCTTCTGTCCAGTTGAGGAGGGGCAGAGAGAGAGCAACTGGGTGGCATCTGGCAGCTGGAAATGGTCAATCCATCACAGAAGTTCCATGTAAATATTTACAAACTTCTCTACCATCCATCTTAAAAATTGTCTTTTCATACACCACTTTGCTGTGGATTTTTACAAACACCGTGATAATCATTAGTTTGATGATGTGTGAAACGATTGGTTATGCTGATTATTAAAGTTCTATATATTACTGTGTACCTTTGTCTCATTTAAGTTATACAGCTTAAAAATTCCTGGGGACAGGGATAATTTTGTTTTGTATGGTTATAGAGCATGCATCACAATACAGTACTGATTCATGGAGAGGGTCCCTTAAGGATACTTAGATAAGTAAATTCAACCCCATTTTCTTCCCCTTACATTGCATTACTTCTGCTTAAAATATAAATATTTTAAATACAAATTTATTACTATATACCTTTTCATTCATTTGTATATTCTACAAGCATCTCCATATTAAAATTTCCAGAATATTCAGTTATCACGAAAGACTATTTCCATACAATATTTATTTCCATACAATAAAACAGGATGGATGACCATCCTGGAAAATGGAGTAGATGACCACTGGAGGTCCTTTAGAACCCAAATTATTGTGTGGTTCTAAGGAGTAAAAATCTCTCAAATCCATATTGACTGGGAATTTATGCTGTGATTAGCAAACTAGTTAAAAAAGTAAAGACTCTGTAGAATAGATCAGAAATCTGACTGTAATTCTGAATAAAATACCTAGTAGTTGAGCATTCACATGTAAGAAATCATTCCTAAATTCTTGTTAAGCACAGATTAGTTCTTCTCCAAGAAAAACAGCAAAACCATGTTAATTAATCACACTCAGCACTACAATGATACACAAAGAATAATTACTAAGTATTTTCTGGCTATCCTTCAAATATTTTTCAACTATTTTGAAAATATATGCATGCACACACACACACACGTGCACATATACACGTGTGCACACATATACACATGAAGATTTTGGGGGAATAAATTGATTTCATAATTTCCTTAATATGTGATACACAGTGTACATTTTACTCTTAGGAAATTTTGTCCAAAATACCTTTCTTTGATGTTACATTAAATATAAATTTCCAATAGTTTTGTTGTTTCCATTTTTTATTTTATTTTTGGAATTATCCTAGCAAATGAGTGTAGTAAGAAAAATGTTCCTAAATCTGGAAATTTTAAAAAGAAGGAAGAAAAAGTAATTATGCACATAAATACAACATTTTCACAGTTAGAATCTAAGTTGCTTTCACTCAATCAGGTATGCAGAAGAAAATCCATGTGGTTTATGTTGCCACAGTAAGAATCAAATAATTCTGAGTACAAATTTAGTTAATTGCTTTGGAGTGTTGTGTAGACCTGCAAATGACAATAGAGTGTACTATTGAAACTGTCTGAGATAGCAACTAAATCTAAGAGGAGATGAGGAAAAATCAGGGAACATACTCAAAGGGGAAGACCTCTTAGGAATCTCCCTTATGCTGTTGGTGTGTGTCCCTGAACTCAAGTCGGTCAAACCATTCTGAGTGAAGAGTTCCCATAATGGGATGCTGGCAGACTGGTTGAGCACAAGGGTCTCAGCTTTCCTGGGACACCAACAGACAAACCTGTGGGTACTGACAACCTGGTCAGAGAGGAATTTTCCAGCATCCAACTAGCCAGTGTCTGTGGAAAGGTAAAACTTTCCCATACTCTGAGCTGGGGACTGTGAGAAATCTCAGTAGAAGAATGCTAAACAATTTCTGTTCCTAGTGTTTGCGTGTTGTTGATTGCAAGATGTTTAGAAACGGGTGTTGTTTGTAGTTAGCCGATGGTGTCGAGGAGTGTTGATCAAAGAACCAGTGGTGTTGTAGCATTTGTGCGAACCTGTCTATAAAAATGTGTCTTTTGTAATAAAAAATGCCTTTAGCCTTCCAAGTTTATCGGGTCTTAGTGTTGCTTTCTTGACCCATCCCTAATAACAACAGCGACACAAACCAAATAGTGAGAGTCAAGGAAATCTCCCCTCTTCACGTGACAGGAAAAAGGAGTGCATTTAGTCTTCTTGATTTTTTAGATTTTGAACCATAGATGGTACAAGCTGTAGTCTGCAGCAAACACCATTAACTTGTTATTTGATTATTAGAAATTGTGTTTAGTTGTCAGTTAAATGAAACCAATCTGGCAACTGCTGCAAAATTACAATTGAAACAAGTTTCACTGATGCTGGAGAGTGCAAACGTTGCTGGTGACAGACTGGAGGTAAACGCCAAATTAGACGAGCTGCTTGTAAGCTTGCAAAGACAGACATACAAATGACACAATTTCTTGCAGCAGGTCTACTGGTAATGAGTAATTTAATCAGAGAAATTAAATTCTCTCCTCTTACTGTGATGCATATGGCATTCATAGAACGCATCATAAACATGAGTGGTCAAATTTGAGGGCAAGTCTTTCTAGCCAACACTTTGGAGGAAGGGAGTATATATAATTTTAGTTATGATATTCTAACAAGAGTATTTTACTGCTTACTTTGAAATAAGACCAATAGTGTCTTTTGTGGAAAGAAAAAGTGAACGTCCAGTATCCTCATAGCTTTAGAAATGAGTAAGAATTGTCTTTTTTTTTGTTCTTAACTCATAAATATTACTCAGCCATTATTCCAAACTGGAATGTTGGTACAGAAAGACACGTAGGATCAGATGTCCATAGTCATGACCCTATTCAGCGTATCATCAAAAAAATCCTTCTGTATGGCTTTATGTTTGAAAGCAAAGTGGCTTTTCCATATCTTGGAGAAGGTTAAAGCCATGTAATTGCTAGACGACATATGAGCAAAGCATCCTGGGCTCTCAGCTGTTTTTCACTGCATTGCTTTAAAAACCAGGTCATTCAGTGACAACTATTTTTCATAGTTAAGGAGAAATTTTCCTGATTTTTCTAGTTAGTGTGAGTGATATTATCTTAAATTATCTTAAAATATATTAAAAGTTCAGGTTTTCCAATAATTAAAACCTATAGATGATGACAGGCAAAAGCATTTAAAAATATGAATCCGCAGTTTATTGTAGCCTTTTTTTCTGTCTGTATACCATAAACACACACACAGAGGCACACATTTTGAAGCCATGTAGAAATGATACTTGCATATTTTTCTAGCCTCCAGGGAAAATCGTTAAAGCTTTTATCATTGAGGGTATGAAAAATTCAACATTAAATCATTTTGAATTAATGGGAATTTTTTCTCTTAGGGCAGAAATAATTCTGTGTGGTACCTCCTGGAAGCCAAATAAGACAATTTCAGTCTCTTGAGAGGAGATACAACAGCTTCACAGAAAAAGCCTATTGACTGACTTTCATTTAAGCCTCAGTAGGTGTTTCATTTTCTCTTAAAGACAGTCACTATTTTTCCTTTTTATTCAGAACAAACACCTTTCTCTTCAATTGTAATAAAAAGGATCAAAAATCAAAGAGCTTACTTTTTCATAAAATATATGACATGCACATTTTCTTTCTAGAAGCAGTGTTCTGATTCATCTGAATGATGAACTAATACTGATGAATGAAAGGGAAGAATTAAATGTATGTTTATGCAGGTCCAATGAAAAAAGGAAACGTTGAAAGATAAATACATGGATAAGAAATAATTCAATTTTCAACCCAGCTTATCTTTTTTAACACTTACATTCCACAGATTAGAGTACCAACTGAAAAAAAATCAAATCTTAAAAGGAAGCATCTGTTACATCTTTATCTTTTCAGAATTCAAAGGGATGTAAAGTGCTCCATAGGAGAAATATTAACATTATGAAGGGAGCAAGAGAGGGAAGAGAAAAAAAATCCATCGACTCTACCAGGTAGATGCAAGTAGAAGCTTGCAGGAAGAAACGGAGAACATGAATCTCTCAAGTAGAGATACTACAGGTAGATATAGACTAAGAACCTCTAAAAGCAGAATTCATCTTTACAATATTAAATACACTAATGAGATTACCAAATTTCAGATAATCATATCACAAACTTAAGTTTTAAAAACTGTTTAGTCATAGAAGTCCCTAAATCAGTAAGTTTTGGTATGAGAGCCATCTTTCATGTCTTCTCCATCAGCAAAAGCTGTACAAGCTACCTGTTCTTCTCTGCATGTATTTGTAATAACATATTTGTATCCCATTCTGCATTTCTCAAGAAACAATATTAACATAGTATTTTATGTTCTCTCGTTGTGAAAATAATAGCCTACACAGAAAAGTTGTTTTGTATTCCCTGGTTTGTTTTTTTTCTTTAAAGTAGAAGACAAGAAAAATTAATGCAGCTAAGCCAAAGAATAAGAATGCATATGCTCTAGGAGTTCTGTTAAAGTTCTCTATGGAGAATGCCTGACATGAGCAAAATGCATCTAGGTGGAGAAAGGTGCATGCAGGTTTCGTCAATCAGCAACCAGCTCAAGCTCATGAAAAGTCGGGAAGCAGAACCACAGGAATTTCAAGGGTTGCTGCTAAAAAATCTGAGCTAAGTGGTTAATTATGATGTTTATTATATATCTATAACTTAAGTGAAACTGCAAGAATAAGTCTTATTATAGCTTTAGGCAGTTTTTGAGATCTTCTACTGAATCACAAGCTACCTTTGTTTCTTAGGCAGATGCCTTTTCCTGATATATGCAAAATATCTACAGAGTTAATAACAAGCCATATAAATTTATTTAGCAACCAGATATTAAACTGTAGAGTTTGGTATGAAACATACACACTGCAGATAATTATTCGATTTATACTGACTTTTCAGAAATAGACAAGAACCAAAGAAGAAAACAAAACAAAACAAACAAAAACAAACAAACAACAAAACCAACCAACCACCCAAAACCAAAACCAATCAACTAAAAACAAAACTAAAAACAAAACAAAACAAACAAAGCAAAACAAAAAAAGGAAAAGGAATGAAAAAACAGAAAAAGAAAAAGTACCGGTTTTGAAAAAGTTAGTGAAAGACTTGCCATATAAGAATATCCTGAATTTCAAAATGTTTCTATAGTTTGTTATAAACTCTGGAAATTATGATCCCAGCTACTACCACTGATAATAGTATTTTGCTGTGGTTTTCATATTTCATCAAGTGTAGCTGTTAACCATCTCAGAAAACACTGTGTTTTGAAATCTTTTCATGTATATGCTTGTGACAAACTGTATAAATTGAAAGTAAAATAAATAACTTGGTGGGGGGGGGGGGGGGGTTGGGGGGTTTTTTTTTCCCTAAATGTGCTTCTGTTTAACATTTTTTATATTGACAACTTAACACAGCATGGAGAATTTTGCAACTCATCTTTCTGTAATTTGATAGTTCATTTTCTAAATCAAGAATGCCAGCTTCCACAATTTTATTCTTAACAGATTCTACCTTCATTAAGAAGTGGATGACTACACAAAATTGTAAACCAGGCAGTATTTGTCACCAAATTTCAAGTGACAGTTTGTGACTAAAAGAGAAGGTAATTCATGGATGCAAATTCTGATTAAAGAAAGTACTAACAACATTTTTGCTTACATCTTAATTTTTTTAGAAATTTTTCTAGCCTTTGAAATTAGAAGGAAATTAAAGCAAAAACATATTACCAATTCTTATTCAAAATTAACAGTTATCTCCCTCTTCACTAAAAAAAAAAAAAAATGCTTTTTAGGAAAACACATTCACTGATTCTATCCTGGCAAATATGAAATTCCAGACTGATCTGTGCCATAATACATGGATTAAAATGCTGGTGTTGATCAAACATAATTTACTGAATGCTGTCCTTCTACCAGACAGTTAATTCAGGATCTACTTTCTTCAAATAAAAGTTCAGGAAAAAATCAAACCAGCAACTCAATCTACCTAAATTACCTAAGTTACTGAATAAATGGTAAGAAAATATGTTAATCTTTGCCTATTACTGCCAGCTTCTTGCTATTGGGAAATACTGTGTTTGTTCATAAGTGCTCTAAATATGGTTATTAACACTTATACAGCAGATGCGTACTATTATATAATAAGGAACTCCTTTTACAAGGAACAATTTCATAATATATAGAAGATGAAATGACAAGCTTTCAAATAAGATAGATCGTCAAAATAATAACCATATAATCCTACTTGTATTAATGGCCACGTATTCCTACTAGTCACTAATAACAGGTTGAGTTTATTAGAAGTCAAACACTGATAGGACACCTTCTTCTACTGGAAGAAAATGAATGGCTTCTAACTTCTATATCACTGAGCTGATAAATTAATAAAAGTCTAGCCTGGTGTTTCACATGCAAAATGCAAAAGTTTCAAAGTGTAACTATACAGCATGAAGAGGTTGTATCACTGGGTACTCATTAGAGAGATAAAATTTAGAGTCACTCTACTTGAGGTACATATAAACTATAAAGGTGTACTGATTTAAGATTCTTCTATATACATCAAGGAAAATAAATTCTGCTTAAATGGTAATTACTGAAAAAATAATTTTTCAGTACATAGAATAATAAATTGCCTTTTAAACAAAATCTCTATAGATGAATATAATTTACAAAAATTCCTTCTCCCTAGACAAATAGTAGATAAAATAAATTTTTGAGAAATTAGTCCAAAAAAAAGGAACTTAATTATTTTCCAGTAGCTCATCACACAGTATACACTGGACTTACATTACAATGCAAAATATGAGCATTGAGTTTAAAAAGGAAATATTTGAAGTTGCTAAGCAACAATGTCTTTGTTTATCATATTGGTTCTGAAATGAAAGCAATGGAAGCATAAAACAAAGCAAACAAACATACAAGAATATAATCTACTTCATACTCAACATAAAAAACCCCTTTTGTTTACAGAATATAAATTAGTAAATATTCTTGACAATAATTTGATCTATGGTTCAATGGACTTTTTCTCTATGTATTGTTACTGTTATTTTGACTTTGCTTTCAAAACATTAGTAAAAACACATAACTAAATTAGAAGTAAGAAACTACAGAAGAATGGTATTATTGAACACAATTTCTGGAAAATGTTTAAACTAAAAGATCATTCTGTGTCTGAATTTGGACACAGACTGATGAAACATGAAATATTAATTTACAGTAAAAATATCTAAGCATATAGACTTGATTGTCCAAATGTATTTATTTAATCTCTCTTTAAAACATATGTCTATTTCTTATAAAATAAATTTTTTATGAAAATTTCTTCTTACAAAACAGGTGATCAAAACCAGGTTGGATAGGGCTTTGAGCAGCCTGGTCAAGTGAGTGGTATCCCTTCCATGGCAGGAGTGTTGGAACTAGAAGATCTTTAAGGTCCTTTGCCATCCGAATTATTCTGTGAATCTATAGAATAAAAGACAGACTTATTCTTCCTGTTTGTGAATCACTCAGGTTACAAAAAGACAAGTTAGTGACTGTGTATTGAGAGACTGCGTAGGGCTCTCCAGTTGTGGAGCTGTGTAGCCACAATGAAGGCCCAGCTGCTTCCCAAAGCTGTTGAGGTGATTGCTGAAGCTTAACCATTCTCCCTCTGAAAGACTTTCTTCTTGTGTCAAATCCCTTGCAGTGAGTGGAGAGAAGGGAAGTGGACCCATGTGCTCCACAAAAAGGAGTGTCTTATCTTCATGTTGATTCTCAGATGGAGAGGTGCCACCAGACTCAGTCTTAGTGTTTGAAATCTGAAACTGAACTGCCTAATATGTCTGCCCTACCACTACCTGCATTTTCTCTGTTTATGTTATCCTTTTAGGTCTTAAAAAGACATGTGGTTCTCTTTCACAGCTTTCAATTTTTTCTTCAAAGTCTTTTCTCGAAAGACTTTCTGTAAATGAGACAGACGAACAGCTAGGAAAGGTGACACTGGCCATCTTGTAATGTGTCTGACTACAGCCATTGGCACTGGCATTTTGTACCTCTCATTGGATATATGCCTGAAGTGGATAAGACCTCAGTCACCCTGCAAAGGGAACTTCAGGCTTAGTATATAAATGGATCATAAAATATGCTGAGTTGGAAGGCACCCATCAGGATCTTCGAGCCCAACTCCTGAACCTGTGCAGGACGCTCCAAGAGTCACACCATGGACCTAAGAGTGTTGTCCAAACACTTCTTGAACTCCGTCAGGCTTGGTGCTGTGACCACTTCCCTGGGGAGCCTGTTCCAGTGCCCAACCATACTCTTGGGGAAGAACCTTTTCCCGTTATCCAACCTAAGCTTCCCCTGACTCACCTTCATGTAATTTCCTTGAGTGCTGTCACTGGTCATCAAAGTGGAAAGATCAGTGCCTGCCCCCTGTCTTCCCTTCATAAGGTTGTTGAAGAGCACTATGAGGTCTCCCCTCAATCCTCCTCCAGGCTGAACAGACCAAGTGACCTCAGCCACTTATACAGCTTTGCCTCCAAACTGTTCACCATCCTCTTGGCCCTCTTTTGGATGCTCTCTAACAGCTTTTTTATGCTGTAGTGCCCAAAGTGTTAATGTTTCACCTTTCATTGTTAACTGATGCATGTCAGGTTTTTTCTAGGTAGTAAATGATTATCCTGAATGTGTGGAAAAATTCTTGGTCTTCTCTCAAGATTTTCAGATCTCTGAGAAAATATTCCTTTGCTTTTATCTATCCTCCCTTTTCAAGTACACTTGACTTTTAAACTTGGTTGCTACAAATATAAACATAGATATGCACTAGGGCAGTGGAAATACTGGTACTTACTTTTATCTCATGTTCCTCAGACACTTTTATCCCAGATGACTTGGAGTACTCCTTCAAGTTAAACTTCTGAAATTATTCATGCTTTTGGGGTGTATATTTGTTATAAAAAATGGAAAATAATTTGATGATACTTTTTTCCAACAAACAAACAAACACACAACCCCCTTTTTTCCCCCTATGAATTTTATAATGCCCTGTATATTTTCTTAAAGAAAAAAATTCAAAGAAAAATTAAGGCTTACATTCAGTTCTCTGAAGTATCCATAAGTATTGGGTTTAGGGTTTTTTGTTGATGTTTTGGTTTTTGTTCGGTGTGGGTATTGGGTTTTTTCAGGGAGAAGTGGTTGTGTGTCAGTAAAATGAATAAAACAAAGTGCTTGATGAGGCAACTGAACCTTCAAAGGTATAGTTTTGGAGGTATTAATGAGGTATTTTTTAAGCTAACCCTTATTCTTTGAAGATAACAAGCAAAAGCATCTGTCTTTAGTGTTTTTCTAATCAGAATTTCTGTATGAATATCTTTTGAAGAAAATGGGGCTTACTTGGCTCATACACTGTTGGGCCTCTGGAATAAATTGTCCATTTTAATGTCTTGGGTGCATACTGGGAGCAAAACTCAGCCAGTCTAGCAGATATTTCTTAACATAATCAGTGACTATGAGAAGAAAATTCAACATCCAAACTAAATAAAAGCAAATCAATGTAAAAACATTTCCATTAAAATAAGAAAATGTATTTTCTCTCCAGTTTTTTAGTCTTTCTCTGAAAAATGGAGAATTTCTCAATGGTTTGGAGAGTACAGAGGAGAAAGGAATAATTTTAGATGAATGTCCTCTGGGGAGGTATGCAGTGGATCCAAATATGCAATAACTTTAAAACTCTGGCACTAAAATACAGTACTGATCTGCAAAGAACTGAGTACTTTTAGAGACTACTAGACTGTCCTGATCTTTAATGAATGTTAGTGGATAGTATAACGAGAAAAATTTGCAAAAACACATCCCTAATTTTGAGCTTGGCTGTGTATAATATGTATCTTTGTCTCACAGACTATTAAGAGCACGCTATGCAAACCCACATTTTGAGAACCAAAAATACAATGTCATCCTATAAAATACTAGGAGAAACTGTAGACCTGAATTCTTACAGCTCCCACTGCCATTCAGCAAACATTCCTAAAGGTTTAAAGGCATGGTTTAATAAGCACCATCAGGAAAATAAGTTTCTTATTTTAGTAATGATGTTCAATGTCACTGCTAAACACAGAACCAAAAACCCCTCCATCTAAACACTAAAAAGAGGACAATCAAAAAGAAGAGTCACATAAAGCTGTAAAGTTTATTTCACAGAACATTTTTATTGGGTTATTAATAAACAAGTTAAGTTATTAACCTATGAGTCAATTACAAATTTGGAGGCAGTGAAGCATTAGGAAACGATAAATGGAAAGTGGATTCAAGGCAATCCTGTTTATGGATTAAGGATGTAACAAGTTCTACTTCTATGAACACAGTAGGAAGCTGTCAGCAAGGACACCCATCTTTACTCACAATTAGCAATATTTTTCCAATTAGTATGGAACTGCAGGTACTATTAGCTCATTGGCCTACTTTTACAGTGGAATTCTTGACTTTTTGCTTACTTTATGTGTGGATTTTTTGTTACATATCTAAAATAAATCTGTCTCCTTCTACACTTTGCTAAAAGGCATGATTGGCAGAACGCTTCCACCACCCTCCATAAGTTCTTGGTCATTCTTGAGCAGTGTGATACATTATCTAGGCTGGGAAGTGATACATAATTTTGTCCCTTTTGCAGGTCCCTTCCATTTCAACTGGTCAGGACCTTAAAAGCAATAGCAACACCTGCCACTTAATACCACTTGACAAAGGATAAAAAATATTTGAAGAAAATTGTTTAAGCCTATACTTTATATACAAAATACTTCCTGATTCCATTGACGGACACAACACAGCTGAACATGTAGTAAAGGTGTGATGCCTTTTTTTTTTCTGAAGGTGTTTTTTGAGTTGTTTATTTCCAAGGAAAACTTAAGCAACAAGCAGCCATAAAGAACAGAGTGTCAACTTATGGTTCCTTGTCTTGATCCGAAAGCTTGAGAGGAAAATATTGACAATAAATTCCTTATCAACACGAGCATCACTTCTTAGAAAAATATGTTACCGTTAAATTTCCTACACAGAGGGATATGGAACTGTATGAATTATACTTTGTGTTCATTAAGTTTTTGCCTATTTCACCAGCAGTGTTTCTGGCTGCCCAGCACAATTCATTCCCTCATTATCAGACGAATACAGAATAAAGCAAACAAACTTTTCTACTTTAAAATTGTTGTTGGCAGTGTTTAACATTTACATACATGGAATATTAGCACAAGGGACACAAAGTCATTATAAACTAATGCTTTACAAAGTGGAAAGACAATATCCTCAGCATCACTCTGCACTGCATTTCAAATGGCATATTTCAGGCAATTTATGCTAATTTCCATCATTTACAGAACATAATGATACAAATCTATTAGATTTCATCACAACAGCCTCTAAGTGTTTAGAACTATGAAGAACATGATAATGGTCTCATTAACTGTAAGTTGAGAATTGAATTTCTATTTCTAGGCAGAACTGTTATTGCTTTACTCACAATTCTCAACAATTTTCATGTTTCACATGTTTTAACAGCCACTGGTCACCTCCATTTCTTTCCCTTAATGGCCTCCTTGAGTAACCCCAAAGCAATAAAGAGAGATAAATTGATACTCATCTTACCTGAAGCAACTTATTGTCCACTTTCTGGCTGGTATTTGCTTGACAAAGGACAGTGAAATCCAGTTTCCCGTGATGTGCTTAGGAGCCTTAAGCATACACAGAGTTCATAGCTTAAGCCATTGATATATTGAAAGAAGAAGGCAATAGCACAGCAAATGTTTGCCTTTCAATCTGACATTATAGTGAGAAGGATAATGAACACTGTGTTCATAAGAAAAAGTGTTAACTTTTATATTTTTTCAACGTCATTTCTGAAGTACATGAATGCTGGCAGGTATTAGGAGAAAAAGGTCAACTGACTGTCCAAAGCCTATCAAAAAGGTTAGTTACATCAAACAGTACAGCCAAGATACGTCCTGGATCAACAGTGGAAGTATTTGTCTATTTATTCCTTCTTCTCATTCTCAAAAATTTTTATCAATAGTTTTGAGTAGAATATTGAAAAAGACAGTGATGAGTTGAATAGAAACAAATTTGTTCCAGGTTGTACTTAAGCACGTTAGTTTCATCCCATCACACTGACAAGGCAATGTAAAGTTACTGACCCATAACTGTAGATATATGGCAATTATGTCATTTCCTAAACTTTTATTTGCTAAGGGAAACAATTTACATAATGACTGTACACATCAAAGTCAGGAACAATACAGCTATTTTTCAAAGCTTTATCTTCTGAATCATTAATATCCTAGGACTGCAGAAATTTGTGTTGTGGATGCTATAAATTTATAAGCATAACTTAACCTAAATTAAGTATTTATATACAATGATCAATCATTATACATATAGATAGCTTTCTATATGTTTGCATTTGGAGCAGAGGAATTACTCAGCAGTTATATCAGTAACTTATCTTGATGCCTTAGGTTTTAACTTTTATATTTTTTCAAATTCTGTATCGCCTAGAGTGTAACTCTGAAGTTTCTTGCAGCTTGTTAGCTGCTCTCCTAGGCCAGATAGACACAACAAAACTTCTCTGAGCTTGCTATTCAAGGACACTCAGACTGTCCTAGGCCCAAAGGTGTAAAATAGGGCCACTAAAGAGGTGGAGAAATTGAAGAAATTACATCATTAGCTAAAATTTTAATTGGTCAATTTATGCTGAGATGCAAATGGACCAAACCTATAAAAGTGTGAAGAACTCGTGGCTTGTTGTCCATCTTGGGGTCCATTTTGGAAGTAGCCTCTGGCTCCCCAGGGTGTACCTTTGAAGGCCTTCCAAATAAATACCTACCTTTATTCCCTTACTCCTGTCTAGTCTCCGTTCCTAGGTAGCTGGAGAAGGCATCAACTGTAGAAACTGAAGGTATTGCAGTGTAGCAGAGATGAAACATCCTCCAGCTTTTCTGCAGCAGATCATTTTCCATTAGCAGAAGTCAGTAAACCACCAAAGGTGCAATGCCACAAGAGCTTACAAACTTAGCAATGTATAAATGCAACACTTAAAATTTAGAGAAGCTGAAAAAGTATTGGGAGTCATTTAAATACTAACACTATCAAACTGTACTGTTTTACCCAAATTGCATTAATTTGATCAGGAGCAGTGTAAACAATGACCAAATTATCAATAATGAAATAATGAAAAGATTTTTGCTTCTCTTGTTACTAGCCCAAAGGAGTCTGTGAAGATAAAAAAAAAGCTGTAAAGTGTATTATCCCATAACCCTTAGAACATTTTTTCTCTCTCAACTCCTTTTCATTAAATCACTTCTACACAATCACCCATACTGGGCTTCTATCTGCCATGTACACTTCTGGCATCCCTAGTGAGTGTGGTAAATTGTTCTACGGTTTAACTCTGTGTTAGCAAAATCTATTTCTTGTCTTGGAACACAAAGTGGACAGTTTTTCTATACTCATGTTCTACAGCCTCTCATAATCTTACGGATATCTGTATCAATCCTCCAGCGTGACTTCACTGTGACTAGTTTCTACATGAAGTTAAACTATTTATTTTCAGCTAGTTCCCTGTCTTTTAACTTGTCTGGTATGCTGTATCTATCCACTAGCTCTGCAGTTTATTTTCATTTTTACTGATATGCTCAGTAAATAGATCAGCTTTATTGGGGCATTCATTGTCCAGATAGCACCAGGAATGTGCTGAAAATTAAAGCTGGTTGCCAATACCTATTTCTACCTTCTATATCTTAGTTATTAGATTATATTTCTTCTCCTTTTAGTGTGGAGATCTGCCTAACTGTGACAGCAGAGAGAAATTCAAGACTGCTTGTCATTCATTATCTGTACAAACATATTCCTGGATCATCTTTTTAAAACAGAGGAGAAAGAAACAGAAATATTAAGTCAATTTTAACAATGGTGTAATGAATGTAATAGATAATTATGTCTTAATAAGGCAACAAATAAAATAAATTATGCATAAAGGATAACATATTAGGAAGTCAATAATGACAAATTCTATAAGTAAATATTTGTATCTTAGGACCTCCCATTTGGGAGTTTTCAAGTCAATCTGCTATGACTTCTTTGCAAATATTTAGTTAAATCTTTCCCATTGACTGTTTATGTGCCAGGACTATTTGGCTGGCTTTATTTTGCATACTAATTGCTATTTTAGATTATTATCACTCTAGAAAAAGCACTGTTATTATTTTTCCACCTAGTTCACTATGAATTCTGTGTCACCTTTAATTTACCAGATTAAAATATATTAATTTGAAAGACAGGAAAAACATTGGAATTGCACTTAAAATATATATGTAAGAGGAAAGGGTGCAAAAAAAGGATTGACTTTCAAAAGGTAGCTGCTATTCAAAGGCTTAGTGCATTTAAGACTTACAGTTTTGTAGACACCACAACATTTAAGGATTTTTAAAATCTTCATCACAATCTGAATTGTAATTGTAATCTGAACTGTAAACACGGAAATAGTTTTAGTTGAAACAGGAAAACACTGAGACAGGAGAACACTGAAAACACTGAAATCTAAACACTGAATTTGTAAGAAAAGCTATATCACAAGGCAATCATTGCAATATTAGAACTGACATTACAAAAGCAATATTTTCGAGTGCATAATAGCTTATAGAAATGAAAGCTGTAAATTTTTTAATGTTATCTGACTTGCATGGGTGGGAAAATTATATATTGGAAAATGAAGGCTGAATGAGTTGCAAAAGAGAAATATTATGTCGCATCTTTACAGTTTTAATCTGACTCCATTTCAAAATTTAAGAGCATTAGACCTTAATCTCAATAGTACCAAGAAGGACAAAATGTGTTTTATTGCTTTTGTGAACCATGGTTTCTTTGTGAGTAAAAATCAAGTTTAGGAGAGGCACACTGGTAATCAAAGACATACATGAAAAACAAGAATAACAATTAAGGAGAGAGGCCATTTGGTTATTATTGTCATCTGCTTTTGGATACAAGTTGCTATCAGCAATCCTTTTGGGATAATAAATTAATTTCTACCTACACTTTCAATTTAAATTGAAACAGTTAAACTTGAGTTCAAATACCAAAATATTATTTGTAGTCTTGTAGCTGGATGCCTTAATTTCATACCTAAAGAGATAGGAAAAGAAAGCAGAGGACAAATAACTGCAAACAAGTCTCTCTTTGGAAAGACTAGCATCACTTGTATGCAGTCTAGACTGTATGAAAAGCTCACAGGGCAAAGCACTAACCTGTGGGAAGAAGAAAATTGCAATCTTGTCTTACATCTTTTCTTGTTCTTCCTGTTTTCACCACAGCTAATTTTAAGCGAAGTTCAAACATGCTAAAAATTGGAAACTTACAATGGTAAAAATTTTTGACATATGCTACTTGTTAAGATTGGCAGCAGAACCAATTCTGACCGACAGAAAACTCCAAAAAGAAAGACTTTCTGAATTTTAATACTATTCTTTTGTGAAATAATTTTGCAAATTAATATATCAAATATGAATTCAACTGATATCCTTTTCTAGTTTCAATTTGAGCCAGGCACCATTGCCTGTTGCAATCAAGGTCTTGTTCTTAACTGTCTCAATATTATGCTTTAGAACATTCCCTTGATATCTGATGGAACATATTGATTTATTATGATCTAAAGTAGTAGTCAATAGAAGGTTCATGATTTAAAAATAAAAAGAAGAAAAATCCATTACTTTCTAGGCTATTAAAAAAACCATTGGCAACAAAAATAATTTCTAATTTGCCCAAAAGCATTACTAAATTTTTCAATTTTTTTTTTTAAGTCAATATTTGGTATTAGTGTTGAATTCTTGCATCTAGTGTCACCTAACAATGTGAACAATCACACTGCTCTAGAACTTGTTCTTTAGAGCATGATCCCTGCTTCTGCTCGAGTTAGTTTCTGAGTCTCATTTAATGGCTCGTATTAATTATTTTAAGTGTGGCTGCAAAATGATAAACCAATCTTAAAGGTGGATTTCCTTAAGCTGGGTTTGGTGTTGGGGAATCAACACCAGCTACACAGCAAAGATTTGGGCTATTCTGCCTTTTTCTGAAACACCTGATCTCGTGAATGGAATGGGACATGTCTGGGACTGTGAAATTGAACTTTGGGAAAGAGCCCTTCTGTGGCAGAAGGACACAAGGAAGGACATAAAGGGAAGGACTGAGGGGAGTTGGAGGAGGCATTACGGCTGATGCTTGAAAAGTGCTTCACCTTAAAAAAGGTTCTCCTTTTGTCTCTAAAACAAAAATTCAAAATGTCCTCTGTCTTGCAGCAATAAAGTAATAAAACTGTTGAAAACAAACCTAAATAAATGTTAACTTTTAGGTGAGAGAGGCCACATCCTCTGTTTCTATGTGCAAACAACCTAATTAGATTACAAACAATGTATTAGTACAGAAGATATGGATGCCTTCAGGTCAGGTTAGGAGACCTACAGAAAGAGTCTCAGTGTAGGAAAAAAGAAACACTTTTACAACTTAAATAACAATCAGAAACCAAGCCTATTGGGATGTGAATGAGAACAAGACGTGTCCGTACCACAGAATGTCATGAAGAGCAAGGGATTGAAATAGTTATGATTTAAGGACAACGTGTACAGACTACAAAACTGTGAAGCTTGTGACTTAAGCCTCAGTGCATCAGTCAGGGCACCTTGAGATACCTACAATGACTCAGATATAAATTATGGATGTAGTAAATAATTGTCCATGGAACCACTGTGTCAGATTCTCCTAAGAACAGTTCATCTTTGGATGTAGTTTTATGACACAGAGCAAGAAGATTAATCCTAATTGATGCAGTAGGCTTAAAGGATTTAAATACAAATTTATTAAATACAAATAAACCTGGTAATCCAAAAAAAAAGATTAAAAAAATCTTTTACAAATCACTTGTCAAATTACGTATTCTTTTACTAAGGTAAAAGTCAGTTTATTTTCTGTCACTAGGGAAAACAATCACCACAAACTTTAAAAAATGTAGTATGACAGTAGCAATGTTGTTTCTAGAAAAATAAAAGGGCTTACCTCATTTTGGGACAAGGTTATGGAAGAGATAACCTGAGTGCCATTACATGGCACATGCAAGACATGAGGCCCTGCCAATATGGATTTATGAAAAGAAGGTCCTTCTCAACCAACCTGCTCTTCTTCTATGACAAGAGGACCTGCTTAGTAGATGAGGGCAAGGCTGTGGATGCTCTCTGTCTAGACTTCAGTAAAGCATTTGACACCATCACCCACAGCATGCTCCTAGAAAAAATGGCTGCTCATGTCTTGGATGGATGATTGGCCCGGATGTCACCAGCTATACTTTAAGGGCATGAAATATCATCCCTTGAAATTATGGATATAAATTGATCTGAGAATAAACTGCTTTACTGGGAAACTTGCAGAGCTACAATTTAGGCAAGACACTTTATATTTGAAGTGAATATGACTCAAGTTTTCAATCAGAGAAATATGTCACTTTATAAAGAGACAAATTGAACAAGTTTCTACTCCTACCAAAAATTTATAATTATAACCTCAATGTGATAGGCTTATTTAACAATAGACACGAGAAATTCCTTGGAAGACATAATGAGTTGCAGAGTAGTTTATGGTGTGTCCTTGTTGTTACATGGAGCCACGCACTTTATTAGGAGGGAAAAATATCATTACTTTGCCATTGTGTATACCCATGTCTTTCTCTGTCTTGAAGATCATTCTTGTCTTTTTTCCTCAGGAAGCACATAATATTGGAAGTAGTTCAGAGAAAGGTGTCAAGGATGATCAAAGGTCTAGAATGCATTCCATACCAACACTGCTTCTCTATACAAGTGCTGTGTGTTCATTTGTTTGTTTGCTTTTAAATCTTAAAGAAGAGAAAAAAATAATGGCAAGAGGAAGAGTATGGAGACTTGCAAAATCATGGGCAGCATAGGAAAAAGAATTGGGTAATAAATTTCACTATTCTTCAGGATGGGTAATGACGACATCAGTTAAAGCTAGGAAGTGAGGGGTTCAAAACAATCAGATGGAGGAACTTCCTCTGGCACATTGTAATTAAGCTGAGGAATTCTTTTCTGCAAGATGCTATGAGCTCACTAGTCAGTTAGATAAATTGGTGAAACAAGAGTACACCGTACAATCCAGTACTTTTATATAAATAATACCAAAAATGTCATTTCTTACACATGGAATTTCCAAATATTTTCTCTTTTCAGCTTGGTAAATCCTGAAGACGCATTACTTTATGTGTACACTGTTTTATCATCTTCACGTTTCTATACCTGTCCACAAAATAGTGTGCTAGACAAACTTCTTGCTGCTGTCATGTAGTGTATGTGTCCTTATACCCTTACTTCCTCCCTTCTCTACTGGCTGTGAAAGTCTCCTGACTGCCTTCAGAAGAATAGTTAAAAAAAAGAAAATAGAAGGCAGCTTTCTTTCACACTATCTTGCTCATACTGCTGATCTTCCTTTTCAGCTGATACTTGGAAATCCAGGTGTGTCGTGATTTCCAAGAACTATGGGGAATGGATAATATCACTTTCAAGAACTTAAAAGATTTATTTTTTTAAAGTTGTTTTGCAGTGAAATCCAATTATCCCACTGTTATAGATTATATACCTTTCTTGCATTCAGGGCTTTTGGAAAAGAGTTTATTTTTATACTGGACAATTTTCATATTGTTGATTTACTGTGCTCAATAGTGTGTGTAATTCCCATTGCTTCTGAAAGTTTCAGCTTTTATCTTGTGCCTTCAGTGTGTTAACGGCATTTTCATTTTATACATAGATATAGATATTGCATGTCAGGATTAAAAGGTCCATTTTTTAAGACTTTTTCTTATAGAACAAGAAACATCTTTTGCATAAAATGCCACAAAAATAAATATTTCATATTTATATATTCTTGCAATATATAGCTTTAAAATGTTAAGCAAAATATCTGAAGGTTGTATTACCTTTACAAATTTCTAGATAATGATGTTTTCTATCAACTTCAAAAGAAAACAGGGACATCACTAACATATGTTATATCACCATTCTTAAACAACTCAGGTTAATTTGTGACATTATACATAGAATTATAGAATTGGTTATGTTAGAAAAGATCTGTGATCATCATAGATTCTGTGATCATCATAGAATCACAGAATCTATGAACTGCTAAGGTTGGAAAAGAGAGAATCATTTTAGCTTGGAAAAGACCTTAAAGATAACAAAGTCCAACCATTATCCCAGCATGGCCAAATGCACCAATAAACCACATCTCTAAGCACACATCTGCACGCTTTTTGAATAGCTCCAGGGATGGTGACTCCACCACTTCCCTGAGCAGCCTGTTAGAGTGCTTACCCATCCCTTTGGTGAAAACTGTATTTCCAATATCCAGTCTAAAACTCCCCTGGCACAACTTGAGGCCATTTCATCTTGTCCTGTCTCTTGTTACCCAGGAGAAGAGGCCAATCCCCACCTGGCTACAGCCTCCTGTCTAATCCTGGTAGATTTGAAAAGCAGTAAGGACACCCTTGAGCCTCCTTTCCTTGAGTTAAACAACCCCAGCTCCCTCAGCTGCTCCTCACAGGACTTTAAATCCTTCACCAGCTTTATTACCCACAGACATACAAAAGCATTTCACTGAAATAAAAGAAAAAAAATTGCTAAGAAGAATTTATCCCAGGGGATGCTAGTTGGTTTCAGTGAAAGTCCCAATGAGGCATTCACACTATCATGGTAGATTTGGAATTCTTACAGAGCAGAGGTATTCATAAACCATACATGAGCATAACTATTCAAATATACATAGATGTGAACATTTTCAAAACTAAATCTTTTCCTCAGCTAATAAATTATTTGCAGATAGACGCTTTCCCTTTGCAATTTTAATGGCATTTTACAGCAAGTTTTAAACACTGGTTCATTTTTTGCTATGAAAATTTTCACTATAGAATATTTGCTATTTTCTATTTTAAGTTGCTATCAATGATTTGCTATTTCACTGATTACATTAATTTAATAAAATGTGCTATAAAAGAGTTCTCATATTCATAATTTTTAATATACTGGGTAGATAATAATACTTTCTAAAAATATTTCTAAAACCAGCAAAAATGGCATGAATTTGCAAGTAATCAATTCATTTTTCCCCACTCATGCTCTTGTAAACAAAAAGTGACGTAGCCAAACATTTATGCACTGAGATACTAAAACCTAATAAATATCAGTAAAACATATTGACTTTTTTATATTTAACTGAACTATTTATGAATGTTTTTCTTTATTTTGATATTTAACCTACTTTCTCTGATTTTGCAGTATAGTTACTGCAAAACAAATTTCACTGTATTTTTGGTCAATAAAGTAAATATTTTGCTAAAGATATTTCTGTTTTTCTCATACATCTGATTCTTGCCTCGGGAAAATAAAAAACAAAGCCAGTCCTGCAATGCCACATTGCTGGGGGTAAAAAACCACTTTTGCTTGTGTGTTTCCACCTTCATGAGTTCAATTGTTCATTTTAACCATCACTTTTCAGCTAATCATTTTCTGCTTTCTTTACCCCAAATGCTAATGAGAAAAACCTAAAAATTAGGAAAAAAGTCATGTTAGACAACTCAATGCTGCTATCCATGAAAATCATAACATGAAAAATTTCTAGAAAGAATAGGATTTTTTAAATTAATGCCCTGTATGAGCAGGTCTTTCTGCAAGTTTAATAGAAACTAAATGATCCACAGAACACTAACACCATATAATGCACAGGGTAATCGAAAAGAGATTTCTGAGAAGCAATTATAGTGTAATATTATTTTTTCACAAAAATTTCATACTTTCTGCTCAGGGATAGACATTTCAATATAAATAAATTCACGAAGTCAGGAAGTGTAAGAACAATTGATGACGTAATGGGAGAATAGAGTTCTCTTCTGGGATATAGCTGATAGCAGATAGTGGGGAACAGCTAGAATTGAAAATCATTCAGAATCAAAGTACAAATTCTTATTTGAAAAATTCTTTATTTCTATAAAGGAAGAAAAATGTCTCTAGCATCTTGCAAAGAGCAGGAAAGCTGTTACAGTCTGAACTCAACTTTTTCCCCTGGTTACTTTGATGTATTTGCACACCTACTCAGTGATGAGACCTGTAATTCTTGCTGTTAACAGGACAGTTAAAAGAATGGTACAGTAACAGTGTTTCTCTAGAGGAAAAAAAAAAGGTTTTCCTTTGCTATTTAAGGTTTTAAGAATATTAATTGCTCCTATTTACATTATCAACTGTGGTACGACGCATGCACCAACTGCTGCGTTTTCCTTAAAAAAAAATTCTTTACTTTATAGGAGAGACACTGGAGGTGCCACGGAAATTGCACATACATATCTGGAGGTTTGTGGGCTAATTATTTGTGCACTAAAAAGAGAAAAACACTCAACATAACTCATTAGTCTTTTATTACAGCACATGCAGACAGACAGCCACAACACGGTTGCATGAGCCTTTGCTTTAAACAAAACTGTGCAAAATTCAAAATAAAACCAGGAATCACAGTAAAACAGGTAAGACGATAAGACTTTGAAAAATAACAGAAATGGAAACAGAGCTCTAGACGAATAGCATTTTTATGAGGTTTTTGCTTTAAAGAGAACCATGTAAGAAATGCTGAAAAAATTTCTCTTCTTCCACATCTTGGTGGATCCAAGTCCCCTGAAATTTAGGGAATAAAGAAGCAGTAGGAGAGAAGCTCATGCAGACACTAGCGGTTCAAAAATAGCCACTAATTGGGTGCATAAAAGAAGTTGAAAGATGATTGTAGTAGTTGAGGGCTCAGAACAACTTTTTATTGCAGCCTCGGACTGCTAGAAACATCCTCCTTAGTCTTGCATTGCAATGAACTCTTAAGGAAGGCCTCTCACATACTGAGTGATGTTTTGTAAATCTATGTTAGGTGAGAAATTGGAACCCAGGAAGTGTCCACATAAAGGCTTTCAAATCTCAACTCATTGCAATGTCTTTTTGAGCAGGGCAACTAACTGTCATAAGTGTTGAATCCTCACAACCTTAAACAAAAATCAGTTGAAGCTCAGATGTCCTAAGGAAGTGGAATTCTTTCCCTTCATGACTGACAATTCAGAGTAGCTTAACCCAGATGGACAATGCACACCTGACTAACCTACTGGTGTGGGAGTTTATCTTATTATTTTGGTTTTGGTTTTGTAGGTGTATGATTTATAGCAGCTTGCTCATTTTTCATCTCGTTCACATAAAATATAAATGCTCCAGATGTAGAAAAATCACCTGCATGTGTACCTCTTTGCACATTTTACACTATATCACAAACATACAGGATAGTCTGTGCTTTTTATGTGTATCATTGCGTAATTTAAGGGCAATCTAAGATGACAGATGCTGTAGAACCACAGACCTATACCTCCAGTTGGCTTTTCCAGTTGTACAAAATGCTCTTTGATGTAAAGAAGCAAAATGATTGTTGACAGAATTTATTTCATGCTGTGGTTAGCAGTATGATAAGAATTATAATAGAATCATATAAAATATAAAATATAAAATCTTGGAAAGGATCTTAAATATAATCTAGTTCCAACCCTCTGCTATGGGCAGGGTTGCCACCCACTAGATCGGGTTGCCCAGGGCCCCATTCAACCTGGCCTTGAGCACTTCCTGGGATAGGCCATTCACAGCTTCTCTGGGCAACCTGTTCTAGTGCCTCACTACCCACTGAGGAAATAATTTCTTCCTGGCATCCAACTGAAATCTCTCATTTTTTGAAAGTTGTAAACTATCCCTATGAGTGGGCAAAGTTTTATGCCTTCAGTTTTCCTGCATTTAGAGACTGGTGTCTTGTTCTTTCTCCATTTGCATTGCAATGAACCTTAAAAAGTAATGTGAATATAAGACATCTAAGATATCTTTGGATGCTCTAAGAGACATAATAAAGTGTTATGCCCTACTTTATCCAAACTGAAAACTGAGTATTGACTACCACCACAGACTCTTCCCTCCATCTCAGTCCAGGAGTGTCAGCAAAATATTTTCTTGCATCAAGACAACTAGCTCATAAAATGTTTTTAAAAAAGTAATCAAAGATGAGTGCAGTTCTGATGGGAATATCAGCATATGGTTTGAATTCTGCTGTGGCATCACATCACATGATGGAGCCACAGTAGGAGTAGGAGGCCTAAATTTAAAGATTTAATAACACCTGTCCATGTCTTCTCAGTAAAACAACACTCCTGCTTTATCTCATGCTAACTTGATTATACCAGAACAGGCATGCCAAGTTCTACTATAACACCATTTTCTTTGCATTTGTGTTTCACTTATGTGTACAGTAAAGTTATATTTACCCTATTCTTTAGATGGTGTTATGAAAACTTTCATTTAATCTCTTTAGATTTATGAGGTAAGTTTCCGTATCCACTTACTCTTCACATACTGAAGCACGTATTTATAAATCTGTCATAAGTCCATCAAAAATATTTAAACATTTACTATTATTCTTAGTATTAATGACATGAATAGCAATTCATCACTGCTGTAATCTATATAGATTTACCAGATGACCAGTGATGCTATCTGGCATAGTAAAGCAATTTGTGGTGTTTGTCCTTCGCCAAAAAACCAGATGTGTTAGATTCAACCTGTTAAATATTTTGTGTAAGACTGAAAACTCTGCCTCTTAGTGTTCTTAGGAAGTTTGTATTGTTTCATTTTTGGTAGAGTTAAAAACTGACCACAAGTACGAAATGGGAACATAGGTTATTCTTTCTCTCTCTCCACCCTCTTTTTTCTGGGTGAACTCCCCAGATGTTCTGGCTTACATGCAAGTGCACAATTGTGCTAGGGTCCTATAGAAACATATACTTAATAATTAAGCAGCTGAAAGAGAGAGAAGGGTAGAAAGGTTTTGTTTAAACTGTTGAGACGGAATTACTTTGTGATAAAAAAACATGAAAAAACCATCAGGATAACTGCCCAACCAAGCTGATAATGTTGTAGCTTGCAGAACAAGACTTTAGATTGATTCCTAAATTCTGAGAACAAGATACTTTATTATTTCTGGAGTTTTCTGGACTGCTCTGCACAACTACAGTGAAAACCTAATTCATCACTATGTCACTACAAAGTTATGCATGTTTAACTTCAGTGGTTTCAAAGAGTTACTCTGATAAATCAGGACCCTGAGGAGTGTAAGATACTGTAAAGGTCCATCTGTTGGACCAAATCACACCCTCTGCAAAACAAGAACAGCTGTTTACTACAGAAAATTATCTTCAAATGTTTTGGCACTGTACTGGGTTGACTCCTGTTAAGATGTATAGCAAAGCAAATCAAGACCTTATAAGAATGACTTTCTCCACTGCTGCATTGCTGTGGAATTGAAAAAGCATAAACAGAACCTCGGCAGAAATGAAGAAATGAAGAGGCTTGAGAACCATGCTCTAAGGCAATCAGTAGCACTGAAACAGCTTGAGAAAAAAAGTACAATTTAAAAAAAAATTCTTTACTGTAAGAGATGAACGTTAAAGATCTTTCAAGCTGGACTGTTCTGTGATTCTGTAAGCAGAATAAAATCACTATGCACCAGCAATTTGTTTCTTGGAAGTATTTAACCAGCTATGGAATAAATTAAAAGAAATTAGAAATGTCACAAACAAGTCAAAAGTTATATTTTTACAGACAGTGACACGAGAAACATACATGTGCTAATGTTATGTTGGAGTATGAAACTGAACATAGGAATCTCAAAGCAAATTCAAGGTATTATGAGAAATGGTTGTTTACAGAGTACTTTATTTGAATTAGTCACAAGTAGAAACATGCTCTTCTCTCTTTGAAAAAATCTGGTGGCAAGAAAGTCAAACATAATCACTGAAAGAGCAAAAGTCTTTTAGAACACTGAATTCCATTAAAACTTTAAAGTCTAACAAGGGATACATATAAAGCAAAAGTGTTTGTTTCCTTGTGTCCTCATATGATACCAATCTTTTAGTGAGGTATATAACAATTTTTAACAGGCTCAAGCTTCATGAAGAAATAGTTATTAAACTTTTATATTAAATCGGGGTTTTAATAATACATACAAGTAAACCAAATCTTGCATTAGTTAAGTATGGTCACAAAGTATAAACCAACATAAAATCTTATTAGGTGTTAATAGGATTTCTGCAATAACCATTCTGTCTTCCTTATTATGAGGCAAAACAAGCCTACCTTATTACAATTTCCATTTAATTAGGAGTGCTACTTATATCTTTAAGTAAAATCTACAAAAAAGTTGAAATGACCTCAGAAAAAAATTTGCAATAACAACAGGGTGGTTTTAATCTCTTTCTCAGCATTTTCATTTCAATTCCCTCTGATGTCTCTCACCAATGTAGTGAAGAAGGAGTGCTGAAAAAAATCGCCTCTGCCAAAGGATCTTTTTAAAAGTCTGGAGAAAAGAACTCTGGATAGGTTGAATATTACAATATGTAGACCTCAGATTTGTAACAGAAACACCGTAAGGAACCAGCAACACATACGTGGTTCATCTAGGACATCAAACACACAGTGGAAACCTAATCTAGTCTTTTTGACTAACAACAGAGTTACAAATTCAACACAAACACAAGCCCTGCAAGAAGTAACATTACAGAAAAAGTTAATGAAATCAGAAGTATTTCAGTCAGGACCTATTGTATTAATCTCCATTCTTCTTTCAAGTTTATTGAAGTTGTCCTAATGTGTACCCTGTCTTTTGTGAGAAAGAACTGTGAGAAAAAATTAAATCAGCTCAGAATTACACATATTTAATAGTTAAAGCAGAACATTCCCAATGGTGTCATCACAAACACAGCCTTTGTGAAACCAAAGGTCAGGCTGACGGTAGGAAAAGAATCGCATGGCTGGAGATTCAAGACAGGAGTGTCTTTAGGGCTGGAAAACAATGCTACAACATTTCTTCCTTTATCCCTCTATTTACTGTTCAGTCTTCAGACAAAAATATCCTCGGGCTTTGCTTTGCTTTCCAGGGATTTACCGGGATCTTTCATGGACCACAAGAGGATTCTTAGTCTATCATTCTGGAGGATCAGAAAATGCCAAGGTTGGTCAGGTCCTTAACTCATCCTTCCAGAGTACAAATTCTATGTGTACAAAAGAAGACCCTTGCATTCTAATTTTTAAAAGTCTGTGATGATATGAGATGACCAAATAACTTCTAATTATTCTTACATGAAGATTTTAGATGGAATTTCATAAGGTGCTTTTTGGAGCGCTTTTTCTTGGTATTGCTAGATTAAAGGGTATACTGTCTCTGATTTAGTAAAGTAATATCCTCTGCCATTTCTTATCATATTACAGTTAGGATTAAAAATCAAGAGATAATTTCATTAAAAAACAAACCAAAAACATCCCTGACTTCAAGAAAAAAAAAAAAAAAAAGTGGTTTAAGACTTTTCAGGGCAATGTTTTATTTACATACCCAACAATGTTCATGGGTAGGAAAATCAATATTTGAAGTTAAGATTAACCCCCAAGAATAATTTTATCTGTTTCTTGAACCTATGTAAGTGAAACTTACAAAGTAGTATCAAGAAGATCAATATTTTCTGGTGTTTAGAAGTTTCTGAGACCATTCTTGAAGGATGGTCACAGAATCACAATTTTCACAGAATTATTTATTTCCTGCCATCTATATGAAATGTTTTGGTTGCAGCAGTTTTTCTGATTACTTAGACTAAAGAAAAAAAAAATCAGTCTTGCATGTTCCCCTGTTGCTCTGTCATGCAGCCTTCAGCTGCATAGTGGAGTTAACCACAAGAGCCACTTTGAACAAAAGAGAATGAATAAACTTGCAGCAGTGAATGTCAGTGGTAGACTTAATAACAACATCCCTCTCACCCCAGTAATAAGGAAAACTCCCCATCTACTGAGCTGCATTGTTTGAAGCTCTTAAATAGTTTTACAAAGCCTTCATTACTCTACACGTGCCCAAAGGCATGTAGTTCTCCATCTTTTTTTGGCCAACTTCCTTTTTTCATGGAGGCTCATGCAATTAGGAAACTTCCATACAGAATGGCTGAGAAGCCCCTACAGAGAAATAAAACTTTGAAGAAGTAAAAGAAATACTTCCAGAAGTTTTTGCTTTCTTTCCTGAGATGACTTTTGTTTCTTCACATAGGACATCTGCATTGACATTGAAATGAGGAGCAAAAAGGAAGAGGCAATTAGTTATTATTTGATTGACCATCACTCTCAGAATTGTTGCATATCAAATAAAATATTTTGGCACTTTACATGAGCAATTTTCCTTATCAGGAAGCAGTCTCATTAAGACCCAAAACTTTACTACATTTGGTGGAAACGCAAACCATCAAACAAAAAATCCCAATAGCAAAATGATAAAAATAAAAACAAAACAAAACAAACAAACAATAAAAACAACAATAAAAACTGACAAAAAAAACCCATAAAAAAGTATATAAGTTCTATTAAACTTGAAGTTTTAGCAGCATTTTCCTACTCTCATTATCAATCTCTCCTTTTACATTTCTTTGTGACTGGAACAGAAAAAAATAATTGGAAACAATAAGGCAACAATTGCACCTGCTGTGAGCATCAAAGTTTTTAAATTATTTATGGTCCTTATTTTTTACATTAAAATAAAAGTATTGCTATTGTCACGACTAATATTCTGCAATTTCCTTCTTTTTGTGAAGGTTTAGACCCCATATAGTAGAGTTTATTTCCTTCTCATTCCTTCTGGTATGTTCCAGTTGATCTTCAGATTTCTGAAAAGTGACTGCAAATCTACTGGAATTGTGAGGCAATGCACTTCCTAGCTTTGTGGTCAAAAAAACATGGAAAAAAATTAGGAAGGCCTTTTTAGGTAACATGGTGAAAACATAGCCTGTAGGCATGAAGGATGTGAGAGAGGAGAAAAAAAATCTTATTTTCATCTTCTTTAAGATGAAAACTTGATTTTTTAAAAAGATCATCCATAAATAAAGCCTTGTTTTTCCAAATGAAAGTTGGTTGCAAGAGTATTTGCAGATTTAAATACTCATTGTTTTTCGAACTGTGAGCCTCTTTAAAAAAGACTATTTAAATGAAGAGAAGTTATCTGGTTGTTATCTTTTAAGGGGATAAATAGTATCTCCGATTACTCCTTAGAATGTAATGCACCTTCACTATATAATTCATGCTAGATGGAACAGCGTAGGCTCTTGTGTTTTGCTGAGGATTATTTAATGCTTTTATCAGAAAAACATAACACTTAGTCTTTCATCTTAATTATATTCTTGACAAGACAAAGTATACAGTAGTCAGCTATTGAAAACTACATTTCTTTTTATTTTTAAAGATACTGCAATTTTCCTTATTTCTGTAACCAAAAAGTTGTGTTGATATCATGCATTCAAGGTGTTTCTGTCATTACACTACACCAGTCTTAGGCACTAGGTAAAGCTGCCGGTCTCCAAAGGCATTGTACCTATGGTAAATAGCTGTAATATATGACCACTAGAGAAAAAATAGTTTCACATGCCATTTTCACAGTTTATATCATGCCATGGGTAGGAAGTTACCCTCAGCAAGGTCTGTCATTAGCAAACCTTGATGGCTATACGTGAAAAATAAAAAAGAGTAACATCAGAAAATTTTCACATCAAGACTTTTTACTTGCTGTATATAGTATTAGAAACTGACAGGACTTCTGTGTTTTTCAGTATATTTACATAAATATATGTGCAAATTCCAGCAATTTAGTTTTATCAACGAGGAAAATTCAAATCCCATTAAGTAATATAACTGAAAATCCAGATTGCCTAAAAGTGTTAAATTTTACCACAATTTTAAGATAGCTTGCAAAAACTTTAATTGGATTTGATGCTGAATATTTTAGTTTCTTCTTTTCCCTCTCTGTTTTGCACTTCAACTATTTAAATTCTTCCACAGCAACTTAAGAAATGCAATATTAATACTTCCACTAAGTCTGTGGGAATACCTTAAAAATTTTCCCTGTGTATCAGACAGAACTGATGCATTTGACATGAGTTTATTCACAATACGGTGTAGACTGAATTTTAATGCTATGAAAAAATGCTGCGCTGCTATAATCAGAAACTGTGGGACCACAAGTGGCAATGATAATTATGGTGGGTGTCTGTAAGTCACCACTAATTTCTTTTCTGCTTACCTACGTAATTTAACCTTGCTGTGACAAGGCCACCATTCTCCAAATAATGGCAGCACAGGAGGAAGTGACAATTTTTATTACGTTTTACGATTAAGACATTTGTCAAATGGGAGTTCAGCTGTAATCTTCCCAGTAATATCACTTAGGTGACCCACTAACCAACAGAAGCTGGCTGCAAAACCACCTGTGAGCAGAATATATTCTACACAGTGATTGCAACTAACATTATGTAGTTTAGTGAAGGTTGTACTAACCACAGCTAGACAAGAACTTTATTATTATTCAGCCATAGGCTGTGAATATATGCCATTCAACAACATTAATTTCGCTCAGGAGATTTGGCATTGGAAACCTCAGGGCTGTTTCAAGCATTTAAGACTGAGACAGGACACAGGCTGAAGCTGACCAGACCTTTGAGGACAATCTCATCCAAATTCCAGTAATCTATAGCAATGAAAGGCTTTTAGACATATCCCTGATTTATCCTGTAGGAGATGGCACCTTCTTCTCCCATCTCAAACTTTCTAATAGCCAAGTAAGGACAAGGCAGAAGGTGAGTCTCTCAGTCTGCATTTAGGTAAGTCTTCATCAAATAGATCTTGGTGTTCCCAAAACAGGAGTCCTTGTGTGGTCCTTCCTGTTGGATCCTTCACATTTCCTCTGCCCTTAGAACAGACAGCCCTGGTTTATAATATGTGGAGGGAAAAAAAAAAAAAAAAAAAAAAAGAAGTGGTAGCTGGTAACAGAGAATAAAACTGAAGATACAATCTCCAGAATCTATTTTTACCCTCCATTATACTACCTGGCACAACACCAAATCTTTAGTGACCAAAACTGTAAGCCTTATCTTAGTCTTCATGAAAATCATTGGAATATAACAGACAATATAGAAATAAGTTTTAAGGGTAATATAAAAAAATCATATACTCCATTTATTTCCTTTGGTACTTTAAGCAGCTCTGTGTTCTGCCAAACCAAAAGATATAAACCTTGTTTTGCATTCCCCTGAAAACCCAAGTCATCTAAAGTCAATTCTCCTCAATGAAATTTTTTATTGTAGTGGGTCCAAGATTATTTTTTTCCATTTTGCTCTTATGGAATATTCCAAGAGGCTTACCTTCACTGTTCTGTTCATCTATCTAAAATAGTCATTAATTGCAATTAGTATTAGGGCTTCTGGTCAGCCAAACCTTTTTCATTTCTTTCTTAATCAGGAACATACATTTAGTTTCAGGGAGAAGAGAAAAAAAGGCAACAGAATCCAAAAGGCACACAAAAAAACCCCACAGCATACTCTAAAACCAAAAAAGCCTACCCCTAAAGAAACTCTTGCTTCTTTTCCAAATGTGTTGATAAATATCATGGGGGTTTTTGACTGTTTTGAGAAACTGAACTAATGTCAATCCTTCCAGCTACATTTATTTAGTTAATTTGTTGTTAATAGGTAAACAACAGAGTATATATATGTCTATATATACACACACATATTAGTATACTTATGCTACCCCTAATCATTAGGAAAGGGCAATTAACCACAGCACCAACCAGCTGGCTGTGGAAAGAAAGCTAAAACAGATGGCTCAGTAATGTCAAGATACTGTTTCAGTTTGTTTATATTCCAACAGTAGTAATAAATTTTAATAACCTCTCTGAAATCCTAGTGCTGTATAAGCATTGTAACATTTATGGTATAATCATTATGAAGAGCAGTATTATACAGTGTGGACAAGCTTGAGATGCTTCTAAGTCTGTGTCATATTTGATAGACTCCAACTCTGCCCTTTTTATGAGGAAGCTACAAAAATCACTGTGGTAGTAGACTTTTGCATCACAGTATGGTAATTTCAGTTTCTCTCCCTCTCAAGAGTATCCCTGAAATGTTGATACATTTCTAATCCCTCCCTTGGTTTTGTGTGTTAGCTGGCATGCCTATATAAATATATTCTATATTAATTTTGTTAAAAAAATACGCATTATGTGTTACAGGATGTGTAATCCCCGCTGTTGTGCAATTATAGCAAATATGGATGAAAGTGGGGGCAGCAGAGCTTTAAAAAAATTGTTGGGCTGAAAGACATTGATCTGTTCAACATGATAAATACTCATTCAGGAAGAGGTAGGAAACATGAGTGCTGCGCACCTTTGCCGTTTTTTAAACTCGTTTTTACAGCCTTATGGAGTTTGCAAACTACACACTGTGAAAAATTAGAACATAATGACTAATGATTGCTTAACACAAGGAAGTTACTGGGTCAAAACTGTTATTTAGCAAGATTTCTATAGGGTGAAGTAGGAAGAGCTGTGATATGAAGTGATCATTGAGAGGCATTGAGAGTTTGGTGTCAATTCTGCTGGCACTTAAGGGAAGGAGCAGAAGGTGAACAATTGCATGAGAAATTACCTTCTTTTATTCTGCATCTAGTGCAGAATTTCAAGGTTTAAGGGCTTTCCAAACATGATTGACTGCTAACTGAATTCAGAAGCTTTATTACAGTTTTGGTTTGTATATACTTGACAGTTGTCATCCAAGCTCTCAATTCATATTCTTCACTTTAATTCTCAATAATGGCAGGCAAAATAAGCAGTCTGTTGTTTCCACCTTCTCAAATTCTTCTGAACTCCTTTTTTAAAGTTTACTAATAAATTGCAGCTGGCTATATTCAAAGATATTCTCTGCTCTCCTCCCCCTTTGATCATTGAAGTGTTCTCAGACACTGTAAATTATTTATGGCTTATCTATTACTTCCTTGGACTTTCAGGGTTTTGTGCTCCAGTGGTTTTCCTGTTACCTCAGTCTTACTTCACTAGCTCTTGTCATATCCTTCCACAAGACCCCAACATTTTATTTACGTTTACTTCTCTCTGCCCCACTCCTGCAGAGGTTTCTGTGCTGCCATGCCTTCAATGACTAAGGTCAGTTTCCAGTGGAACCCTCACCCTTAATAGATCCGCTTTCTTTCCCTACTAAATTTTCAGTTGCATTCTGGCTTCTCTTAGATATTTTAACAGTAGGTTTTAATAAAAAAACCCTTGTGTTTGCTATACATTTAGCTGTCTGCTTTTCCAAGCGTGAAAAGGAATTTTTCAAATTATAGACAAGTTAGTATTAGTTGTTGTTGTTCCTCAATGTGCTCAGCATTCATCATTTTGCATTAATTCCTACTGATAATATTTTTGTATCTTATCTGGACTTTTCCGCACAGATTACTTCATTCAGGTTGTTTGTTGAACACTCATGCCACTTGCTATGAATGACTGTATGTACCTACTTCATGAACCTTTGGTTATCTTCAAAGCATCCTAGAGATACTGTGCTGCACTTGGTTGCATTTGTTCCTTTAGTGAGTTTCTGAATTAATTACATATTTTGAAGAACATATGTGCATATAACAATCATATATATACATCATACCTTTGTAAGCAGAACAAGTTTTCTCTCTTTCGTATTCATCCACAAAATGGTTTCCCTTTTTGGTTTACCATATATTTCTTCCCTCTAATTAGGTACTACTTTCCCCTCTAAGAAGCAAACAAGATATGTATCAGCTGCAATTAAAAAAAAAAAAATCTGAATAGATAAGTAAGATTAGGTTTAACATGGAATCTTTTCAATGCAATAAATTTCACTTTCCCTGACAGCTGCCGTATTTATCTTTTTAGTCAGGGTGCATGTCATACCTAATTTAAAACTGAAAAGAAGAAAAAAAGAAAAAACCAAACCAAAACCAAAACCAAAACCAAAACCAAAACAAACAAACAAACATCCCCAAACCCAAACCAACAAACCAAGAGCACAATTTAAAAATACAAATATCTCCTCACATCATACTATATGTCTGAGGAAGAAATTATTTTTTCTGTCACTGTGGTTCTAGCCTCCCACTGTTGAATTAAGATGGATTATTGCCATTGATTCATCTGGAATGGGTACAGAGTCAGTTTAAGGCAATGGGTGAGATAAAAGAGCTGTGCACTCTGTCAGATGAATTCTCTTTAAAGAAGATAAACAGCTGTGCAGATTTTAGCTATAGTTATTATTAGAAGCCAATGTTGAGGTGATAATCTAATTAGTAGTGTTGTGAAATATGAGAGTTAACATGCTGCATATTGATGTTTCTTCCCAGGAAATGCTTGATGCTTACTGTTTCTGTCAGACAAGGTAACGTGCCTGAATATTTCATCTGACAGAAACAGCAACTCTGCACAAGCAGCTTTGGAAAACAACCAAACAAGGGGCTGCTAAACATTTTTAATAGTGCTCATAAAGTAAATCCACTCTGTCAAGGATCTGTGTGAAGGCAGTCTACTCTCACTTGAGACAAAAATCACAGATATAGACATACAGATACTATACTGAAAGGGTTCATACTTGTTTCCAAAGATTTCTAAGCTTCAAACTTCTCTGTGCAAAACAAAGAAGTTATTTAATGATACTGCTGCTAAATAAATGTACAAAATGCAAGTTACATTGTTTTGTATGACTTGTAATAATTAGATTATGTTGGAATGCTTATTCTCTGCTACATGCAGAGGACAGAGCATGCAGAGTCACATAAACTGAATTAGAAGTGTAGGATTTAGTTAAATAAGTAGAAATACATTTCAAGTGCCTTAAGCATGAAAGCAGCTGCACTAAGCAGTTACAAAAGTCCTTCAAACCTAGTTAGAGGCCTTAATCTCTCCTTTTGCAAAGTTAGCTTTCTCTAGACAAAACCAAAACATAGCTTCTACAACTCAGGATTCCAAAATAAAAAACAAGATAAAGCCACTTGCTTACAGATAAAATTATTTGTGCAAATATCACAAAAGCTACAAACACTATCGTAAAACGAATTCTAGTGAGGATAGGTTAGAACAGGTGGTCTGAAAAACCATGTTAATTTCTCATTGGGTAATTTAGAAATAAAGGTGTTTAGTTTTGGGGCTCTGGGGCTCTCTCTGCCGCTGCTGCTAACTCTCGGCCTTCGCTGCGGTTGCTGCTGTTTTTGCTGCTTCGCTTACTGCCTGTGCTGTAAACAAAGTTCCTGCTGTAGTCCTGGGCCTTTGCACGCAGACTCTTCATGGACTTTGCTTTAAAATAAACCTGTACTTTAAACAACCATCGCTCCAGCCTCTAAATTGTCAGGGCCAACCCGATAAGATTATTAATATTGTTTTCCATGACATGTTTATGCACTATGTTGTGTTAATCTCTTTGCCATGGGAAAAATCAAATGCGGTCTTAATCATAACTTTCCACCAGGAAGACTGTGTGCTGTCACAGTCAGTCTGTACAACTGCAAAAGTCCAGCAGTATTCAGTGTAATGGAAGACTTTGGTGTGATGCAGAATCATATTTACTTAGAAGAAATAAAAGCCTGGCCTCAGTGCAGCAAACATCGTGTTTCAATTTGGTGTTTATGCATACAGCAACCGGACAACTACTTTCCAGCCAACTTTCTACTGACTCTGGAGGTCAACACTAAAGAATATGCTGATGGCCACAAGTTGTGAAACAGTAAAATAGTGGGGAGATTACATATATTCCCTTACACTGCACATAAAATTGGTGAAGGCGAATCCATTGAGCCCATACGAGCAGCCTATCTGCAATGAAATTTTAGCTTTTGCAGGAAATTCAAAATTTTCATTTACCTGAGTTCTTTCTTCAAGAACTCAATATGACTCACTAATATTAAAAGAAAGCATGATTACAGAAAGGAAAACATTATTTTTCTTTAAATCCAGAGAGGCAGGGGGACAAAATGGAATTCCCAAGAAGCTGGAACAACAAACATAGTTGCAGTATATTGAAATTATTCAAGCAAGGCTCTAACACCTATATAGGAGCAAAAGTACTCTTTGAGAATTTCAATATATAATAATATTCAGAAAGTTATGTGAAATTAAAAATGCTAACACATTTGTTAAGATGAAAGTTATGAAATTGTATCTAGCAAGATCAAAGATTATAACACCTCAACAGAAATTTTATGGTATTATAAAGTACATGTTTAATAGAGACTACATATGCAAGAAGGATAATTTGATTACTTTATTACTTATAGTCAATTAATGACTCAGATAGACAACTGGAGAACTTTGACAGAACCCATTATAAGATATCAGACAGTGACCAGAAGCACAGAAGAGATTTCAGCACCAGATAAAGTAAAGAAAACCTATGCATCTCTGTGAAGCTGGAAAAGGCAAAAGGAATGGTCCATGTCTAGAAAGCAGGCAATTTGTGGTTATGCTCTGGAGACTGACCATCAGGAAATTGGAAGTTAATAACACAAGTAGAAGAATGAGGAATTGACTCCTTAGCGCAAGCATCTCTTGAAGGGGTTTTAGCGACCTCTCTTAGGCATTCACTTTTTTTCCTTCAGATACCATGCAGAATTTCATCAGGAAAAGAATGTCCACAATTAGCTAAATCCTTCCTCTACCAAT
Source organism: Platysteira castanea (assembly GCA_013397175.1). Taxonomy (NCBI): domain Eukaryota; kingdom Metazoa; phylum Chordata; class Aves; order Passeriformes; genus Platysteira; species Platysteira castanea. Next base: position 994,708 of record VYXC01000687.1, read on the forward strand.
ATAATTTAGTCAGATATTTGGAATCCATCTATGCTTAAGTGTTATGCAGAGAGAGCAGCACAAATGCAAACAGGCAGTTGAACATGTTATGTGGAAGAATTCCTACAGACTAGGCAAGCAAAAAAATAATTGCCATTTTCTACATTCATTAACTTTTATGTATTTTATAAATAAATATGTCTGACACACCTAGAGAAATCTTATGGTGTAAAACCATAAGATTTCTGATACCGAATGCCTGATCTCATTTGATAGCTTTGGCAACTGGGCTGGAAAGGTGCCAGGTTGTGTGGGCCTGACAGTGGGGTTTCAAAGTTTCAATGTCAGTACAGCAGAAAGTACTGATACACAAAGTTTAACACCCAGAGTAAAGGATGTTTATAACTATAAAAAAACTATATGCTTGGTGAGATATTTAGCATATATTAACTTGCTACACATTCAGAAGGATGTTAGACATCCATATTACCAGTTAACCTTTGGTACAGAAACAAAGCAACTGCAGAACCCAGAGTTGGATTGTTTCTGCAAATTTCTTGTGTCCTTTTTCACAGTCTGTTTTCTCATGCCTTTTATACTGATGTCTAAAGGTCATCAGCTTGTTTCACATTATCAGGAAATGTTTATCAAATTAAATTTCTATAGTTTTAACACCAAAATGAACCTAATCTACTATGTATGATTTTATTGCGGGACTACTCCATTTTTTGCAATTTCTGTATTGTCCCAAGGAACCACAGTGAGAGTCACATAAATCATCTAAAGAGAGTTATCTGCCAGTGCCCTTCCTTCCCAGCCATGACTGCAATTAACAGCAGCACTAAGTGAGGATGGGACACATTAATTCCTGGGCTCAAGAGGATGCTCTTCACAGCACATCAACACACTGTCTTATGAACCACATGACTCATTGCTCTGTGACAACTGGTATTCTCAAACCCCGACAGATGCATGCCAACATAAATTGAGAACTGAAGCTGCATTTTCTTATTGGAAATAGTGAAAATTATGCAGATTTCTCATTCCTTCCCAGCTGACAAAGTCAAAAGACCTTTCTGTGTGTCTTCTTTATCAGTGGTTCTGCTAAAGAAAGCCTGTATTGGCTTTAAGAGAGAGGAACTTAATAATCTAGGTATGTTGTAATGATGATGTAGCTGAGTCTCATACATGACTGAAGTAATATAAGCATATGTCACTCTAGGCTATTGCAGAGTAATTTTTAATCAGATTAAGGATATCTTATAGGTTTCTCATGGCTTTAGCTCAAAAATTCCCTGCTAATGCAGGGCTTTTTATTGTTGACAGACACACTGAGTGTAAGATGGAAAGTAACATAAAGTTTCCAGAGCACCCTCTGACATCAGGAAGGCAGGTATTTGAAACTATCCCTTCTGACAACTATATAGCCAAGACAGAAACAGTAATTTCCAAACCATCAGTATATATTAATGTGAGTGATTATTTGAAAGGGGAATAAAAATTTAAGAAGGGTAATGACTGATCAGTCAAGGCTGAGTTTTTTATACTTAGTGCTTGATATATTCCTCTTCCTTGAATCATCTGTCCAGCTGATTTTAGTGTCTCCAGTATCCAGTTGACACAATTCTGATGTTTAAGTGTCCCATTTCAGGAAAAGCAACTTCTAGCTTGTTTCAAACTTCTTGCCTGCTATTCTAATTTGGCACTCTCTATTTACTGGATCAGAAGACATACTGGATAATCTTACTAAGCAATTGCTTTACTTTTTGCAGATACTTTAAAATTACTGTATCATAAGAAACACATTTCTAAAAATCTAATGATTTCTAAAGTTCTGTGTAGAGTGAAATGTTTTGTCTTAAGGATATGGAAGAATATTTTTCTTTTTTTTTTTTTTTTCATCAGAGGATACAATTAGATTTGTCAAAGAAGCATTCAGCTTCAAAATTTCAAAGCTGACTTTTACATGGGATATTACACCACATAATACACTACTTGTTGTAGTCTCTCATGACAGAAATATCTGCATTTGCTATAATTTACAGCCAGAGAATTCAATATTGTCCATTTTAAAACAAGAAATGACACACATCTCATTTGTAAAAAATATATTTTTTTTAATATGAAATGGTGGTCAATTCTAGCAGACAGAGTTTAAAAGCAAATAAAATTTAGGGCACTTTGAGAAAGGTTTCAATTTAGGTACCAATTTTTCCTTACTTTTGAAACCAAATCAAACCTGAGTTCAAATAATTTGATATAAAGATTAAAGAACAGCTGCAAGTCTAAGGGCAACAGATTTGGTGATTTCAAGGTATGAGTTAGGGCAATATCTTATCTATTAGACAGCTCAACACTTTGAGGTGACAAAGGATGTAAGTGGAAACCTAATTCAGTAGTGGGAACAAAGCAGGGTCCTCACCATGTGATTTACTGATTGTTATTGCCTGTTACACTAAAATACATTCAGAAGGACTTTTAAATATTGTAACTTCGCATTTCTGTTTTACCTGATTGGAGCTTTATCAGCATTTGAGTTTCCTCAAAAACACTTAATATCCTAAAATAATAGTTTTCATATCATGACCTCTGGATGCCAGAAGTCTGTTATGGGTGACAAGGACACTCTGCCCTGTCCACTAGGATTCTCATTTTGAGAATAATTTTTTTTTGGTAGAGGAGAAAATCGGCAGCCTTGGGGGATACTGCATTTGCTGAAAAAGGGAGAGTGTTTGATGACATTAGATAAGAGTTTGCAGAAGAGCAGCAGGAATTAAATAGGATTGCCCAGACTTTTCAGTCATCTGGTGGAAAGCAGTGTTCTAGAAATGTATTTAATTAACTGAAGGTTTCTACATACAACAACAAAAAACTCCTGGGAATAAATGATACAAAAGGACAACAAACTTCTAATAAAATTCAGTTTTTGGCTGCTAGTTGTATTTCGATTCCACTCAGAAACAACACAGAAGACAGGACAACTGTACTGTTAAAAAAGCTAATATCGTCATGTATGATATACTGCTTTCTTTCTGTATCTTTTACCATAATCCAAAATATTTTATTATGTTGTTGTAAAATTTTCTTTTCTTGTGAGAGTACTGTTTACTTCTCCTCTTTGCCGTTTTTCAGATCTCCTAGACTGAAAAAATCCTGAACCTCTGAGGGACCAGTATCTCATCTTCATTACCTCTGCAGTACCATTTTGCTGTTTTAACTAAGTGTGATGCAGTGGGAGATAAGATGTAATGAGAGAAACCAACAAACTCTTTTACAGCCTACAGGTGATTTATCCACATCACTTTCTTTGACTGCTCTGCCATTTGCAGGAAACTCACAATTTCACTCTTTTCAAATATTTCCAACTTTCAGATGAGAAGGTCTTTTTGAGAATCCAGTTGTGTGGGCATGTAAAAAGTCTCAACACAAATTTCCATGTTCTAGTTTTTGACTGACTCGGCTGGCCACTTTAGTTCTGCATACCTAGGCCCTCATCAGTAAGGCCAGTCTATAACTAATGAAAATTCACGGTGCATATTAAAAATTAAGTCATATTAGCAAGTCCTTTTTCATTAAAATACCACCGTGAAGTGATGACAACTTAATGGCAGATGGAACTCAGTGAACCACAGAAAAGAAAAATCCAGAAATAGATGACTGTGTGTGAGGTGCTGTCAGATGGAAAAATAAACACGTGATGTCTTCCTTACATTTGATTGGAGGAAAACTAAAGCACATAAAAGAGATCTTCAGAATATGTTGCGCTCTTAATTAATGTGTTGTTGAGATGGTCAATATGCAGAAAAGTGAGTATCCTAACCTGCTTGAAAGAGTGACGTTTAAGTTGCACTGGAACAAACCTACTGGATTTGTATGCAGATTGCAGATGTTCATGCACATGGCAGAAAGCCAGGTGAGTTCAGCTCCTTGGAAGGCTGCTGTGGGCTGGTCCCAGGTAACTACGGGGAAAATGGCTAGGTGGACTAAATGTATAAAATCTCCAACAAACAAACCCCAACACAGGGAAGCTCCACGGTTAAATTTCTTGGGAGGCTGTTAAGACAAAACATAATGGATTGATCAGTATCTTATCACTTTTTTGTATCAACCAAATCAATATCTAGAAACAACGGTTGGATTTGTGAATCCAAATAATTTCTTTCAATTTGAATTTATGTCTAAAGCAAGAACTCCTTCTATTTTTAGTCCTGAATACTTTTTTTGTAGTGTGAGCAAACAAAAGTAGAGTCTAGTAAGGGTCACTAAAAAAATCTGCAGAATCTTCTTTGTTCCTTGAAAGCAGTAGTAGATTTAGCACACTAAGCTACATTTGAAGTACTGCCCTTGGTAATATAGAATTAGCACCTGTTGGTTTGGACAGAAATTGTACGTACAAAATAAAAATCCACTTTCAGTAAGCTGTGCCCCTTAGGGCTGTATTTAATTGACTTCAGGACAGAGAGCAGGGTTATCTCTCTCATCTCGTAGACCAGCTCTAGTGCTGCTTCCAGCAGTGAAACATTTCAACCTTCAGGAGAGAAATCCTTCAGTAAAAGAGTGCTGTTAAATGCTCTTGGTAATATTGTGAACAGGATTGTCACTGAGTGCCCCATATGACATTGTAATTCTGGCACTGAAGAATAACCTAGCTTGAACTAAATTACTTTCACTTCTATCCAGGATATCAGAAAGATCTGTAGTAGTTGCCCTTGAGCAAAGGGCAAAAAAGAAAAAGGTCATCTGATCTTAATAATGGCTTGCTAATTCTCATTAATGAGTGGGATATCCTTTGTGAATTATAAAAGGAATAATGAAATGAAAGAAAAATACATCGATAAAAAGCAATTAGAATAAATCCCAAAGAAGACCAACTCATGAGAATACTGAAGTTGGTTTAAGCTTGATTTGCTAGAGCAATCAGATAAGTATTTTAAATTACTTCACTTTTTTCCCCAGGTTCTAGATTTGTAGATGGCCATGGGATGGTTAATGAGGTCATGCTCTATTCTTTTTTTTTAATTTTTATTTGAAATGTCCATAACTGTAGCAGTTTTTCAAATACTTTGAGTAGCTATTATCGCTTTTTTCTTTTTAAGACCTGATACAGGAAGAATGAAAGAATTTCCAGAAAGCTATTTGGATTTTCTTCTGAATGATTTAAATAGCCGGTAAATAGAACAAGTAATTTCTAGCCATATCCCAAGCTACCGGGGTTTGTGCCCACAGCTGTAGACACACACACATTTGTAAATGTTTACAGCAATATTTTCTTCTCATTGTTCACATTTCTCTAAAATTTCTTTAAACATTCTTGGATCCTGCTAATTTTATATTTCCTAATAATCACCCATAAATATTAAACACATAAAACACCACCTAAATGTTAGAACATTAAGCAAAAAAGGTTATCTGATAACTAGTGAGAAATAGCCAGCTCTACAAGAATCAGGAATAGCTAAACTGCAGTGTGAATAGTTTTGCCAAACAGATTTGTAAAAACCTGAAGTAATACCATTTTCTTTTTCTCCGTAGTTGAATTGGACCATGGTTGTGCTTTAGCTCTGGCAGCAAGCCAGCCCCACTCAGCCACTTGCTCACGGGAAGGGCAACAGTGAGAAAACTCATGGCTTGCAATTAAGAAAGTTTAGTAGGTGAAGTTACATCTGCACAGTTACATGCAGGCAAAGCAAAAGAAGGAATTCACTGCCCACTTTCCATGGGCAGGCAGTGTTCAGCCACTGCCAGGAAAGCAGAGCCCTGTCATTTGTGACAGTGATGGAATAAAACCACTGGAAGACGAACACCAGCACTCACTCTTTTGCTTTATCCTTCTTTCCCAAATTTCTGTTGCTGAGCATGGTGTCACATGGTATCGGATATTCTTTTGTTCAGTTGGGATCAGCTCTTCTGGCTGTGCCTCCTCCCATGCCTCTACTTGCTGAGCCCCAGCCTACTTGTCTGGAGGAACAGAGTGAAAAACAGAGAAGACCCAATTTATAAAATATAATAAAACAAAATATAAGAAATAGCAAATATAAAAAGTGTAACAAATCTGAAAAAAAAATCATATGGATGAAAACATGTTGCTAAAAAATCCCCTATATTCCTAACCTTACTGTTTTGAAATCCTAGCTTTCAGCTCTAATCTCTTCTCTTGGTATTACTACTTTAATATCAAATCAATAATATTCTAGCCATTTTGAAAATAAACCCTCGAATGTTTAATTTAATAATGTTAAAAAATAACATTCATTTTTTAAAAAAATTCTCATTTAAAACCAAAGTAAGTATATTTTGGAATTGGTCTAAATTGGGAAATAATTTGCACTACACTGCTGTCTGGTTAAGTCAACTAAGTATTTTTTTGAGCAGTCAGAAATTTCTACTATTCACTTAGGCATATCTCAGTCAAAAGGGATTCACAAAATTGTGGATTTTGGCTGTGATATTGTACTTTTGGTAAGTATCCATGTCTGTCATATTAATTTGCATTTTACATCAGTCAGGGCAGACATAAGATATACACAGAATACTTAATTATCAGGAGCTTATTTATCAAGAAAAGCTAACGTAATATCTTTAAGTCATTCCAGTCTAGCAAATAAATTCTGAAAGATCATGCTGATGACTGCACAATCACAATCTATAACGTGGAAAATAAGAGAATCACAAGGCTAGTTCCAGATCCCATCTGGATGCATACCTACTGTATTTAATGTTTATGAGAGACTAAATGTATTAAAATGTTATAAGCTTTATTTTTAAAGTGCTGCTCACCTATTTCAAGGAAGCTTTGAAACTATCGTGAATGACAAAGATGGTAGAAAATTAAAAACTTCATGGTTTTAGGTTTTGCAAATAAACAAATCTTGTTTGATTTTCTTTTAAAGGTAGTTAATTTAGGAGCTCTTCAGTGGTAAAATTCATTGGTACCTCTTACGTATAAACTATTTGAAAACTTTTAATAGATTTTTTTTATTTGCACTATTTTCTTCTAACACAAATATTTTAGATAAGGCAGATTTCAAGTCACATTCATCTTGCTAGGCAAACAAAGCTTATACGTATGCTTTATTTAGATTATCTTAAATAATTATGCCCATGGAGGAAAAAGAAGCTTCTGAAAATAGTTAATGAAATGCTGCAGATTCTAAATCTTAGCAGAGTCCTGTAGTAGCTGTGTTACAGAAAACAATATTAATCAGCTCAGGGTAAATTTATGTGCTATTTATTTGTAAGTCAGCAAACATCCATAACAATCTGGTAGATATTTTTAAAAGAGATTTCAAGATTTAATCAAATTTCAAATTTGATAATGCTTTCATTTATCTTATCAAGATGGTAGATTAAAATCCTCTTACTGCTGCTTACATCATAACCATTAATAAAATAAAAACAAACAAAAAACCCCAACCAAACAAAAAAGCCCCAAAATCAACTATGAAAAAAAAAAGTATTTCTGGATTTAGTATTACTAGAACTGTATGTAGATTATTGCAAAAAGGTCAAATTTGAACCACTGTTCCAGCTATGGATACAGAGGGATAGAATGATACTAATTTGTTCATCTACTCTTTGAAAAAGTGCATGCCTGTTTTTTCACGAATGAGCAAGACTGAATAATTTAAGGGGGAGAGACAAAATTAGAGTAGGACTTCATGTGAGTACAAAAAGTATTGCTGACAATAGAAAGTGACACCTAAACTGGCATCTCATGTCTACTCTAAAGTCTACCAATCTCTTCTTCACTCAACCAGTTCCTGCACTCAGAGCACCTAACTGTAACCCCCTGGTCTTGTGTAGCAAAAAAAATTCCCAGCATTTCTCATCTGTATCAGATGTGATCAAAAGTCTGTTGAGCTCCCATGTTAGTACTGATTCTTCCCTGCATCAGTGTAGCTTAATAATTTTACTGTCAGGTTCTCGGCTTTCCAGAAGCTCACTCTAATACTTCTCAAGTTCCCCTTGAAGATAAAGTCCCTGAGAAACTGGTCCTGCAGTACTGGGTTTGACATTCAGTGCTATAATTCCTAACTCCTTGTCAAATCACTTCCTGCTGAATAATATTCATTGACGGTCTGCCCAGTCTTCTAGGTCTAACTAAACCCATCCTGTCTTCATGCTCAATTCCTTGCTGCAGGAGCAGTGCCTGCCTGCATACAAGGACCTTTCTCCATATGACAATGCTGCAATCCAAGGTCTCAATCATTTCTTACAACCTCAGACAACCATGGCCAATTTTTTAACAGCCCTGAATAATAGAATATTTTTACATGGAAACTGGAAATATGGCCAGAACTGAGAGTCTTTCTGGAAGCCAAGAGCAGATCATTTTCTTGCTCTACAGAGAAACACCATTAATAGTCATGGGAGTCCAACATCAACACAACAGGTTAAATTTTCATTAATTGAATGCAGTGGCAAATAGCCACATCAGGGTGTTTGATCACATAAACACAGAGTTTTGCAAGGATTCTCAAGGCTGGCATAACCATTGCTTCTTGAGTAAAGTATCATTTTGATCAAAAATTACAGTCAAAAAAGAGCTACCCTGTGTTTCATTTGATGTAAAACCTGAATAATTTGTATTGTAGGTTGTCTATGAGTCAGGTCAGACACCACAAGCAACTTGATTAACAGTGGATGTTGTTTTTGACATACATTCTATTACACTCTGCTAAATATAGAACA